>CALSBV010010705.1:8774305-8800013 GCA_943590825.1 Bovichtus diacanthus
CACACACACACACACACACACACACACACACACACACACTAATGAGCCCCAGTGGTTTATTACCAAGCTGTAAAGAAACAATACCCTCCTCTGGTTGACAGTTTGAAGTTGCACTTTTAGCCACACCAAACCGTCAAAATGTACTGACCTCATTAGTACGTCACTGCTGCAAGGCGAGGACACTGGAGGTTCTGCAGGCGAAGACGTTGAGCTTGTGTTTTGAGCAGTTTCTTCCCCACAAAAGTCTGTAATGTACACATCTGGGCATTCAAGAACATGTCTGCCCTATAATGTAGGGATAGGAAAAGCGACTGAGTTTGTCATTTTGATGAAGTTGCTACACATACTTTTTATGTGAGGCTGTCTGATGATATATATTTGGCAAAAATGAGTCTTGTCAGTTGTCTTGTTGCTGTTTAAAAAAAACAACAAAATGCTGCCGACAGCAACATTTGCATGCTGTCAAATTTGCATCTTGTAATGGTGTATGGCATCAGCTATTCTCCATTTGGGAATAAACTGTAATACAATGTGGCACTTTGCAGAAAAGGAAAAATAGCCTTTTGAGGCAATACACAGAATATTTATTGCTACAAAAGATTGTGGCTTAGCATTAATAAACGTTCTTGACATTTTAAGGATTTTATTCTCTTCTCTCGGGGTTGATCTCTCAGAACAACATTGAGAGATGCTGGGTAACCTGTTAAAACCCATTTTCAACTTCTCAAAACGTTCTTGACAAAGCTTTTAAGTCAAAGCATTTTTTTCTGCTTTATAAATGACGTTTTTTTTATATAGCAAAGTGTCGCTACTAGATTCTAAAAATTTCACAGAAACATGTTTTAGCTTTTCCACCTCTGAGACTCTGATCTGTCACTGACTTCACACAGGAAGCTACTATTTAAAAAAAAAAATGCCCTAGCTTTGCATGTGAGTTCTGCATCTTGATGTTTGTCTCTTTTTTTTCACCTTTTTTACGTTTGTTTTTCGTGTCTCCACCTCTCACAGAACCAGGCCAAGTTGTTTATAGAACAGAAAAAAATCCCATTCCCTGTAGATAACCACAACACAAACGAAGAACTTGGTAAGTTTGCATGTTGTTCTGAATACAAACCATATTTACGAGTGTATTTATATGATTTTGATGTTATTCACCGTCTTTTGTTCTGTCATTGCAGCTATAGGCTACGTTCTGATAGGCAACGGTCTTTATGATGAAGCCATCAAACACTTCTCACTCTTATTACAGGTGTGTTTGCAACCGGAGAGGCAGATCTGGCTTTGCACTTTGCTATTTTGTCACCCCCTACATAGCTTCAACCTAGAAAACAACTTCCTGTCTTTGTGTTAAAGCCAACAATATTTTCCTAACGTGTTCTGTCTTTGATTTAAAGGGCGACCCGGAGCTGGTCAGTGCCATCTATGGGAGGGGGATAGCTTATGGGAAGAAAAGTCTGCAGGTGAGTCATTGATGAAACCAACTAGCTTTTAAAAAATAATATTTTATGTTGATCTTTTGTATCGTCTTTTACTTCTTGATGTTCGGGGATTCCCAGAAATCCTTGTTGTATTTTATGGGGCTGTAATTTCAGTGCATATGTGAAGCAACTTGTAACACTGGCTTAGAAATGTGCAATAAAAATAAATTTACTTACTTAATTAACTTTAAAATACAGTTGAAATGTGCCACATTAATTACGAGCAGCCTTTTTATAAGACGTATACAATGTCAGAAACTGAATAATTAAATTATGACTAAAGTTACTAATTAAGTTTCTATTCTAAATAAGAAAATGATGCTGCTCGATTATTTATTAGAAACATCGTTCAATACTGTGCTGTAGCTACAGTGAAGGTCTTCAGATTATTCATAGCAGATGACTCACACTTTACATTACAAGTTACATATTGCTGTCTGTTTTCTATATTAATCGACTTCCTTCATTTGCATTAAAAGGTGATTCTGCTGATCAAAACCTTAGTTTCATTGGTAAAATTGGTGTCAAAATGAGATTTAAAACAATTTGGCAGCAGAAGAAGTTGTCTGTATTCATTTGTTGTTTTTTTTTTTTTGCATCCTGCATTTTGGTGACAGCAGCAGTTTCAGGTAAACGCAGACTGAGTCAGTGTGTCATTTAATGAATACAAATTCAATCTGCCGTGACTCTGCGGCTGTGAGAGTCTGCCCTCCACAAAAATGGCTGTACAGCAGTTTGTGTGTTTTCACTCGTCTGCGGCTCCGCTCCTACTTTTGTTCACTACATATTGAGGTTTATGTCGACAAAATGTAACCGCCTCCCTCTGCCTCTCCATGCCAGGACATAAAGAATGCTGACTTGGCGTTGTACGAGCTCAACAGAGTCATCACCCTCGAGCCTAACTGGCCAGAGGTCTACGAACAGAGAGCAGAGGTGAGACCCTGTGCAGAGAGACGGGGAAAAGAGAGACTAACTCTCTTTATCATGGTTTGGCCTCTGAAGCTCCTTTTTTTTAAAAGTATAAAAAGTATTGTTTTCACGGGAGATGTCAAGTGCCATAACACACTTAAAGACTGCAGCTCTTGGCTCCAATTAATATCATTTAGCATTTCTATACAGCTTATAACTTGTAACTGGTCATTTATCACCACTATATCTAATCAATTTTATGTTTGGATGTCCGTCAGCTAAGCATGACTTGCTTCTTAGTGACATGTGATTTGCACATTAGGTCTATTTCTGATGCAGTCAGAAGTCGTAGTGTGGTGAAAAGTAGCAAATACATTCTGTTCACCATATTTCTATATTGTGCAGATGTGAAATAAATAAAGGGAAAGAAGGAGGCAGTCATAGCCCAAGATGGTGTGTGAGATGTTAAATTACAATTTGGCTAATTGGTGGAGTTTTACAATTAGGGAAACTTTACAAGAAACGGAATTTATCAGTGTTGATTGAATCATGTGCACAGGAGCACACGAAACGGAGCATATAGAACATAGTTATAAAGTTATAGACATTCAATTGTCGAGAAACGTACGCTGTAGTTCTGTGCAGCCAGTAATATTTAGACAAATGATTTTGCATTTATGCGTCATCATCAGAGCTTGAAGAATCACACTGGCAGTATCTTCTCCCCCAGGTTTCACTCTGAGGCTCTTTCTATGGCCTGTTTCCTCTTTGTGAGCCACTTGAATACATCTCTGGTGAAATCAATCTGACATGCAAGTGACACAAGTGGTTTCACAACACTGTCTTCATGCTGACTGAGTGTCACTTAGTGTCACTTAGTGCAGTTACATTTTATTAAACTCATTAAGAACAACACATCAGAACAATTCAACAACATTGTACAAACCAAAGGTCAATAATCTGGTTCCATCCTTAAATCCTATTCTTCCAGATCCTACTTGTTATTATTAAAACTCAATGTTTTGGTTCTCTTTGAAATGACTCACTCCACCTTTTCCTGCAGAACAATAAACTTTAGTCGTCTCTCAGAGGAAACCCTGCACAATTGAACATCAACCTGAAAAAGTGGATCACATGCAACATTTTGGTGCCTTGTTCTGTCCTCTTCAGCTGTACATCAGTAACCATGTTTCCATAAATGTATTTTTATACAAATGTCCAAGTATTGCATTAGGAAAGCTGTATGGAAACGGCCACATTTGAACCATTGCGCAAAAGAAGTTCTGCGCTCGCTCGAGGCGGTTCTTAAAAAAGAGTTGATGTCCGAATGTGACATGACTTTGCAGAATATGTTCCGACGTAGCGAACATTTAACTGAGCTTGACAATTAAATGGAACCACGACAAGTGTGATTTGCTTAAAAAAATAAAGAAAAAAGAGGATCATAACCTTTTTTTTTTCAGATTTAATGAATTGAACCAGCTTTTCCTAACAGGCAAAGCAATTCAATAGCAAAGAAAAGAACACGTTTCTAAAAACCATGCCATAATTATGTTGTGGATGCGCCTGCACTGTGACTGCTGATGAAATGTAGCTATCCAGCTAACTCTGGGACAGTCATTGTCCCTGTTAAATAAACAAATAAAAACATGATTTGTGCTTTCCTTTTGTTGCGTGCATTTCATCTTTAGATCCTGTCTCCTCTGGGTCGTATCAGTGAGGCTCTGGGTGATCTGACCAAAGCCATCCAGCTGCAGCCCTCGGCCCGTCTCTACAGACACAGGGGAACACTGCTCTTCATTTCAGAGGTGTGATTACCATATGTTCTGTATGTGCAGTACACGCACACCTTCATGCTTCCATATGCTGATTCTGTGCTTTGCGTTCCCACCAGGACTATGTGGCAGCGATGGAAGACTTCCAGCAGTCTCTGGAGCTGAAGAAGAATCAGCCCATCGCCATGCTGTATAAAGGCCTCACCTTCTTCCACAGAGGCATGCTCAAGGTACGTGTTTTTGTTTTTACAGCAAAAACCTGGGAATTTGCTTGTGAAATGCGAAAATCTGACTTTTTAAATACCTCTCGTAGCACAAACTCCCCATTTAATTGTTTTTGTACTTACTTAAAGGGACTCTAGTGTATAATCAGCACCTCATTTGTGCTTTGCATTCCCATCTGTTTCTTCACTCTTAATCACTGGAAGCCCAAGAGGTAAACTTCTGTAGCCAGTGTCCTCTTGCTGCTGGAAATATAACATATTTTGGTGCTTGGGTAAATAAATCACTTTTAAACCAATCCAATCCATGTTTTCAGAGGTGACCACACCACAGAGTTTGAGCAGACGTCTCAGTAGGGAGAATTGCCCTTTTTGGATCAATAAAGTTGCTTGAATCTGAGAGGATGCCGTGTTTCACACCAGAGGTTCCTGCGTGTGTTTGTTGTGAAGGTGGTTTAATGTCATAAGAAACCTCAAAGACCCTTCAGAGCGTTGTTTCACACATTAAAGGCCACACTTGAGGCGTGCGGTGCTATAAACTGATGACAAGAGCAGAGGGTTCCCCGAGTGCTGGGCATGGCAGCTAAATAGTTCACCGCTCATCTCAGTCTGGACAGTTGGACGTTGTCATACACTGCAGCAGCGCAGACACAGCAAAGCTCTCGCTGTTTGCTTCATAAGGAAAGTTACAATTCTATGTGTCTCTAATGCTGCCTTTTTAAAAGATGAAACATCCAGATAAAATGCTGCTAACTCTTAGTTTTTGTAGTCGGTCTAGACCTAGTTCTACGGCACATCTACAGTGTTTCTCACACGCTGTTTAATCTGTGGAGTTTTTTGCTGCAAGGCTTGTCTGCAAAGCTCAGTTGCTGTGTTTTCATCCAGTCGCATGTCTGTGTGTTTTTTTTTTTTTTTTTCTTTTCGGTTGTGTTCATTACCTCTGCTAACCCTTGGCTAACCAATTTCCTGGGGGGAAACCCTGTACACTATCTATAGGCAGCTGACAGTTGGCGGCAAACAACAACAACAGCACTCTGAACATACTGAAAAAAAGATTTCTGCAGCTAGTCTTTAACAAAATCAACTTTGCACAACTTTGCACAATCTGCTTTTTATCAGTACAAACTGTGACTGATATCTAAATAGTGTGTATATGCTCTTTCTCTGCTGACCCAGTTGGAGCCCAATTCCCTGTTCACGCCATGAGAGCGAGGATCAGTGATGGACACTAACTAACACAAGAACATTTACACAAACGCTGTATTTAAGTACCATTTTGTGGTATTTGTACTTTACTTGAGTGATGTACAAGTATCATTTTATATTACTTCTACTCGACTACATCTCAGATATTGTACTTTTTACTCCACTACATTTATTTAACAGCTGTTCTTACTAGGTATGTTTCAGATTTAAGATAAAAAATATATGATCAATTTATAAAATAGAATAAACCAGTGGTATCCAATCTTTTTGTTTTGTGACCATGAGTTGTTTGAGACATTTCCCCTGTAAACGTATTTTTAAATTTACTTAAATAAAATATCTTGAGACTTCTTCCACTCCTGACAAGGAATACATAGTGACATTTTCTTTTATTTACACGTTACACAACATTATTTTATACGTCTACATGGGAATTCTGTCACACTGTGTCATTTGTGAAGTAAAATTTGTGGACGTAATCTGGTTCTATCTGGTACAAGGTCTGAACTGTCTGCTGAGTCCGAATTTGAGGTCTGTCCACATGTTCCCTTTTGCAATTTCCTGTCAGCTCTGAAAGGTTGCTGTGTTTTCTCTCACCAGGAAGCCATCGAGACATTCAAAGAGGCGCTGAAGTTAAAGTCTGACTTCATAGATGCCTATAAGAGCCTTGGACAGGCCTACAGGTGCAGTTCCTGGTTACTTAACATCTTTTTTTTTTTTTACCCTCCAGATAAAGACAATATGTCCTTTTTTTGTATTTAAGGAATTGAGAGTACCAACTTTTCCCCTCTGCTTTGCTAACAGCGTGTGCACTGTTGCTTTCTTGGTATCTCTTCTTCCTCTTTCCAGAGAGCTGGGTGACTTTGAGTCGGCGATGGAGAGCTTCCAGAAAGCCCTCATGTTGAACCAGAACCACATCCAGTCTCTCCAGCTCCGAGGCATGATGCTGTACCACCACGGCTCGCTGCAGGAGGCCATAGGCAACTTCAAGGTGGGGGAATCCACGGTGGAATTAAACAGCGAGGCTGTGTTATTTCATACAAATCTTATTTATGTTTTGCCCTAATACTCTTAAAGGTTTTTAAAGTGTAAAAAACAACTAGACCTATGTTATATAGTTTGTTGAGTTGTGTACTGGCTTCATTCCAAATGTTTCCAACACTTTTCAAACCTAGAGATAATCCGTAATTGTAATCATTTTAATCCCCTTTGAGCGTGCGTCAGCGTTGTGGTCGCTGCGAGAAGCTGTCATAAATCGACTTTAACTTTGAGTTTTATGCCACATTTTTACGATGCAATTTAAAAATATTTAAGTTTTTAACTATATATTACAACGGGATGAAGGATTTTAGTTATCCGACGTCTGGATCTTAAGTTATCAGAGAAACAAGCTGAGCAAGCGATTAGTGATTAACTCAGCTCGCAGTGTTAATTTTTAACACCAATCTGCTTTCATGCAGTGTTTTTGCCTTTTGGAGAGGAGACTTCTGCAGATAGTAAACCTCCTGCACAGAGAAGGAATCCAAACCAGGAGAAACTGAAAATCAATATATTGAATAATACCTTTAAACTGTGTAAATACACTACATGTCCAGCCAACGTTTTTCAGTCCAATCCTTCTCACCTTTCTTCTGTTTCTTATTCCCTTTTGAATTTCTCTCCTCCAGAGGTGTCTTCAGTTGGAGCCCTACAACGAGGTGTGTCAGTACATGAAGGGGTTAAGTCACGTGGCGATGGGTCAGTTCTACGAGGGCATCAAAGCTCAGACTAAAGTCATGTTGAACGACCCTCTGCTGGGACAGAAGGCCAGCTCTGAATACCTCAAAGTGAAATACCTCAGAGGTCGGTTCCCCCGCATGCACACGCATTAACACAGAGAAGAGGATATGTTTTATTTCATCGCACAGCTTTTATTCTCAGGGAAAAACTCTGTTTACCTTCAGTATTTAATCCTGTGAACTCTATTAAAAGGCTTTTGTAACGAGTTTGTTTGGAAGGAAAGTTTAAAGTTTATTTGCAAAGTGTTTCACCAGAGTTTGGCCACTTTCTAACTTTGATTTTCTGGCAGGTGTGAATAAATGTTTAGTTCTTTTGATATAAATGTTTGGTATCGCACCAATCATCCAGATTGGTGCTATTTACGACTTGATTTAATGATATGCAGCAGCTCGCCAGCCAGAATAACAGATATACTCAGTAGATTGGACGAAAGAAAAATGCTGTTAATCACAAAACATTCAAAAGCCAAACTTCTAAAAATAAATATACTTTGTATTTAGAAAAAACTTTGGAAAAATGTTATTTTATGTATTATCATTTGTGAAAAATGACTATCCCAAGGGTAATTTTATATATTTATTTTATACATTTAGGTATTTGATTTTCTTTTTAAAGGTCAGATAACCTAAATATTTCTTATAACTGGAAAACTTCCATTTCTAAATTAAACCAGTACATTTTATATAATATATGATGCTCTTTCCCTGCTTTGCCTCACCCTGTTTTTCTACCAGAATACTCTCGCTACCTGCACTCCCACCTCGACATCCCAGTAGCAGAGTACAACGTGGACCAGGACTTACCAGGAAACTTTAAGAACCACTGGGCCAAGAATCTGCCTTTCCTAATAGAAGACTATGAAGAGCAGCCCGGCCTGCAGCCACATATCAAGTAGGTTTAATATAATAATATTGTTTATTCGTAGAGCCTAAAGTAATTTAAAGGAGCTTAAAACAAAAATACTAACAGATCAAATTCATACATCTCAGAAATCAGGATCCGTCAACACCCTAATTTTCCTGAGCCGCAGTTTGTAGCAATTTTTGTGAGCGCAGAGCTGAGCCATACGGCGTGTTGTGGGTGAAAGTTAACACCTGCCATATTTCCTGTAAGGTATGAAAGCGGCAGTGTCCTTCAGGCAGAACGCTTCGTGCCAATGTCAGCAGACTGAAACTTTTTTTCTTCTGCCTTACAAAAGACGTTTCAGGTTGACAGGTGCAGACCAGAAAAAAAAAAGGTTTGCGCTTCACGAAAGCTTTGATGACGTCCTTTTATGTTTTCCTGTGTTTGTGCTTTGCAGGGACGTGCTGCCGCAGAACTTTGACAGCTACAGCAGTGAAGTTCAGAAGCTTATCTGCACAGCCGACCACCTGGGGGCGCTAATGCAATACGACACTCCTGGTTTCTTACCTAACAGGAGAATACACAGAGGTACCGCGGATGAA
Organism: Bovichtus diacanthus; assembly: GCA_943590825.1. Classification (NCBI taxonomy): domain Eukaryota; kingdom Metazoa; phylum Chordata; class Actinopteri; order Perciformes; family Bovichtidae; genus Bovichtus; species Bovichtus diacanthus. The sequence continues at coordinate 8,783,119 of CALSBV010010705.1, forward strand.
TGCTCTAGTTCATGCAGATATTTGAAGTATTTAACAACGGCAGTGAAAATTAAGAGTTGTTTGTGCTTTTTCAGCCATGGGTTTAGCAACTCTGGAGGTGATGCAGGCCATGCATCGAACATGGAGCAACTCCAAAGTGCGAGTCAACGGCAAGACCCGGCAAATGCAGTGGAGAGACATGTTCGACATAGCTGTGAAATGGAGGAGGTGGGAACTTTAAAGAGCAACCACACACTAAATACTCTATTAGCTGGAAGATACAAAACAACGTTTACTTTGTTCTATGTCCCTATCTGGTTTGTTTTATTGTAATGCTATAAGCAAAGCATGATGGGTAAACACAAGTGATTGAAATACATATAAAAATAAAGTCTCGACTGAAGCTCATACTCAGCTATGTCCTCATGTGGTCACCAGAAAAGCTGAATTAAAGCACAAAGGACTGAGAAGTCCGTCACTAAAATCTCTCTAACATTTCAATCATGTGTTAAACCGCAGTCACTCATTTCAAAAAATGACTTGAAATAAATCAGGGCTGGGGGTGAACGTGACGCAATTCAAAGGGAACATTATAGATTTTTTTTACATATTTTTGGGGCTCTAGTGGACAAAATGACTGGATATTCTTTGGAAAACGGGCAAATAAACAGTAATAAACACACACAATGCACAAACCTGCACAGGTCTCTCATCTTAAAAACATTTATATTGTACATATTTGTTGTAGTATTTTTTTAAAGCATATTTTTCACGCATCAAACAACCATGGCAATAAAAACTACTTTGTCAATAAAGCCTATTTTCTGATCTGCGCTGTAATGAACTCGAGATAACTGTTCCTCCGTCATTCTGACCAAAGAAGTCATGAACGTTCCAGCAAAGAGTTTATTTTTTTGTCCTTAGCTGATTGGATTTCAGTGTTGAGAGACTAACCAGGCTTTTCCTGCGCTCGTAGGATCGCAGATCCGGACCAGCCGGTCCTGTGGTTGGACCAGATGCCTGCCAGGAGTCTCAGTCGAGGCTTCAACAATCACATCAACCTCATCAGGTAACAGCTCAGTCCCTGAAGACGGCGCTTTAATTTCCACGTGGCCTTGCTTTGGGTTTTTTAATGTATTTAATTTCTTTGTAACACGACAGTTTCTGCAGTTATTAATTCACAGTAGCTCACCGAAAGCTCTTCTTCATGCTAAAGCGTTTTTTTTTTTTTTTTGAAAGTATGTTGAAATCCTTTTAACTTTCTTTGCCTCAGGGGACAGATTATCAACATCAGATACCTGGCGTACTTTGACAACATCCTCGACTTCATCAAAGACAGAATACTGGTGTATCATGGGTAAATTACACCAAAACTTCATCCAGGTTCTATTTTATGTGACTTAAAAAACACTCTTAATATTCTGTACTTTCTTAGTTGCTGCAATGTTTTATGTTTTGCATTCATTGATAAACTAAGTCAAAGAACTGTGGCTCGCATCAGCATGTCCCACCTAAATTATGCAGAAGTTATGTTAATATTATTTCCTACTGTATGCTGCCTACAAAGCAGAATTATGTAAATAATGTTCTCCTCCAGGCTTTATTCATTCTGCTTGAGGGTGTTGAGGTAGTGTCTTATGCAAGAGATATAAATGAATATTTATTCTTCATCAGTTTCTCTCTTCTGCTTTTCTTGCTGCTCCTTTAACTCACTTTCTCCTGCTTTGTGTCTCAGGGCGTACAACCCCAGAGGACTCTTAGAGGTCCGCCAGGCTCTTGAAAATGTGAATAAAGTAGAAGATCTGCTTCCTATAATGAAGGTAAGGACGAAAAGCGGGAAAATTAGCGGAGCGGGAAGTAAACGGAGAAGTAAAGAAGTTGTGTGCCTGTCTAAATGAAATAGTCAAGGTCAACTCAAGGTCCACCTTCTTATGTTTTACTGGGGTTTTTGATCGTATCACATGGTCCTCATCATCAGACTGCTCAGTTGCCATGGAAATAAGTAAGTGGACCTTGAGTCGAGATTGTTTTTCTCAACATCTGTTTCCAAGTTAAATATATTAACTGTCAAGCTCAACATGTGACGCAGCACAACATCTACTTATTGTTTTATGTCTCGTGGGCGTTCAGCAAACCCAGGATGGTTGTTTGTTTTGTGTGTTTATTTCCTGAAGCAGTTCAATAGTAAAACCAGAGATGGCTTCACGGTCAACTCCAAGGTGCCGAGCATGAAGGATCTTGGGAAAGAGTACGACGGTTTTACTATCACCATCACTGGAGACAGGTACGAGGAAATGACGCTCTGCCCTTTTTTCTGAAGTATATTCTAGTCAAAAATTTTGTTTTAACAATACCAAGGTGGATTATTATTTATAAGTAAAATCAATTGCTGAAATTTTGTCGACATTTGAAAATAATGAGTATAAAATAACGCTTTTATAAGTGCTATTGTAGATAAAATAGAAATTACAGAGCAGGTGGGGGGGTATTCTAAGAAACACTTAAGATTAAAGCCAGAGTGAGTAACGTTGGAGAAGCCAGCATGAGTAAACTTTTTAATAATTTTTTTTAATTATCCAACTGAAAAACTCAGCCTCATGTTGCTAACACTTTTCCAATGAAAGTCGCTAAATCTAGCGAGAACGTCGCCAAGTGTGAAACACTGACAGCCCGTTTTTCCAAAGCCACTTCCTCACAATGATCATTATTCGAGCTGAATGAAATCATTGGAAGGGTTCATTACATTCCTGCGACAGATACCGTTTCTTTTCTTTTTTCTGTCAGAGCCTTTAATTTATTGATTGCTGTCGGGATGTATTTCAACAAATATAACAAAAAGATGTTTGTAAAACACATTAAAAACTCATAAATATGTGAGAAAAAAAACCATGCTTCACTTTGTAGGGTTGGATCGACCTCATCACAACACACACTCGGCCGCTTGCCGTGTGTTATGTCTGCAGTGCATGACCTCATCAAATTATACCTTTCAATCAGATTCAGCGATAAGGAAATACTTATCTAATACTTATATCATAAGCATCCAGACTTTGGAAGACATCGCCGTGAACTGGGCCAGAAACAAACAACACGTGATTTGGACGAGCAAGCCGTGCTCCATACTGTCGCACCTTCTCACTGTCGTGTGAGTTTAGCACTTCCTGTTTACCCGCGGCCTCAGTGGCGTGATGTGGTTGATTCAACCTTGCAAAGTGAAGCAATGTGGTTGTGTTGCAAAACACACCTTTTCCAGGTTTTTTTTTTTTTCTCCCCGTAAAGGTATGAATTTATAATCTCAAGTTTTTTTTTCTTGGAAAATTACCCCTCTTCCACATTTTACCAACAATAGCCCGAATACGCCATTGTTTTTGATTGAATATGAATTAAAGGAATATAAATATTTGAAAATAATAAATAAGAACATTTATTTGAATTTCTAAAAGGTACGGGAGACATGAATTACTCTGAAATATGTACAGAACATGTTGGCAGGTATTTTAAAACTCATTATTTCAGCAGGCAATGACAGTTTCCAGTTAGTTTGAGCTGTGACGACAGAAGGATATTAATTGATTACTAATTCCCACTTGTGTGTTTTAGGGTGGGCAACATGTTATTCTCAGTGGAGACTCAGACGACAGAAGAGCGGACGCAGCAGTACCAGTCCGAGATAGAGTCCATCTACAAAGACCTCACGGCCAAAGGAAAGGCGTTGATGCTGTCCACCGAACTCGGGGTAACTGGAATATTTTTGTACGCATGTTCAATACAGCGTGGACAGTTTTTAAATACTATTATCTCATAGTTCCCAGTGACCCAGTTAGCAGCTGGGCCTTCAGATTATCCAGAGTAAACAGGAAGTTGTTATCAATGCTTTAAACGGCACAAACAAACGTCCGTTCACATCAGTTGTATTGAGGTGGATTAGATCTCGTAACCTCTGCAAGTAAAATAGAAATAGATTTTATATTAGCGTAAATTAAATATCTATGATTTAGAACTTTGAATTCTGAATTGAATACAATTTTTGATGATTGTGTGTTCTAGCATTGTATTTTATTGTCTAAATAAACGCTGACTATTTATCTTTTTAATATCTATTTACTCTTAGCTACCGTTTTTCTCTATTTTATCTCTTGTTTCTTACCATATTCTGCACTACATGGCTTACGGAGGTGCTTCGCTGTTTTGTTGTTTTATACAAAGGCAATAAAGATAATTGACACTTGATAAATTAAACATTAGGAGATGTCACTTTGGGCTTTTGGGGAAAAGAGTTGATCATGTTACAACATTTAGTGGCATTTTATGTACAATAAATGGATGAATAGGGAGAATAATTGGCAGCCTGTGTCGCAATTACACAAACTAACATGTTTTTATTTGTTGAACTCATCTTTAAATTATAATGCTTGGAATTAGGTCACTGCAGCAGGAGATGGTCAGAGGACAAATGATAAGAAACAGAAACAGAATAAATAGTTAAACATTTAAAAATGTTACTCACTCAGCATCTGACAACAATCAACACATTTTGCAATTTAAATTCTTTCCTCTTACATGTTTTTAAGAGCTCAAAACTAGGGATGGAAATGTATTAATTCTCTAGAGAATATCACATTAAATTTACAAATGGATCACTTTACAGGTTTGTAGCAGAACGTCTTCTCCAGGTTGTTGCTGTAGAAGACTTTCAGACTAACTGCAGTAAAAAACTGACTTTTAGACTTTAGGGAAATATTATTAAACCATTAAAGACACATTTTGACTTGATACGAAGTCTGCAGGTTCAACCTTGGCTCGTTTTCTCTTATTGTTCAGCTTTCTGTTACTTGATTTATACTGACAGCTGCTCACACACCCAACAATGTCCCTATTGTTGTACCAACTGAAACAGATACCCAGAACAATATGAATTTCCTCTTTTGTGTTTTGACGCTACGCAGCGAAAACGGTAAAAAAAGAAAAAAGAATGTGTCTGCACAAACTCTTGCTCTGGGCAAACTGTGAAAACTTTTGTTCTTTCAGGATGCAGATGCCGTGTGTAACCTGATCCTCTCCTTGGTTTATTACTTCTGCAACCTCATGCCCCTCTCTAGAGGATCCAGGTAACTTCTACATCGAGACAGCCTGCAGGCGTGTCTTTAAATAATTGAATAACCCATTGGAGAAAGAGAATTTGTGCTACGACAGGTTAAACTATTCTGTGAGAAACTGTCATTTTATTTTACGCTACAAGTGAGATCCCCTTTGTCAAAAAAAATACAACGACTTACAGTTGACATTCAAAGTGTTTCTGTACGTTAAGTTGAGTTGAGGCTGCGAGCTTTAGTGCTCTAAATGTGCTCGGCTGTAAGAGTGTTTCTCCTGATCTGCTTCTCCTCAGCGTGGTGGCTTACTCCGTGGTGATGGGGGCTCTGATGGCCAGTGGGAAAGAAGTCATCGGCAGGATCCCGAAAGGAAAGGTAAACCTCGGGTCTTACTGGGCCCGTCCCAGTAGAACCAACACGTCTCGTTTGCCTCGATCGTGATCACTGTAACATACTTCACACGGTTCACCTGCTCTTAGAAAGTAACAAATCTGTTAAATAAACTGCAAAACACTGAGAATGAGACTATTGGACATCGTTCTAGAGATTCTTCTCATGTCAATGATATAATAATAATAATATTTAGCCCACCTGGCTCCCTCGGTCATCCACGCCAACTGCATCGATGAATAAATGAAAATCCAGCTCTACATGAAGCATGTGAGAATGGGAATAGGAATTAAAGTCTCAATTTGATGTCTGATCAGAACAGAAAACACTCCTTTTTAAATCTTTATTATTCAACCTGTGCAGATCAGCATCACGCAGCAGGTGCTAAATATTGCTCAAGCACGCAGCTCTTTATCTGAATAAAGACCGTAAGCAACATTTACGGATTACAAAACGACAAAAAGCCATCACTTAAATGCTTCATGCAGCCGGGAATGTTTGAATATCTGTAGTTTGTCTGAGGAAAAATGACGTGAAAGACATGTTTAGTGTCAGCGAGTCCTTCTTTTCGTTCTGTCTACAAATGAAAGGTGTACATTACATTAAAGTCTCCTTTTCCGTCTATTGAGAAATACAAAGCTCCTCCGAGGATTGTTTCTAACACATTTATTCCAGACGTCTGGGAAAGAAGCCTGGCTGAACTTCTCACCCATGTTGCACCTGATAAGCAGACACATTGTTCCTTAAACAAGGCGATCTGGTGTCAGAAAGCTGAAGTTTATATCTTTATATCTCTATACCTGAATAAAAACATAACCAGAGAACATACTGCTCATGTTATAAGCCTTCCTAGTGAGGGCATTCGTCCAAAAGAGAGATTTTTTTTTTTTGATTTGAATGATTTTGAGGTAAAGAAAAGTAGATTTATTTATTTTTTATTTTTTCACAAGAAAAATAAAACATTTACACAACATATGACGTCCTGTGGGGTCTTTACCTTCCTTAGTTGGTGTAACCCTGGTGTTATTGGAAAACAAGGTTGTTAAATTCATGTGTCCAGTCATGTATAGAAAATAGTGAGTGGGACAGAATTTTGGCTTCTTAACATTTTACGACAGTAAGATGAAATGTAATTTTTATAGAAAAGCTTCTTTTCCTCCCGGGCTGCACTACAAATCCAGAGCAGGACTCTTGGATTAATTTCCACAAGTTGCTTGTTTTTAGTTACGAGGGTGAGGACCATAGAAGGACATTTCATTTTAAGCCTCAGTGTGCACACATTACTTTAAAGCAGATTTATATTTCAGTGGATGGCGTCAAACTGTGGAATTCTCTGAAGGGTTGTATGAATATTTTTCAGGTCAAGAAACTGTATAAAGAAAGAATGATTAGACTATATGAAGTGTAGGGTAATCTAATGAATGATTGTGTATGGCTCTGGATTTTACTGTTGGTTGTTAATTAACTGTAATTGACAGATCATCTATTTGTGTTGGTTATTTTATTTTGAGTAACGGGTAAAATATGATTTTTCTTTGTGCGTCCCCAGTCTGTGTCCTCTAACTGTTTAATATTGTTTCAGCTGGTGGATTTTGAGGCCATGACCACACCCAGTCCAGACAACTTCAGTAAAACAGCAAAGAACTGGATGAACCTAAAGAGGTAGGAAGACGAAACATTTTCTTTGTGAGTTATTCCTCTTATGATTCAGAGACTTTTATTTTGAAATACTCCCCCTCCCCTCAACAGTTTACCCAGTTGGTACCAGAGTCTTCCGTCTGTAGCAGAGACCTTCCCGTCCACCAGAACGATGATCGAGGTTCTCAACACAGACTCGTCTTCACATTGTCCAAAGAAGTCCTAACACAGCTTCTACTCAGGAGACAAGTCTGTTTAATTCAAGTCTTAATACAGGAGCTGCTACACCGGGAAGAACACGTGCTTCTGCAACCCAAACTAAACTGTTCTCCAAAAGCATCTGAGCTGTAGTGGTAACTGCTTAAATGTGACATTCATAGTGTTACCCACACATTTGGGAAGCTTGTCTATTGGCCTTGGATAGAAACTGAGGTAATACAAATTTAAAACCACATTTTTAAAAGAGGATTTTCCTCTGAGAGGAGAGGTGACCATCATTCGGTTTGTGGAAAGCTACAATTAATCTTATTTTGGTATCAAATGACCCCTCCAAATCCTGCTCTGTCATCCTCCCTCACGCGCAACCTTTTAACTCTGAATGTGTGAACGTTTGAAGTCTTACAGCACTTATACTGGATCACTTATACTGGCACTTATACTTAAATCCAATGTTGTCATAGCAGAAATATAATTTCTAGTTAACTGTACGCACGACAAACCGAGCGAGGGTCACTGAGACGCTGTGTTCAGTTGCGTTTGTTAACAATTTCGCCCCCAAATCAAGAATACATCACTGTCCTCTTACGTCGGCCTTCTCTCTAATATAGTGGGACTGCACGGTACTCAGCTGTGGTGCCTCACAGCGCCAAAGAAACACATTTGAAAAACTCAACAGCAACGTCTCTTCCCAGAAATCCTGACCCGGTTACTCGAGATAATCCACAGACCTCATGGTCAGCAGCTTCGTGTAGGATCTATTTTATTATAATTTTTTTTTTAACCAACCCCCCTGCAGAAGGAATCAAACTTTCATTCAGGTGCAAAAAAAAAAAACTGAAAAGATACTGAACTTTTTTGTGTTTTTGTGCGACAACATTACCTTGAATTAGTCCCAAATATTTCTACACTCCGGCGGTTTGGGTGAAGATGACGGAGAACATTCGTGTCACAGTTTGGGATGCAGAAGCGATTCTGTCCTCTCTCTCTCTTTCTCTGCTTCATAGGCCGTCACGCTGAAACACCCAGAGCACACGTTCCTCCATCTCACGAACCAGCAGCATGAACGATCTTATGGTGCAGTCGTGCTTAAATCTTAGCTTTAGATCACCTTGTCTGATATCTATACACACACACACACACACACACACACACAGACACAGACACAGACAGTCCAGCCTATCAGCAGAGAAAGAGTTCTGGGATATTAAAAGATATAAAAGATCCTTCAGGGCTATTGAATTCCACTTGGCATACTTGAAGCAGTCTCTTTTTTTTTTTTATTTAGTTTTTCTCGACACTCGCAGGTAGTGTCATTTATGTCTTATCGGGTGTTGAAGCCCGCTTTCCTTTAACGTGACCAATCAAAGGTTGGTATTAAGATGGGTTGGCTGCTGAACTAGAATGAGAGCAACAGTCAGAGGTTTTTTAGAGAATTTTCAGAGAGCCACTTGTTGCTTTTCGTGACATAAAATCCCTCGAAAATCGTCGTTAGAAAAAATAGATTCATTATTTAAGTGACATCAAGCAAAAATGTGAGTTTTTTTGTCATTGAATAGGTTTTTTGTTTTGGACAAAAGGAACTTGGACAGTGAGAAATGTTTCTTTCCCTTTTCTTCATATTTTCTGATTTAAATAGTTTGTTGTTTGTTCCTTTTTACATTTAAAACTTAATACAGCGGAGAAATGAAAGAAAACAGCTCATCGCTGCTAAATAAATATTCTAATACAACAAGATTATAAATTCATTATATTGTTGTAAATGCTGATTTTCCATTTGTTTTAAACAATTGTAATTTTATATTAAAATTATATTAATGTACATTGACAGATATAAAACGGATGATATAAAATATTTTGAGATTGGTACATTATCAAAAATATGTAAATTAAAAAAAAGTGGACAGTTTAAAAAAAAATAAATAAATAAAAATGAATAATTAAATTTAATAAAACTTGACAAAGATACATGTGTATATACTAAGTAATAAATCTAAGAAAAGGAACATAACTCCCTTATTCTTCACAAGTCTACAAAAAGAGAAAAAGGAGCAACAGCTGACATTTATGATATTTTTTAGATTAATTGAAACAAATTGATTAATCTCAATTTCTTTTGATAATTTATTTGTAATTAAAATAATAATAATTTGCACCCCCAGCTTCATACCCATCTTGATATGTACTGTGGCGGAGAGACTTTAAAAATAACGATAATAAGATGCATTCAGTTAAATGTCTCGTATCAAAATGAGACGTATAATGAAGCAGTACATTTCCATTTTAAAAGTATAATAAGTAAAACAATCCAAACGTGAGCAACAGAAATATAGACTCCTGAATGTTCTCTGACATCTCTGACTTTTGGCTCTTGTAGATTATTAATTCTAGATGGCGGTAAAAAGCTCACCACATACTCTTTGCTATCATTCCTTTCGCTCGCATTGGACGCCATCTGTCGCTCACGTCTCTGGATTTGCTTTTGATCTCACGGATTAAATTTGCTCAGCAGAGCAGTAGTTTGTGAGAAAAGAGCTCAAATCCCTCCAAATGTCTTAATCATAAAACATACTGTCTGTATGTTCCCCCCCGGTCCCTACATATGTGACTGCGTTACCTTTGCTTGGCCACATTTCTGTATCGTCAAGCTCACAGATATCTGGAGAAAAATAATTGGATAAAGAGGTCGTAAATCCTCAGAAACACATTGAATTGGCTATAAATTTGAAAATGTTTATCACTTGTGTGGTTTTCTGTTTGGTATTTTTCTTTAGGGAAAGTTTATCAGTTTAAAAAGTCTTGACAAGATAGAATTCTGGCCACAAAAAAAATTAAAGACGCTTTCTTGGAAATTGAACTCACACAGATACAAATCATAAAATTGATGGCGTTTTTTTATTTTTTATTATTAGAGATAAAATGGGGTAATCCTTCAGGGGAAATTATTTCATTATTTGCCGTTTACAACGTTATGAAAGAAAAATACTTGTGAAACTGAGGCTACAACTGCTGCCTGTGTTTCCTAAATGACTCGTCAATGTTGGCTCAAGCACAAGAAGGAAACGAGCTCAGCAGGTAAATCACCTGGAATTATCTAAAGATATTCAGTTCTTTTAAACAAATTAAAAAAAAAGATGCTCTTTTATTTGCGACTTTATTGAAATAGAGGCCTTTAATGCTAAAGTGTCGTCACTGAAAGTCATCTCAATGCTGCAGTAGTTCCTAATTAAATGTGCAGGTTACTAAATTTGGCGTTTAATTAGATCCACAAAGTAAGAACAAACATCTGTTCACCGGCATATCTAATTTATTTCCTGCGTTACTGACGGTCTGCTTTGTGTCACTTTTTCTTTTCATGTCAATGATTGTGCTGACTGGTTGTCATATTTCTTTTCTTTATTTTTGCACTGGGTGACCCAGTCAATAAGTGCTATGGTGGGCTCATAAAGCTTAAACTTGAAGGAGTGAATGAATGTTCAGCAGTCAATAAAACTGGTTGATAATTTGAACAGGCTCGGTCTTTTTTTTGGGAGGAAACCTTTAATTTTCCGGTGAACTCTATCGGAGCCACTGCTAAGATGAGGGGGGGGAAAATGACATGAAAAAACACGATACAATAATAATTACAATGAAATAAAAATGTTTTTTAGTAGGTAGTACGTCGACATTTGACTGAGATGACAAGTTCAACATTCTGACTTACTAAAGTGAAAGTTTGACTCTGCATCTAATACATTTCAGTCAAACCTTTCACTTAATACCTCATAAACTAACTTAATAATTCCAAACTTTTACTTTATTTCATAATTTACCTTAGTCAGTCAATCTGTAACTGACAGCCGTAGCTTCTAGCAACTTTAATTTATTTAACTTTAACTAAACCATAACCTTTTAACCTAAAACTTTCTTTATTACAATAAATAGTTGCTTCATCTGTAAATTTCAAATCAGGATTTTAGTTTAGTGTTTTTTTTTTTTTTTTTTAAATCATGTTTTGCAAGTTTTAATGCTTAACTGAGGCCAAAGAGAAAATCTAAATATTTTTTCATTAAAAGTTCATGTCCAAAAAGTTGAGGAATTATCCATAAAAATAAGAAAAAAATAATATCATATAGAATATCATATTCACTATGAAAGGAGTGTCTCCTGTTTGTCCATAATATAATTTTGCTATTAACCTTGATTCACTGGGTCTGATAACATGGAAGGTATTAAAAAAAAACTGCCATTATTTTTCCATTATAGCATTTATGTAAGAATGACTAATAAATGTGCTACATCAGACTCATTGTGCATTATATTATAATCACTAATATTGACCAGTCAGCATGATGGTTTAAAAAAACAAACCTCTATAAACCTTCACCACTAGGTGTCGCCATAGAGCAAGGCTCGCGCGCCACATGATTGCGTCACGTGGTCACGTATGCACTTTAGCTCACGTGGCTGCCGGGCTGCTGTCAGTTGCCGGTTGTCACCGTGCAGGTGGGAGAGGAGCCGGGCAGCATGGCTGAGGACGGGACTGTGCCAGAGGAGACGGTCACAGCTGCTCTCTCTCTGCTGCTCCACCTGGGTCAAGTGCTTCTGCAGAAAGCCAAGCAGGAGGCAGAGGGTAAGACCGACCTGCGGGAAGGATGCATGTGCTGTGGCTTTATGGGACATTTGTTGGTTATCACTTCTATGTAGAGTGCATTATTCTGGTTTTATGACTAATTCGGCATGTAGAACATACAAAGTGTTAATGCTGTACGTTGCTGCTTTACCTGCGTATTTAAACGGGAGATGGCCGAAGGACAAAACGTGAGCCCATAATAAAGACATCTTTACTCAAAGTCGTTTTCCTAAATGCCTGATATGCACGCCGAATCGAAGAAGAGATCAGGTTCATTTGGATATGATATTTAGTTTATTTTTATTTTATGTATATTTTTTCCAACAAGCACAGCAGCATTAAAATGCGAAAAATGTAATTGAAGTCCGCTATTCCATAGACATTACTTAAAATAAAATGTCAAATCTAGTTTAACTAAATCGAATAACGTACTTTTAAGCTGCATTTGGTATCGTTGTAATCACCCTCATTGACCAAATTACATAATGAATTATAGATATTGTAAATATTTCATAAACTGGCTACAACACATGCTTCTTGTGAGCTGTTAAAGCAGTTCAGTGTGATCAAGTATCCGGATTGAAGGTGTTAAATGTAATCCCTGTCATGCTTATTGCCAACACAGTGACATTGCACAAAGCAGCCTGACCAATAACTATGTCCCTTTGTCCTCATACAGACTCCCTGGAGAAGTTTGTCCCACATAAGATCACCACTTTATTTGGCCTGATCAGAGCTGGAGCAGACTTCTACAAAAGGTGATGTGTTCACAACACCTGTACAGTATAATTAAGTCTAACAAAAACGTTATATTTCATACCGTGTGTTTATAATTGTGTGTTTTGTTGCTGTTGAGCAGCCTCGGTGTGAAGAAGCAGAGTGAAGCGGAGGACATTTGGCAGAAGTTTTATCAGTAAGTATGAGTATTTAATCCTATCAAATGATGTTAAAAGTGATGATAATGAAACACATTTGTATTTATTTGTTATTTATTACCAAAGCAGGTTGTTTTTTGGAAGTACAATTGATAATAAATAAAAAAAATGCAATTTTGATGGGTGGTGTGTGTTGGAGGAATTGCATAAGAGTCACTACATGTTTCTACAGGTTTTTGATCATTAATTTATAGGCTTGTCCTAATTGCCTCCAGCGTTTGGAATAGTGTACATTTTTTTTGTTTGACATTAGGGTTGGCACAATATCAGATTTCACGGAGGGAGGCAAAGCGAAGTTGGAAAGAAATGGAACGGTATCATATGTGTGTTTATTAACACGATATCAATATTTGATTTCTTAAATATCACGGTTATCGCCAATACCGGTATATCGTGACAGAGCATTCTACATTAAACGATGTAAACTGCACAGTAAAGAGATCAAGAACACAGATGTTATAACTCTCCCTCTTCCTCCTCAAAACCAGGAAACCTGCACTTCCCCACGACCCTCCTTTCATGAGGCAGTTGCGTAGGACGGGGACGACTAGATCAAAAGTTGCAAATGACTTCCGGCACACTGTGTACTTTTCAAAAATATATATTTATTTGCGGCTTTTCGGTTCTAGACCTTCATCAGGCAAAAAACAGCAATTTCTCATCCTGACATTGAACTCAACTCAGCTGTTGATCCAAAGTCCAGCCTCCAAAAAAACCCAACACGCACGATGGTAAAACCGCGTTATAAAACCCGATGAAGGGTGTTGCTGTTGCCCGTGTTTACCGTCACTGGGTGTTAGAGAAAATATTCTCGGCCAACACCGTCTTCAAAGTTCAAACAAAGTCTCTTTATTGCGCAATAAGGAGTTATCTCAACGCACAGACGCTTAAACTCGTACATGCAGGTTGTAAAGCTGCTGTGCTGCTCAGTGACTCTAAGAGTTGGCTGCTTGTAGGTCAAACAAAAGGTCATCTTTACGAGATAAATCAGTTACTCGACAGCCTAACCACAGGAAACACATAACTCTGTAAATACATCTAAACAAGGAATACAATCGTCTTGGCGATCATCACTGGCTGGGAGGTTTCCTCTCCTTTATCCTCAGTTCATCCCCTCTTGAACTCTCGTCCTTCCACCTCTCGTCTCCTTCAGTTGACTTTAGTTTAAACAGTGTTTTTCCATCACTGGGGAAAGTCGCTGTCTTGTTTTATAGCTTGGTGGTGACGCCCATTTATCAGCGAACCTTTGTATTTCTTTCCAGCCATGCGGCGGTGAGAGAGCAGGTGGAGGAGTTTCTGCAGCTGGAGGTGTGTATGTGGGAAACTTTTTCACCTTTTTTAAAAAATGTAATTAAATAAATGCATTTAAATTAATAACTTTTAAATAAACTTTGATCTTTTGTGCTCTTGTTGTCTTAGACACAAGATTACTGGATCATGTCTTGCTGTTGTTTTATTCTTGTTTTTTAAATTTTTTTTGTATTTAATTCGTCTTTAAACCAGTATAGGATTGACTGGATGTACTGGGATTTATTTAGTTTCAACCCTCGTGTGTGTGTGTGCGTGCGTGCGTGCGTGCGTGTGCGTGTGCGTGCGTGCAGAATGACTGGGACTCCTTCCTGGAGAGCGTGGACAGAGGTCTGCAGACGACAGACGGACAGCTGTCAGGAGGAAAGATGGCCGACAGCCTGAGCCCTGACACGGCGTTCACTGATGGACGCAGTGGAGAGTGAGTTCACAACCTGCTGCTGGAACCTGTTTGTGTCTGTTCTTTTATTGTTAACCCTTTAAACTCGTACACGCCTGTATTGGTATTCTTTTCTTACTGTGAGGCCATTTCTTGGAGTGTCAGAAAACCTTACTTAAAATCCTAACTTCTAAGATTCCTAAGATTTAAAGGCTATGTAAGTCAATAAACAATAAATATTTATAAAAGTATTGAAATTGTGTCTTAAGTTTAAAAAAAATACACAAATCTGCCATGTTTTTCATCAAATGTTTCAAAATAAACACAAAAATATAGATTTTTGTGTTTATTTGTATTTCATTTTGTAAGTATTTTTTCTGCGATGCGCTCATTGTTACGAGCAGCCTCGTACGTAACGTAATGACATCATTACGAGCGTGCGACACGATGACGCCTAAGACAGAAGCCTCACGGTCACCTGAGGTGTGTGACGCTGAGGCCACGCCCTACACACAGCATCATTGAGCAACACTTTAAGTACACGTTGTTGTCCTTGTTGTTCTCAGGAGTGCGACTCTGGGTCAGTACCTGGGTCGGGGTCAGAAGCCGCTGCTCGTCCTCATCAGACATTACGGATGACTGCCGTGACGAGACCACGTGGCCGAGCTGAAGTCCAGCCAGGTCAGTTCGCCCGCAATCTGACGCTCATCATTCATTTGTAGGAAAACAACGTGCAACCATTTCCCTCCGGTTACTGTCCCACGCACATGCATCGCTTTACTGCAAAATACCTTCTGATGAAGACTTGTACCTCAGGTTAATCTTCACAACTCCTCAGCTGAGTCGGATTTGATTATTCCTGCATTTACTATGACGCAAATATCTTATATATTCAACAATTTCCCTCCCACCTATAAGGTACATAATGGTGCCAGGATAAAACATTTTGGACATTAATATTATTTTTTTTTTACTTTTGCACAATTCCATTCTACAGATTTAATATGAACACGCAGGCTTGTTGGACTTTTATTGCACACATGGAAATGTTATATGTTTTGCAAGCCACCAGATGTCGCTGTGTTTGATGCGTTTGAAGCCCCTAAACTTTGAGTATTTTCCTGAACAAAGAGAAAGCTTCTTCATCTGACTCTGTGCAGGAAAGCAAATAAGCGTATTTCTCAAAATTAATTTAAAAGAAAATGTAAAACCGCATTAATAAAATTCCTTTAACCACGTGAACTCCTAAATGTTTTTTTCTGGCTACAAAGGGATCCAACATTTTTTCCATCACCTCGCTGCCACTACCCGTTTACTTTCCCATAAATAAAGGACTTGTAAGAATGTGGAAAAAATGAGTGTAACAGATCCTCAAGAAGCAAAAGCAAATTCTTAGGGCGGCTTGTAATCAGTGTTGACGTGACGTGTTTTAATCTTTTGAGGCTGTACTGGAGGCGCGGTCAGTGCGGGTCTTGGTGGTAGCGTTCGGCGGCGTGGAGGGAGCTCAGGTGTGGCGGGAGCAGACTGGATGTACCTTCAACATGCTGCTGGATCCACAGAGAAAGGTCAGGATGTGTGACTTCACCCGCATCTATCAACATAATAAGGAAATCAAGGGATTTCTAAAAAAAAAAAAGGATTTGTCTTGAAAATAATCAGATTACAGTGTCTGTGTTATGTTATATTGTCTATTTCGGTGGGCAGGAAACTATAAAAGCTGAGGGAACCAGAGGATTTAGCAGTTGTTTGATGATGTGTCATGAAAGCCCAGTAAATTGAAGCCTCCAAAACATTTATTCTGAAAAGTCAACCACCAGATGTGAGCAGATGTGGGATGGAAACAAGGGAAATCAACCAAATATGAAGACGGAAGATTTTTCCAAATGTCACAGAAGCCATCGTAAATTGTAAATACTTTTCATGTCGCTGAATCCAAAAAGGATGTTTAGTTTTTCCTTGTGCAAAACTGCCAAAAATGTGTTTCTGTAGAAAAGTAGTGCCCTTTTCTCTGCCGCAGGTATACAGGAGCTTTGGCCTTGGCTCGTCTTACTCCAAGGTGATGAAGTTCGGCTGCCTGCTGCGGTACTCGGAGTACGGAGCTGTGGACAGAGACTTCCCCGACGTCCCCCCTCACCTGCTGGAAGACATCTACCAGGTATAAGTGGAAACCACAGCAAACACTTTGGCACGTGGCTGATGTGAGGGTCCGAACCAGCGACGTAAACCGATCATGTGCCAACGTTTGAGGCCGGATTTACACGCGTGGGGACAAAAGTCTGCTTCTAGACAACTTTCACATTCATGTAAAACATCTGATATGTAACGCTGTGTTTATTTGTAAAAAAAAA
>CALSBV010010705.1:8807475-8850755 GCA_943590825.1 Bovichtus diacanthus
ACAAAGTTTCCTATGAGCACTGGACATCCTCCCCCCCCTCTCCCCCTCGCCCTCCCCCGCTCCTGGATCTGGTAGAAATTACAGCTGGAGGAATTGATGTCATGGAGCTGAGAGGGAGGTCCACAGGAATCTAACGATCTCCGACTGATGTTGCTTGTGTAACCATAACAGACGTGTCTGGTAGAGGCGACCTCCTCTTTCCCTCCCAGGAGAAAGTCAGCAGAACTATAATAATGTGGCCTTTGTTAAATTGGGAAAATATCATTTGTGGGTGTGTTTAAGAAATATAAAGAAAGGGGGAAAAAAGGTGGGAAACAGTCCTCAGCATTACAGAGGAATGGGTTTGTGTCCTCGGGGAGACGCTACAGGGAAACACATAGTTTCTTCAGGCACTGGCCCATTTTGAGAATTTGGGCTATTTTGCTTCTGTAACCTGTCTTCTTTCAGATTAGTGTAAAAAAAACAAACATCCAAAATACACATTTAGGTGTTGAACTACACTTTTGTCTATTTGCATATTTAGATTTCTCCTAAATCCAGCATTAGATAAAGCATGTTTTGCATATTTAAACTAGGGTTTCAGCGAGTCGTTGACTTATCGATAACTGGCAACTATCTTACTAATCGATAAATTGTTGGTCATTTTTTATTGCAAAAATAGCAGAAGAGGCCTTTTCTGTTTTCTATCATATTAAACTGAATAACTTTGGGTTTTGGACTCAGAAAACAAGACATTTAAACACGTCACCTTGGACTTTGAGAAACTCAGATCGACATTTTTCACTATTTTCTGACATTTTATAGACAAAAACAATTTATCTAGACAAATAATCTGCAGACTCATCGATAATGAAAATACTTGTTAGTTGCAGCCCTAAATTAAACATAACATTTCAAAAAAACTTGTAATACAAAAAATTACTTTCTAATGCAAGTAATCAGCTGGGGAAGTTAAATTAGTTAAAAGTTCTGAAAATAACATTTTGTTTTGCAGGAAACATAAAGACAAAAAAACACTTTTGACTTTTTATTTATTTACTTCCTTCCAATCTGTGACCTCAAAATGCACGAGTGCAATACACATGTATAGCATAAGATACAATCAGCAGATAAATATAAAATTCAGTAAAATAGTACTCTAGTCATGTAAACTGGCTTTTAGGTCTATGACACAAGTGGTACAAATCACTACATGCCTGCCTGTTTGTCTAAAAACACGACGTTTGAGTGCGTCTTATTTTCAATATAAATGCACACTAGTTTGCTCAGCGCTAGTTTGAGGTCAAAAGGTGACATTTGCAAGGAGTGAGGTGGTGAGGAAGTGTTGGTGAGACACTAAATCCATACAGCACATCTGTAACAGGTTCCCAAAGCAGCCCGGACACGCAGTCCATGAGTTTTTCCCACGACTCAGTTTAAAAACTTCCTCTCCTTTTCTTTTCGTTTCCACTTGCTGAAACCCACCATCTAATTTCAATGAGCGTGTGAAAGTTAGAAAATACATTCTGCTTTATTTCTGTAAAGTGATGCAACGGTAAAATTCCCAGATGTTTCCCATCAGAACATCTTTCAAAACTCCCATGATATTCCAGGAATTTCATCCCCAGTATGAACATTGTCTGTAGTAATTGCACCGTGTTGGCACTACTGCAACTCTAAAACTCTTCATTGGTTCATATGAATATATATAGGTACGTATAAATAAAAGCACATTAGAGAGCGAAATCTTCATAAGAAAAAAACAAAAACAACAAAACATTAAAAAAAGAAAAATTGATGAGTGTTCTGGTGTTTTTGCACACATGGAAACATGACATGCTTACGGTACAAAATATGTCTTTGCTTGATAGTTTAGTGTCTAAAAGTTACACGTGAAGGCAGCCGAGTCCCACGTTACTGAGCATTCACACCACAAGCAGCAGGATCAACAGGTGTATCCCAAACGTGTCGTACGCATCCACAGCTCGACTTTCTATTTTTGTGGACTAATAAGTTTATGTACCAACTTGTTTTTCGAGAAAGAAGTTCCTTACGTGTCCTACAAGAAATGTGGTGAGGCTGCTTTCTGTTTTCATGGCTGTGGAACAACCTCCCCGAGGATCTTAAGAGCAGCAGCCTCCCTTTTTTTAAAGAAATTAAAAAGCGCCGTCTTCTTTCTCTGGCTTTTTATTTGGGGCATCATTGTTACGTTTTGCTGTATTGTAACCAGACTGTGTCTATACTTGTTTAAGCTTTGATTGTGTTTATTTTCATCTGATTTCGTGTTCTTACGGACTTTGGGCTGCGCGATACAAATAAAAGTTATTACTATAATAACAACCATTGGATCTTGACAGTACTTTATCCTCCAGCCTTCCCCTTACTTTTATTTGAAAGACTTTAGGGTAAAAAAAAGCTGGAAATGATCTTTGGGGAGCAGTTAGCTATAAAATGTATAATGATATATATTATAGTTTGCTGTGTAGTCTGATAACCAAGCTGATCGCAGTGTGAATGCAGAGTCGGGGGGGAGAACAATCCCTGCTCACTCTGCTTTAAGTGGGCAGGGGGTGTTTGGCAAGAAATCTAAAAGTGATTAAAATCTAAATCAGAGAGGGAGAGGAAACACCAGCACACAGGCAGTGAGATAATGTCTTAGCAAGCCACTGAAGATAATTACAACAATATAACGTG
Organism: Bovichtus diacanthus; assembly: GCA_943590825.1. Classification (NCBI taxonomy): domain Eukaryota; kingdom Metazoa; phylum Chordata; class Actinopteri; order Perciformes; family Bovichtidae; genus Bovichtus; species Bovichtus diacanthus. The sequence continues at coordinate 8,810,149 of CALSBV010010705.1, forward strand.
GTCATTCTAAAAGACTGCAGTTTGTAAAATCTAGACGTGGATGTCTGTAGTCACGGCAGTGTGGTCCTTCTGTAGAGTGGTGATGAGAATGATTCAGTCATAGTGGTGACTGGTCCCAGCTGTGCTTTACCAGTTGTCAAGGAAGTCGAATCCAGTCTTCAGGATGTTGTTGCTCGTGTTGAACTGAGGGAGCGGGAGGAGACAGAGACACGCTTCAGTACATTTCACTGGCTATTAGAAAACAACTGGTAATTCACAGGATTTGTACAGCTTTTGAAAGAGTAAAATCAAGCATTTTCCAAACTTTCAAGACTTTGTACGAACCCTATATTCATAGGTTTATTTTACGCTTGTGACTTGGGCTCTGAATCCCTCATTGCTGCATTTCACAATATCCAAAGCAAATGTTGTACTTAGAAACATCACTCTGAAAACTATTTCTGTGTCAAAACTCACCTGGGCGAAGGTGGGGCTGGCGGATGAACCGTCTTCCGCTTTCTCTCTCTGCACGCCGGCTGGGTGGTTGGAGGGCTTGGACATCATGCCAGAGGAGAACACTTCATCCACGGTGCTGCCGACCGACGGCAAGGTGCTCTGAGATCGCTCCCATCCTGCAGCCGACGACGACACCCTGACGGGTGGTGGTGGGTTTGGCGAAATGGAGAGGGATGCCGGCGTTGCACTCACAGCGACAGCGACAGGGATAGGGATAGGGATAGGGGGGTGGGGCGCCGGGGGTTTGGGTGCTCGCTGCTTGGTGGTCCTGCTAGGAGCTGGAGGGTGGGGCTCTGCTGCCTCAGGCTCCTTGGTGGTGACAGAAGTCTCCTGTAGAAAAATGATAATATTTACTGCTGACAGTTTCAGGGTCATTGATACAGTTAATATAAGATGGTTTACATTATATAGCTTAAGCTATAAAAACAGCGATGTTTTGAAATTGTTCAGAAACTCAATGCCACAAAGAGGGGGGGTTGCATATTTGTTGACATTTCCTTTAAAAAAGGGACAGTTCACCCCACAGAATACGTCTGTTTTTCCTCTTACCTGTAGCGCTATTTAACAATCTACATGGCTTCGGTGCACGTTGTTGGAGGTATAACGTTATATATCGCTAGCAGAGTACGTGCACACTCTCTTCTCTGCAGTGAAACGGTTGGCAGGTGTAGTTCGACAGTAAGAAAATAGTTGCTACATGAAACTGCTCAAAATAAACTCTGTGGATTATTTTGAGCAACTGGGTCATGATTTGTGGAAAGACAAGTCTTTCAAATGCAGTCTTTGGGCCTTGGAGCTCCACAAACCGAGTGCCATCTAGTTCCATTATATTCACGCAAAGGCAGGTATCTCTGTGGAGGAGATGTACAAAACTCCAAAAACAATTGATTTTGGGGTGAACTGTCCATTTAAGCTTCTTGTGTGAGCATATAGTGTGAGTTATATAGGTGGTTGGTGAGGTAGTACAGTGCAAAACTCACAGCAACAACAAATGAGCAGCAAAATAGACACAATCTAGACTTTTTTTTTTATTGACTGCAAATTGGCTGCGTTCACCATCTGTTTCTCCGACACTTGTGGAAACTGCACAGATGCCAGCTATCTCAGCTTCAGGCTAGATTCTATTTCAGGATACACAGCTCAAATGGGACAAGTGACAAGTGTTGGGGTGGTAATGTGCTTCCAATCTGTTGTTTTTTTGTTTTGAAATGTACTTGTGCCATAAATATATGAGCAAAGCTTTTTGGCAGCTGTTGAATTGAAAACGCCACCAGATAGTGAAAAACGGTAGATTTCAGTGCTTACCTGTCGGAGGTAGGAGGGGAGGGATTTCTCTCCTTTCTCGAGGGATTTGATCTGGCTGGGGGTTAGGGACTGGAAGTCGGCCTGCTCTCCCTCCAGCCTGGACCTCTCTGCACTGATCTTCCAGAAAGACGACTCCTCCTCTGGCCTCCGTCCCTCGCTGACTGACACCTTTATAACCACACAATAACACATTTAACTTAAACTGTCCAAAGTCTTAGTGTGTAAAGAGACATGTAGACATTTTCTTAAAACACACCAACCATACAGCCTCACTGAGATTCAGGTCACTTTTCATCCCAAAGAGTCAAACTTGATTTCTAGGCTATGAATAATCTTCCCCGTATGTTTGGATGTGAAGATTTAACCCCGTCCCATACAACCATGCATTGATATAGAGTATATAATACCAAGTTGAGCCTTGAACTCCACATTCAGTAACATATGATGAATTAAGTGTTTCCTTTCCATTCAAAATATACAAATTAAAAGCAGCCACAGTCCGCTCCTTATCATACCTTGGCTCCCTGTGTACTCTTGCCAAGCTGGCTGGGATGAGGAACTTTTGCCGCCTTTGAGTCAGCCTGCGAGGCCGAGACCCCCTGGTCTGCAGGGCCGGATGTCAAGCTGAAGTCCAGCTGGCTCTGAAAGATGGAGGCAACAATATGTCAGGACTCAACTGAGCTCAACGCTACATGCACATTCAGATGGTGAGACGAGTATTTAGATCATTTAATTGCAGAGATTAAAGAAAGGAAAGAAATAAACCTATCAAATAACTTGTAATTACTAAAGTTTAGTAAAGAAATGACAAATGAATTGCCGAACATTATGATTAAGGAGTCATGTTATTAAGTTATCATTTAAGTAAATTATCAAGCAACGATGCCAAACATTGTCAGGGTCTTAAAAGGGTGAGGATTTCATCATTTTCAGTTTTATGTAATCGTAATCTTAATATTTGGGGTTTTTAAGATTGTTGGACAGATAAAACTACAGATTTGAAGATGTCCCACATGACATTTCTTTATAAACCTTATAGACCACACAATTAACTACTGAAAAAGCAGTCAACACATTAATCAATAAAGACAAAAATACTGTGTGGCAGCGCCACTATTGTGCCAAATGTCTTCAAAGAGTCACTTCTGTCAGACTCAAACTCAACCTGAATATTTTTACCTTTGTTTCCCACGAGAAGGGGGCAGAATGCTCATCTTGCCAGGTAATATCCTAAAACAGAAACACAATATCAGGATCACTTTTATACCATACAAGGAATTTGTTCTCAATATATTTACACAGAAATAGACATAACAGCTAGGAACAAAGTTGGACAGTTAAGTATAATAGACAGGACTACTATGCACACAAGTATGTGAAACAATAAGTTTAAATACAAATATTACATAAATATATATAAAATTAAAAGTTATGTAAAGTGTAAACTCTACAAATAGTGCAACATTTTGTTTAAAATACTGAATGGACAGTATGGACTAGGTCACTATGTAGGCTTACAGTATGTACACGTTTACATGTCACTGTATATACCGTGTGTACGAGTTTACAGATTATATTACATTTTTAAAAATTGGACTATTAAAAACTTTCAAATTATAATCCATAATAGCAGTGGATGTGTGGGTTGTACAGGTTCATTGACAGATAGACAGCAAACACAAAAACAACAGTATAGTTACCATTTCAACTAACACACCTGGGATGAAGTTATGTATCATAAAGTGTATTTAGGACAAAGTCCAACATACAATATTTACATTAGAGGCCTTAAAAATAAAAATAGTAACCAAAAAACAATATTATCTGGGAAAAAAAAAAGTTTTATTATGGCCTTGCCTGTTGTAAGTCTATCCAACATAATTGTTTTACCATTAGACCTAATATAAGATATATTCACCTGTTTCTTGTGGTTGCGACTAAAATGAACGCGTAGCTGTTACGTAACAAACGGCCGCTATGACGTATTACGTACATATTTCAACGGCTACGTGGCTAGTTAGCAACCATGACAACAAAGGCTACTCGGAGCTCTAAAAACCCTCACAAAGCGACTTAATATTCATTAAAATGTGGTTTAATTACCTCTTCCCCGAAATGAACCATCTTCTGACCCGTCTGAATGAGCAGTTTAGGGTAACAGACCACTTCTTCACGGTCCACTCTGTGCATGGCGTATCGGGCTCGGATGTGGGGATCCATCATCCCGTTGTCGATGGCGCTGTCTTGCTCTTGAGGCGTCATCTTCTCCCAGGACGAGCCGTGTTTGGCTTCGATGTTCTTCCTCTCCTGCATGATTTTCTTCGCCATGGAGTTGATGGAGGAGAAGTATTCAAACTTCTTTGCCTCCATCCTGTGGGCGTTTTGCCCCGCCATGTTTGCGGCGACTATCATGGCGGCCATCTTTAGCTGCTTCCAGCTGTTGTTATTTTTTTTTTTTTTTGTGAGGAGGAACAGGAAACCGGTTGTCTGGGCGGTGGGCGTGACGTCAGTCCGCGTGACAGGGATAGACTGTGTTAATGGCGCCATCTAGTGGTCTCTCCCAGCAGGAGAATTACTCACATTATGGCAAAATAAGGTTTAAAAACAACAAAAAAATGAATTAGTTTAAATTTAAAATCAACTTTCTAACTTAAGATGAATGTTGAAATAAATATGTTTGATGTAATCCTTTATTTTAGTCAAGATAAGATTGAAAATAACATGTATATCATAGAAATTTTAATTTATTCTTTTTGGAAAATTCCATATTCATAAGGAAAAATGGTCAGAAACCAAGCACACTTTGCATCAATATAGCATCAATTTACCTCATGTTAAAAACAAACAAAAAAGCTACTCGTAAGTTATTAAATAAAAAGTAAAAACTCTGGCATTATAAAATGTAAACATTTCATTTTAATATTTTTGTTTGTTGGATTGTTTTGTCCTTTTTTTGTCCTTATTTCCTATTGTCTATGTATCTGTTTGTACTGTATATGAGCATGTGTACAATAAAAATAAAATAAAAATGTCCCCACCACATTTTGAAACGGACGATTTTGTTCCCATCACTTTTTAAAAACTTTGTGTTAACGTGTTCTGAAAAATAGCGTGCACCAAGAAATGTTAACTAACAAATGAGAACACTTTGAGAAACAAATGTGCATCACTGAAGTATATGAACATTATTGATGCCTTGGTGTCATTAGAGGAGACCCTTTAGCAATTTCATTTTATTTTATTTTGTCTTTAATAATTATGTTTGCGATGTGTGCTCTGTTTTCTAAAGAGCCTATTAGCTACTGATCATGTATCACTTGTCATATATTGTTGTACATTTTCCACTTCAATCAAAACATTTAAAAAGGAAAATCTCCCAAACTTTCAGAAATAATTTTTTACTGTGTTTTTCAAAAGACATACTAAACTATTGAGCCAAAATGGCCCAAAATATGTGCTGATAACTGCATTTTATCTAATCTAATATGAATATGTGCTGTTTAAAATCATTTGCTCTCTCGACACACAGTTAAGAGGTGCGTGCAGTGTTCAGCCCAGCAGTATTGATTTGTTTTGCCACTGGAGGGCAGCAAAGCACGTTGTGAACGCAACTCTGACATATCGTCACCTTTGAAGTTGACATGGCAAACCGTTGCTTATCAGAATCAGAATCAAAAAACCTTTATTCGTCCCACAGCGGGGACATTTACAGAGCTACAACAGCAAAGAGGACAGTGCAGATAAAAGGTTAAGTACAATGGATAAGTACAAAATATAATTATTTACATACACATTTAACAGACACGGTGAAATCGAACTATCGTAGCGGGATTGAATTTCCAGAAAAGGTAGTTGTGATTTTACTTGTGATCAAATGACACAAACCATGATAAAAGATTTGATCTATTTTGTCCCAGTAAAAGATCTGTCGACCTGCGAGGTAACTTACATTAACTGCATACGTTACAGCGCACGTGATCAGCAAAGAAGTGAAAGAAAATCCACAAATACTTTCCGGTGATATTGATTTTTATTCTGCATCTGTCTATTGTGTCTTTATTTCCCCCTTGATGTGATCATTTGAACACTATTCAAAACATTTAAAAAATATTTTTCTGTGTGTAAATCAGTGATTTATAGTACGTTAAAAGTAGTTTCAGTGATACCCAGAAACAGAAATCATGAATATTGCATGAGAATAAAAACGGTGGTCATGAAACAAAAACTGAGTGTTTTTGGACAAAACTTCAAGCATGTTTTTAATAAACATTGGTTGACTCCTTTTTACAACAAACTACACACACACGGCACATACCGTCTTATTAAAACACAAAACAGGAGAAAAACAAAGCAAATTATTTGTTATTAAAATATTAACAATCCTTAAAGTCATGCCTGCAAATTTAACAATATAGAAGAAACTGAAAAGCAAAGTGGCAAAAACACAAAGCAGGAAACAAAATAAATCCATGAAAGCTCACTTTTTTGTAAAATCTTTAAAAGGTTGCTTCAGTGGCACAGTATATTGTAGGCATGTTCTCCTTGTGCAATTTAAAATATTTGAATGTTTATTCATAAATAGTCTACATACATCTCCAAAGGAGTGTCATTTTAAGGCATGAGTGTTACCGTTTACACGCGGGTGAATGGCAATAGAAGCAGACTGGAGTCTTTTAGACCTCCGCCTGGATGAGCGTGAACATGCCAGGTAGACCATCTCCAGCACGTTGAGAAGAAGAGAGATGCAGGACACGACAAGCATGAAGATGATGAAGATGGTCTTCTCTGTGGGTCGAGACATGTAGCACTCCACCGTGAAGGGACAGGGGGCTCGGGAACAGACGATTCTTGGGTCCATGACGAACCCGTACAGATAATACTGCCCAACGATGAACCCTATCTCCATAAGGATTCGGAAAAAAATGGAGGTCATGTAGTTACCCAGCAGGTCGCCTTTGATCTTAACGTGACCTTTGTCGTCAGAGTACTTTGGTACTTTGGTAGAGTTCTCCAGATGTTCTCTCATCTTATTTTCTTTGTGGATAATGTGGAGGACGTGACCGAGGTAGATGAGCGTTGGCGTGGACACGAAGATAATCTGGAGGACCCAGAATCGAATGTGTGAGATTGGGAAGGCGTGGTCGTAGCAGACGTTCTTGCAGCCAGGCTGTTTGGTGTTACAAATCATGTTCGACTGTTCGTCCCCCCACACCTGTAATGTTCAAATGAGAAGTTAACATCATTATGGATATGTGTCGCACCCGGGGCGGGCTCAGGCCGTCTGAGGGGCGCCAGCGGCACGCCTTGGGGCACCAGCAAGCAGAACGTTTTCTAACATGTAGGTGTCCATGTAGGGCAGCCTATGTGGCATCGCAGGGTGTTTTTTCTTCATTTCAAGGCCGTCAGTGGTCATTTTATGGACATAAAGGCTTTTTTAAATGTATTTATAGCACAAATCTTCCAGCACCTGCTGCTGGTGTCGTTCTGGAGGTACGTTAGAGAATCAAGATAAAGGGAAATTCACTTGTCAAGAAGTTCAGGAGTAAAAAAAAAAAAAAAGAGTAATTGAGTGATCAATAAAAATTATACAAGATAAAAACAAGCCAGAAATATAAATACAATAACATAGCTGTATACACTATAACTATATAGATTACACAAATATTTAATAGATAATTGCACTCATCATTTTGTTACACACATGGTGTATTGCATTGTACTATAAAATACAAAATAAATAATAATCTGGAAAATTAGTGCTTATAATGGCTAAATGATAACAAATTGCTATAAAATTCAATTAATTGAGCAAAAATTGGATTAATATTCTCTCGCCAAATATATGCTTGGATAACCACCAAGCTACGACAAGTTCTTATTATTAAACCTGATAGTTTGTAAACAAGCTGAACCCAGTTTTGTTTTTATAGCCAACATCTCACAAAAGTAATTCATCAGTTTGGTATAACGCCACTAAAGGTGGAGCGTGAACAGACCTTTTCCGCTCCAGCTCCAAGGATCATGATCCTGAAGATGAAAAGCACAATGAGCCAGACCTTCCCGATGACGGTGGAGTGGGACTGCACCTTGTCCAGTAAAGAGGACAGAAATCCCCACTCTCCCATGGTCTCTGATCTGATGACAGAAAGCAAATCAAAATGATAATTTAGACAAAACATTTGTGTCACTTAACTGTAACTCCAGTCGGATGGAGACGGAGGAGAAAAGTTTAAATAACAATATTTCTTTCCTCGTTTCACTGCAAGATATAATATCTTGTAATGTCTTACAAAGCAACTATCCGATGAAGCAGAGATGCAGTAGAGGCTGATGGAAGCTCAGTAACCCAAGATTATTACCTCCGGTCAATCATAGTCATATTGACCTAGTAAATCGTTTTAAGTTGGGATCCAGTTTTTAAGAACGGACGCCTAATTTGTGACATTTCGGTACATTTTTTTATCTTATTGTTATTTATTGAAGTCATGACAGGTGTCTATTCAACAAGTGGCATTTTATTCTCTATATTATAGCAGAAAAGTATAGGATAAAACATGATGTGATTTTGTGAACACATATGGAAAAGTGCTGTGATTTATGATTATTATTTAACATGAAGGTTAAACATCAACAACAGCAGAAGGTTATTTTGCTGAGGAGAGAAAACACTAACCTATAGTAGTATGGTATGTTCAGATCGTAAAGAAAAGAACTATAAAATCCATTAGATAACAAAGACTTATCTCTAGGTGTCTTACTATACGTGATTAGAAGGAATGATAGGAGAGGAATTAATATTCCACAGACGTTTATATGCATCTGTAGATATAGTCCTTTCACAAGAAAATAAGCAATTTAATGAGTTTAGTGTATTCTCATTGCACATCATGGCTCCATGTTGTCAAAGTCCAAATACAGTCTGGTGTATGGAAGCATTGCTAAAAGTTCTAAACCCCAAAAATATGTAGAAATATGTAGATAATACGGATTTTTATCCTCACAGATTATGGACCATGCATGGGTCGAGTCACACACACACTCACTCAATAGAAGCCTTTATCCATCATAATGTCCCCGTGGGGTTGAGGTTGTGTGTATTTTATTCGGAAAGCTAAAGCATTAAATTTAAGTTTGAATTCATTACATTTAGTATGTTGTGCAGCATGAATTTAAAACAATAATAAAAAGTCATTTTTCAGCTTACCTTTGAGTTTAAAAGGCCTCTGTGCAGACAAACAGAGCGGACACCAGCTGTGGTGATGAATGACAGAGAGCCCAGCGAACCCAACCAAACGTGTCTGTGGTACCTTGAACTTTAGATTAGATGAAACTGCGCAACAGCTCTCGTCATGGCATCTGGAAAAAACACATTTTAAGGGGACAATTTTCGACTGAGCACTGACAAGATTGCAAAGGTTAATGATTGGCAGTGCTGCAAAACAAATTCTTGTAATCATTATTTTTTTTTTTCTTACTGCTTTTTTAGGTCACTATCATCGTGGTGCGACTTTTGTATTGGTGCTTTTATAGTTCAATAATAAACGGCGACAGGTAATAAAAAAACCCAAAAAACTTTTGCCCTTTTTGCATGATGTTTTTTGATTGAATTCAAAGAATTAAAGGGCATGGGCACGATGACATGAACCCTGCACAGACTGATGCAATGCAGTAAATAACCCTGCAATGATTACGACGTGAGGGTTGAACATTCATTTTTCTGTGGAACTGGCACTTTTCTTTTTGTTCAGGCTGTGTAATTTACAAAAAAGTCTTAAAAGAAACAGAGTAAATTTAATATCAAAAGCTCCAAAAAGATGCTTTTGTTGTAGGGGTTTTGTATTGAATTGCACAATGTTGAGCAGGTTCTCTGATACATATTGTCCATCTGATCTAAATGTCCGTGTATGAACTCATTTATATCTGTCGATCCATCAACCACTCCCTATTCTGAATTCATTTTGATAATCGCTTCATTATTAAAGTACGTTTTAAGCTAAAATAGCTAACCTGGTTTTCTCACTTTCCAGTGATATTAAACTGAATATCTTTGGGTTTTGGACCAAAGGTGACTTGATTTATAAAATCTCACCATGAGATCTATGAAGCTCTAATGCACTGACATTTTAAGGACAAAACCTTTCACCAACTAATTGAGAAAAGAATCCGTAGATTCATCGGTAATGAAAAGAATCATAATGTTCAGCCCTGCAGCTTGACCCAAAAAAGTGTAAATCATGCTCTTTGAAAGAAAGGTGTTTGACTGAACTATAAACCATCTGAAAATAATTCATATGAAACAGTATTTTTTTCAACTTTGATCATTTATTAAAAACAACACAGCACATACAAATGTTACAGCCATATACAGTGGAAACCAACTTTTCACTACAATCATCATCGACATCCTCATCATTATCTATTAGTGAGAAAACTATTTATTTATTTATAGAAGTCCTGGATAATGAACATGGCAACAAACTTAACTTATAAGACATATTCAAAAAACTTGGAACAGACAAACAGATTAACAAGTGAGTATGGAAGAACACAACTACATTACCAATATTGCACGCTTTGCATTATTAGATTTCCTGTTAAATAATACGAAATAAATGTACAATTCCAACAAAGTGTTCTTAAAAAAATTGCAGATTTATGCAGACTTTTCTCAGCAAAAATATGACTTAGCTACACAGTAATAATGCTTCTCCTTGAATGATTTGCACACCACATTGCACTCAGTCTGTTAGATGAATCTGAAACAAGCGTTTAACACATTGAAATGGTATTTATTGACCACTCAGTAGTCCTTTCTCCTCTTTGGATCCGCTCAGGCTGCCACCGATACTCTTGCTGCTCTCCAGCTCTATGTTCATCTTGTTCTGCTTGATTGCTTCCTCTGTCATCGTCAGGCTGGCAGGGTTATCCGCCGAAGTGACCATGTGAGTGCGGGGCTTGGAGCCGCACCTCACCCTGCTAAACAGCAGGTAGAACACCTCGATGAAGTTGAGAAGCAGGGAGACGCAGGCCACCACCAGCATGAAGATGATGAAGATGGTCTTCTCCGTGGGTCGGGACATGTAGCACTCCACAGTGAAGGGACAGGGCTCTTTGGAGCAGGGGAACATGGGGACCATGATGAAGCCGTACAGGTAGTACTGGCCCACGATGAAGGCGGCCTCGATGATGATCTTGACCACGAGCTGCGTCAGGTAGCTCCCCAGCAGGTTCCCCTTGATCTTCACCTTTCCCTTGTCGTCTGTGTACTTTGGCATCTTGTTCAGCCAAGTCCCACCGGGGCTCAACATCTGCTCCCTCATTTTGTTCTCCGAGTGGATGACGTGGACGGCGTGGCCCAGGTAGACCAGCGTCGGCGTGGACACGAAGATGATCTGGAGGACCCAGAAGCGAATGTGCGAGATGGGGAAGGTCCAATCATAGCAGACATTTTCACAACCAGGTTGCAGAGTGTTACAGATGAATCCCGACTGCTCGTCGCCCCAGACGCTTTCAGCACCTGCACCCAAGACCATGATCCTGAACAGGAAGAGGACGCTCATCCAGATCTTCCCAATGACCGTTGAGTGGGACTGGACCTTGTCCAGCAAGCCTGACAGGAATCCCCAGTCTCCCATCTTTATCACTGACGTTCAGTTACTAATCTGTCATGAAAGAAGCGATAGAAAATATAGTCATGCGCTAATACATTCATCACATTCAGTTTGCATTGATCCTACACCACACCTTGTTAACTGAAACATTAACCAATCATTCAATCAATATGCTGCCGCTGAAATAAAGGCACTCATTGTTCTTTTTAATTTAGATTAAAAAAAACAATCTGTTCTTGGATCTGGCTGCTTGAAAAGGAAGAGGCTATCGGAGCCGCATGACCCCGGATGATCAACAGTTTCCTCAAAGAATCATTGTCAGAACGTTTTATGGAAGAACTGAAGACTCTGTATAAAACAATTCTAATGATATTTCCACAATAAACATTTTAAACATGCGTCTTGAAGGCAAATCTGGAAGGTAAAACATGAAAAGCAATCTGATTATTAGTTATAAGTAAGTCATATTAATACTGATGGAGAAAAATCAATGTCATTAACATTCAAAAGTAAAATTAAAACTTTTTTTTTAAAAACGGCGTCAAATGATTAGCTATCTGTAGCAGCGGACGCTCGGTGCATCTTACCTGCTGACCTGTCAGAACGGACTGTCTGTGGCTGGGACAGATAGTTAACTTTAAAGTTGGACCTTGGAGTTTTGAACAGGGTGAGGACAACATGCAAGCATCCATTCCACTACACATCTGGCTTTAAATGACACGTTGTGCTCGTCAGCCAACGGGACACGGGCTGCTGAAAGGCGAGACGTAAGTGTAATGATTGACAGGTGTTCAGTATCTCACTTAAATGGCCTTGAATGTTTGAAAATAAACAGAAACTTCGGATTAATTAACTGCTGCTAATATTAGAATATTCTGCATGTATTTGACTGGGGTTAGGAAGGACAAATAATTGCATAGTTGTAAATTATTAAGTTTTACCAACTGGGGCCAATTAATTTAAACACACTGAAGCACTTGAAAACCGAATAAAAGCTTCAAGCAGGTGCATTTTTGTTTGGTTTGACGCAGCAATTGTATCTATAGAGGGAGAGGATAGATCGTGAACGGTAAAATACAGACACAGATTAGTATATATGAGAGGTTTATTGAATAAAAAATAAACAACAGAAAAAAACAACAACATTGTCTAAAATCATTCAGAGAAAGTAACTTAAGTAAAATCCATCAAACAAAAATTTGCTATTTGTGTATTAGGTCACAAAAGGAATTTCTTTTGCGTGTGACTGAGTCCTGTTTACAGAAGCTGGCTACACACACACACACACACACACACACACACACACACACACACACACACCTCCCTGCTTCAGATGCGGACCTCCCCTCCCATATTGTTGCTCTCAGGCATCACAATCTTAGCAGCCTCGCTGACCACGCCCGCGGCCCCGTTCGCTCCCAACTTTCGTCCTTGGAGCTCCAGCTCCAGGTTGACACAATTCTGGAGCATCTCGTCGCGGCTTTTAAACGCTTTCCTTTCCGAAGGCGGCGGCGTCACCGGGGTCACGGTGTAATCCTGCCTCCTCGCCATGCACTCCTTCACAGCTTTCACAAACAGGTAGAACAGCTCGATCAGGCTGAGGACGAGGGAGACGAACGCCGACACCAGCATGAACCAGATGATGACGGACTTCTCCGTCGGCCTGGACAGGAAGCAGTCCACCTTGTGAGGGCAAGGGGAGCGGTTGCAGACGTAGCGAGGCTGGAGGGTGAAGCCGTAAAGAAAGTACTGACCCAAGATGAACAAAACCTCCAGGACAATCTTGGCCATAAGGTGGAGGACATAACTGCGGAGGAGACAGCCGCGGATGCTGATCTTGCCAGTGCTCTTGGTGTACTTGGGAACTTTGTAGGTCCTCCGAAGGAAGAGACTGGCCTGGTCATCCAACTCGGCCTGCTTCTTCATCCTCTCCTTCACCTTCAGAAGAACAAGAAAACAGAGTTAGACGTGTTTTAGTCATCTGAAAAAGACTTGCCCATTTGTAGCAGTTTGTAGATTTGTAGAGCAGGAAGCTGGAAGCAGCCGCCTCAAGACGCCCAAACATGACCAGTAATCCGCTCTGCGCTGGCTGTGGCTGCAGTGACGCACCTTCTTCTCAATGTGGATCACGTGGAGGACGTGACCGAGGTATAGCAGCTTCGGAGTCGCCACAGCGATAATCTGGAGGACCCAAAAGCGAACATGGGAGATGGGGAAGGCTTGATCGTAGCAGACGTTCTCACAGCCGGGCTGCTGAGTGTTGCAGATAAAGTCGGACTGCTCATCGCCCCACACCTAGAGGAGGGTTAGAGGGACGAGACACAATAGCACAGGCGTTAAGAATGTAAAGTGTAGTCGGGGAAATTGTTTGCTTTACCTCGAAATAATCATTAAGTGCTCATTGGTAAATGTTCTGCATTTATACAGCACTTTTCCAATCTTAGCGATCACTCGAAGCGCTTTACAACACGTCAGCATTCACACACTCACACAGAGTCAGAGGCTGCTGTACAAGGTGCCACATGCTCATCAGTGATAACCACTCACACACACTCACACACCATGGGGTTCAGTATTTTGCCACACTTTGACATGCTGACTGCAGAGGCCGGGGATCGAACCCCCGACCCTCCGACTTGTGGACGACCTCCACCTGCTGAGCCACAGCCGGAGAAATTGGCATTTCAGCCACTTCTTTATTGCCACACATTGGGAGTTGTAAGACTTTCCCAATCCCTACTGCCTGTGAAGCGTGTGTGAAACGTTGAATATATATGACCAGACCTTCTCAGCGCCGGTGCGCAGGACCATAATGCGGAAGACAAACAGCACGGTGAGCCAGACCTTGCCGACCACCGTGGAGTGGCTCTGCACTTTATCCAGCAGGCGGCCCAGCAGATTCCACTCGCCCATTTCAGCCGCCAGTTGTCCTGCTTTCTGTGTGAGGAGGTGAACATGCAAATACTCCATTATGACTCGAGGACAGATAATCTCGTATTTAGGAAGTTTACAATATTGGTTGATCAAAAGAGGATATTTTGCAGGCTGCTTTTATTACGGTCATTAGGAGTTGAATGGCACCGCTGGGTTGGAGCTGTTAGTGGCAGTTTTACAGAAAGTGACACAGAAACCACTGTAGGTGTAAGTCAGAACACAGACTCCCTCACAAGGCCAGACTTTATCATTTCGTTTACTGATAGAAGCCACAGCTGCTGATTTAGAGTCTCCAAAACATACTTATCTGCTGGAAACCAAGACCTTAACCTTGGTTAATACAAACCTTTGCAAATCTTAATTCCAATAATGTGAGCGCAACCAATGACAAATACATATTGAACTTCATGAGTAAAAAAAGCTGCTATAGTTAATGTAAAGCATTCTTCAAATGTTTCACTTTGGTACATTAGCTGTTATTTACATGTTAGTAGGAAAGGATCTTTTTTTTCTTATTTTACGTTTGTGAATTTAATTTCTTACTACATTAAATTACTGCTATAGCCTCAACATAGTTCCACTTGTTGATCTACTATGGTTTAAATTCACATGTCTAAGTGCAAACGGACACGCATCTACATCTTTTTTCAAATATTGCAGAGTAGATTTGTGTACAGTTTAAAATCAGTCCCCCCCTGTAAAATCAGAGAGAATAGATGTTTAAAAAACACTCACCAGTTGAACAAACCCACAGAGAAAAAAGGTGAATGAAGAGGGAGATGTCTCAGGAGGACGACGAAGAGAAAGTGAAGAAGTTGTTCTGGTGTGTAATCTGGAAGGACACCATCCTGCCCACAACAACAGACCTCCAGTCCTACACAGGATCTCAGTGGCTGCTTAGAAACCTTGTTTTGTCCTGAACTTTACATCCGTGACAATTCTGCTTCACTCGACAGCGGGCAGAGAACAAACGGGGGCGAGAGGCCACATTCAAACGACGACTTGCAGTTACATATGCTCAACTAACTCATCTGCTCTTAGTTTATTACATACAGATGGTTGACAACACAAAGGGAACACCTGAACAAATCCAAACGCTCACTAGAAGGTTTGATAAGTATGAAAACCCCCCCTACTTCTGAAGAACAAAAGGCCTTCACAACTTCAACCCTTAAAAGAAATCGGACTGTGTTGTCTGACACAGTAAATCCACAGATTCTGGTATATTTATATACACCAAACACCTACTAGTCAGGTCAAGGACTTATCGTCAAAGATGGCACTTAGATTCATGAAAATAAAAACACAGGACGGTGAAGGAATGAAGAAAGAGATTTATTGTTTGTTTATATTATTATGACACATATCATATTTAAGTGATTTACTGTATGGTACGTGTAAACAACCACCCAACAAAATACATTAAAATCCGTTTACACATCTTGAAATAAATATTTTAAAGCCATATCTACACATACTAAATGTAGCTCAAACACAACGTCACAATCTCACTCTACGTCACGCCGAGGTCCGGGTTGCGTTATATTAATTAAAACTACTCTATTGCTCGGTGTCGCACAATGCAGATCTGCTCAAAACATTAACACGTTTAGTAAACTTATCCTACTTTATTATATCAGTCTGTCTAACTTTGATCGCCGTTGGGTTTGGTTTTAGGCTCGATGCCATTTGTTCTTTGAACGCGTGCCACACACTGTAGGTGTGGACGTGCTGGTGAAAAACGGTAAAAGCAGAAAGAACTGGAAGTCAAGTCAGCACACAAGTCACTAAACTCACTAAACATAGTGAACATCAGAGCATACAGAACACGAACCCTTTGGGAGAGAATTGGACCAGACAGGATAAAGGATAATGCAGATTTGGTTGACTTTATGTTCGCAGATTGATTTAATATCTTTATTATTGCCGTCTTACTTTATGTAACAGTTGACGTGAGGTTTTTGACCTCGCCTGTACTTCCATGCTGAACTCTGTTTTGTAGAACGAAAATATTTCAGTGCGCAACTTTTTTTTAAATACGTAGAAAAATAGAATAATTGTACATTCAGTTTTTTAGCTATATATTAAAGAGCCAGGCCTTAGAACACTTCGGACTCATCCGGACGAGAAGCGCGCCTGTGCAAGCGTGAGAATGTTTATGCGGAAGTGTTTTAAATAGTAAGGTTTTCAGGAAAATGCATGTGTTTGGGAAATAGAGAGCGTTCGACTGGATGAATGAGACTTGATTAATCTGCACGAGGTGTGTGAGAGTTCGTAAATGGATGTTTTTTGATATAGTTTTGCTGTTGTTAAACATTTACTTCAATTCATCAAGACTTTTGGCATGAATTTAAGGTAACAAGGTGGGTAATTGATATACAAATGATAATTTCAGGGGTGAAGTATTCCTTTAACAACGTATAATCAGGTTGTCTGGGTTCGATACTTCAATTAGGATGTCACAGATTTATCAGACCTTATAGTAATACACGAGTAATGTATATTGATTTATTATGTCAGTGAAATTCCACTGCAGCTTCCCTAAACATTGATACCAAATAAATAGAAGAACATCCATTTAACTACCAACCTCAACAGAGCCTGAGAGTTTAATGAATTTAAACTAATGGCTCTGCAGGACTCTAGTAACAAGAAGATCCAGTAACTGGGTTAAGTCTTTAGTGCGGGAGGAGAGTGCTTAGGATGAACTGAGCGCACGTGATCCAAGAACCCAAATCCACTCTGGAATACGTCTCATCAGCCCGTACTGCGAAGAAAGAAATGGATTTTATGTTTCACATCCTGTTCTCATAAAGGCTGGAAATGTATCAGTGGGAGAGAAAATGAGAGTTATTTTCTGAGAGTACAATTTTTATAATATATTAAAAATGAAAATAAATAAATAAAGGCAAGTATTTCAAAAATCAAGAAACAAATATTTATTTTCTTGCGAATAGTAAAAAACAAAAAACTTTAATTAGATGGTTATTTCAAACTAAAACTCCAAAAACATTGACGCTTTAACATGTTAAAATAGAACTGAGGTAACAACCCACACGTACCGGCACAAACAGCCTCAACACAGTTTCCCACTAAAACATAAATATAGAATAGAAAACTACAATAAAAATACTATAAAATATGTACACTATATCCAAATGATTTTAATTCAGATATGTTCTACATTTAAGAATATGAAAAGAAAAGTACAATATATCTGAATTATTTTAATTCTGATATATTGTACATATTTTTATAGTCTTTTTTTCCATATTTTAATTACATTTTTCTTCTTTTCTATATTTATGTTTCTTGATTTTGGCAATACTTGCTTTTATCTTGTATTTCATTTTCTCATACTATGTATATGTTATGCACCAATACACTTAAGCAAATTCCTTGCATGTGAAAACCTACTTGACAATAAACCTGATTCTGATTCTGTATATTCATCACAACCAGACATCAGGACTGATTCTGTGCTGACCTGCAGTGTGTGAGGCCAGTACCCGGTCGTCCTATTAGACACGCCCAGGGTGGAGACGGCGTGGCGGGCGTAGACCTCTGGATTTGGTTCAAACCAGCCCAGTCGTAAAGATGGTGATGATGACAGTTGTTGCTCACTTGAGGCTATCTGGTTACACAAACACACACACTGTATATCAAACATCTGACATACATGTTTTTACTCAGGGTATAAAAATAATAATAACCTATAGAGCACATTTCATATTATGAGCATCACAAAAAACTTGTTGATTATTTTCTCAATTATTCGATTAATCGTTTGGCAAAGTTCTCACATGTAAAATGTTGGTATGAATACAAACAGACATAACTTTATATGATAAAACAAAAGTCTTAAAAGTTGAAATGTTGATTTAAAGCAGGAAGCATCTAATGATGATGGACACAAAATGTATTTAGGTCCAGTGCACGGCCCTACTTAATGGTCACATCATGCATCTACCTGGAAAGGAATCAGACTCTGGACAAAGATCCCTTTGCCGCTGTACTCAAGGTGAAGAGCTCTTGAGAAATTATCCATGTAGCCCTGAAATATCAGGAGAAGAAAGTCAAAGATGATTAATGTCAGGACAGAAAAATATGTTTGTGATTATGTTCCTGCGTCATAGACCCTTTTGGAATATTTACATTTATAAGATTTATCTACAAATGATTTAAAAATCATACTATGATGTATGCTGGGAAACTAAATCTATAGAGGGAAGTAGATGTGTCTGTGAGGCAGATTTCCTCAGTGTTTTGTCTCACAGTGCAGGCGGTCAGTGTCACTCTTCCAGGCAGGGGTTTGCAGCAAGCACCCGATGATATGTTGACCACAGCTCCTCTGCTGCGCTCCAGCATCCCTGGCAGCACCAACCGGGTCATCACAGTAGCGACCGCAACGCTCTTATTCACCAAATCCAGCAGGCCCTGCTCAGGCATTTCAATCAGGCTCTGAGGGGAATCCAAAGACTCCACACAGTTCACCAGGAAGCCGATATCTTTACCCTTCATGGCTTCTTTGACGTTATTGCCGGCTGCCTGGTCCAAAGAGAAGTTAGCTAGGATGACGACAGTTTCCACTCCGTAGCTTTGGGAGAGTGAGGCAGCGGTGCCTCCGACAGAAGTGTGGCTCTGAGTGACAAAGATAATACTGATACCATGTCTGGCCAGCTCCTCTGCATAGGCTTTGGCCACAGGCTCTGATGCACCTGACAGGAGAGAGGACAACATTTATCAATGAAAGTCATGAGAGAAAGAAATGAGCATATATATATATATATATATATAGCCGAGAGCTACCGCACAGTAACATTACTATAGCCTCAAAATATTAGATACTGAAATAATTCAGATACTGAAATAATAAGCTGGTTAGTACATTTTTAAGACATTAAACAACAACAATTGTGATCAATTAACTTGATATATTATCATTTATCAGGGAAAGAAAATGAGCTGATTCCCGCTTCCCGATGTTCAGGTTTACACATACAAGGAATTTGCTTTGGTGTATAATGGTGCATACTTAAACACAAGAGAGAGAGAAATTAGAATGGAAAAATAAGAGCAAATACTGACTTTAGAAAAAAAAAAGACTATATGTACAAGAAACATAAAATACAAAACGGTAAATAGAATAAAAATATGAACAGTTACTGTAAACAAAACGTACAGTTTATTTAAAGTAGCAGTAATGTGCAAAATTGTGGGACAAACCCAAAGATATTCATTTGAAACAACACCACTTCATTTTGAAAGAAAAGTAGCAAATTGTCACAACTGAGAAGCTGAAATTAGCACATTTTTATTAATTGTTTTCTTCTTGATAAATATTAAAAGGTGATTTAATGCCCAAAGCTCACTGAAAGAAGTAAAGTCACTACAATAAAAGAACATGAAGCGGACTCTTCCCTCCTCACACACATCTCCATCATCTGTCTGCTGGGGTCACCTCCTGCTTCCTTACCATAAACCACTGCCCAGTCTCCAAATCTTTGGCTCAGCTTCTTCTTACTCGGGATTATTCTGGGCAGGAAATGCACCCTGACCAAAGAGCAGCAGTCTCTCAGGAGGATTACTGCCCTGCTGGCCGTGTAAAGAGCACCGACCAGGGCCAGGGTTTCAAAATAAGGATTACATGACCGAGACATTTCTCTATACAAAAAGTGAAAGCTGTCAACGGCTGCCATCGTCGACACTGTTGATGCCGATGCTAGCTTACTAGCTTGCTAGCTAACGCGTATACAGCAGGTTTAACGATGTGATTTCAAAAACGTAACGTTAACTAGTAAGTCAGGCGTGTGAACAAAACGTGTCGTTGTTACTACATAGTAAATGTCTGATCAAGATAGCAGGTTTAGTAGAGTTTCAGCCGGTTTCAGCAGGCAGAGATGTCCCCGTGCAGCACCACGCAGAAGGAGCAAAACATTGAGTCACGTGACGTAATTCAGTGGTGCTGCATTTAAGACCGCGTGAGAAAAACCGACAGAAAACTTTTGAACCCAAGAGTACTTCAGAAGTATTCAAACTAGTTATGGATGGGGTTTGCTGCAGTTTATGGATAGCATACAATAATCTAAGAAAACAAACTCATTTTAAAATAATTTAACTGGTTGTTTTTTTGTTCTTATCTCTTCCTAGTTGTAAAGAAAGTAATGTTTATTTATACATTTCTATATTTCATTTTATATAAATAATTTCATTCATTTTAAAAATAAAGTTTATGTTGTATTATATTATATGTATGTATGTATTCTCTGAGAGTTCTTGTATGTTCTCTAATGTATGTTCAATAAAATAAAAATATATCTCGACTTGCAAAGATGTTATTTCTGAAACCTCATATACCTTAGATATGAAACTCCTTTTTCCGATGCTCAAAAAAGGCAACGTGTAGTTTCTTTGAATATCCCACAATGCACCACCGTTTCCATAGAGACGCAGCACTCGGTAGCAATTGATCCCAAAATGCTACCTGGATGAAAAGGTTTTACAGGTCCAAAAACAAGGTGACCTATTTAAAATATACTTCATATGATGTCTTTCTATTTGGGCGGTTGGTTTGTGCAGCGGGGACGGTTTTTTTTTTTGGTTTTCGTTCAGCTGCGGTTTCAGTTCAAAACGGGCAGTTTTGCCTTTAGCTAGCTGTGCTAACAGTGGTGCATTTAGCAGCGTCAAGCTAGCCAGAGAGAAACAATTATTAACTCGTTTTTGGCTCGAAATTAAAAACGTAAATATCACGTAGTCAGTTTAAATGTGCATCATAGACTTATTCATTGTTGCTGTTATATTTGTATTTGTATATTTGACTGGAAACGGCTGTGTAGACCATGACATTATTTCCACTATATGGACCAATTATCACAGCTGTCTGTGATGAGCTGATTGATGCTTGTCTGATTCTGAAAAAACACCAAAACCTCTGAGTATTTTACTTCCCTGTGCGGAGCATTGCATCTGCAGCAGTAGTGATTTATTACGGTCCTTATTCAAAAAAATTGTATTTAGCACATTTTAGCAAAATTTGTATTTAGCACATTTTATAGACTAAGGCAACCCAAAAAGTGCTTTACAGATTACACAGGTAAACGCACAAGAAAACGAATGACAAAAACTATAGCGCAAAAGCACACAGAATAAAAAACAATACAATCAAACATGCAAATGTACACAGAGTAAAACTATAAAAAAAAACAATCAAAACCCCTGAATAAAAACCATAAAAAACTAACCATTACATTTTGATTTAAAAGAATATGTATTAAAAACAATGGTAAACAGTTTTATATTTGGTTGAGGGTGTTTTTTCTTCTTCTTCTACCTATTTGTAATTAGCTATTTACAGGTCGATGCACACTAATTTGTTAATTTGTGTCTATAAAGAAAACAAACTCAAATACATTTCTACCTTTCTTGACTAAAGTTGTTTGTCAAACCCTGGGTACCACTACACGGGGAACTGGCCCATCACCACCATACATCTGCACATTTTAAGCCTAGAAAACCAATCACTCTATTTTGTCCCATAGACGATCAACATTAGAGATGTCTCAGTTGTCAGCTGAAGATGAAGCTGAGTTGCAGTCCCTGCTCAAACAGCTTCTGAGAAGCGTCAATGACAGGATCTCTGGCGCTCCTTCGACCGAATGTGCTGAAGAGATCCTCCTTCACCTGGAGGAGACTGACAAGAACTTCCACAAGTAAGGCCATCTAACTCAAGACAGTATATAATTAACTTTAAGGTTTGGTTCAAATGTAATTTATGTGTTTGACAGTGCAGTAGGTCTGACTCTGTCATTGCTCTTCTTCAGTTATGAGTTTGTCAAGTATCTCCGTCAGTATGTGGAGAGCTCTCTGGGGACTGTGGTGGAAGAAGAGACCAAGAACTTTACCAGAGGAGATGGACAACATGCAATAGGCTCCGGTCACGATACCCTGATCCACGCTGTTACCCGAAGGACCAGAGACTCAGCTGAGTGTGTGAAGCTAAGACTTGCTTTGTTTGCTCTGTTTTCTCCAGGTGTTCATGATTTATTTATGTGGAGTCACAGATCATAATTCTGTTTTGTGTGAATTGTGCTAACATCAGAAATCCTCTAGTTCCTCTGTATAGTACTTATTTTCAAACGACGTGTCCATACAATTACAAACTTGTAGTATTATGTTTCCCACTTTTAAATTGATTGATTGACTTGATTTGTTTATCTGAGTGTCCTGCCCCTTATGGTGTCTACCCGTATGGGCTTACAAGACACTGTATAGCAACAACAACCAGGATGGCCACGTGACCAATCATAAAATACACTTCCACAAATTCAAAAGGAGAACATTTCAAAACATTTCCATACCAAAAGTCTTCTGTTTGATAGTTGCCAGTGTCTTAGTTGTCAGTATAAATCTTGCTAAGACAAAAAGCTCCTCATTAAAGAGCCAACTCGATCCCTTCAGACAACCAAAACAAACCAGGGTTCTGCAACTGAATTCTTTCAAACGGATGATTCCTCAAGTCACTGGGGCAATGAAACACAAAATGAAATTCAAAGTGATGCTAATAATACACTTTCTCTGTTTGTGACAGGTACCAGCAGATGATGCAGACCTTGAAAAACACCATGATCATGGTGGTGGAGTCTTTAATCAACAAATTTGAGGAGGACCAGATGAGGAAGGAGGAGCTGCACCGTGAGAAGCAGCACAGTCAGTCCAACAGCCAGTACACTGACAACTGCTCCGACAGTGACTCCTCTTTCAACCAGGTGACAGGGACAGTATCTGTACTCTGGAGATAATACATGGTTGCATTTGATTAATTTATTGCTTTATTTTTAAATTTTTTACTGTTGATGACTCTCATAAAGTTCCAAGATTGTATCTTATCTCTAATTTATGGATGGCATAGTTCACAATTGTTGTTACTTTTCATGGTAGACTGAATGTAGGTCAAAGCCTGCTGTGCTGCTATCAGACAATGAGAGCCCTTCTTATTTTAGTTTAGGATTGATTATTAGAACTTGTGTTTCATCTCTATTTTCCTCTCTAGAGTTATGCCTTCATCAGACAAGAGCAGCTGCAAGTTTTGGCTGAAAAACTTGACTGCAGCAGACCCAAGGAGGTACAAAGGCTCGCGTACAGATATACATTATGATGGTGAACATTGCTGTCGCATAGTTTTTGACAGTACGCTGGAGAGTCAATATGTGGCATTGTGCCGTAGATCAGTTTAAAACCTGGGGGTTGGGGTCCCAACAAGCGGTTGCAAAATGAATCTAAGAGGTCGTGAAAATTATGTTTATTTTATCTGACTTTCATATTTTCAATGTTTCTACTGAACTACAAGATCCTTTACTTCTTCAGGCCTCTAAAAATGGAAAAAAAAAAAAAAAAAAAGATCACTCTTTGGTTGAAGAGGTTATCAGTAGACATCAGCCTGATAATCAGACTGAATTTGCTCTTCAGTTTCATTTAATTCATTCATAATGTTCATTTTAGATGATTTTTGTCCTTGGGAAGGGATCAGTAATGTTTGCCAAAGTAATTTTCAGTTGGCACAGAAGCTGCAGTAGCAGTTGCTAGGAACAGTTCACTTACCATTTTTCACAAAGATTAATAAAATATGTATATTTTAAGATTAGTTATTTCTGTAAGTAAACTTAAAATAACTTGTGCAGCTGTATCAATGTTATCCATGTTTTTTTGTGCCATTTTCATGAATGTAGCCAGCTAGCTAATAAAGAAGATGGGATCACGATTCTTAACCCTGCCTAAAGTTCTGATTGGTTGATTGTTTCACTAACTTGGATGGTAAAATTCAGATTCAGAGGTCTGAAATCAGTAGATATGTAGACATAAGCAACTAGTGATGAGGAGTTAACATTGCTTAGCTTGAAGGTATCACAAGCCACAAAGTTTGGGAATGTGAATATAATGACGCGAGTGTGCAGGTGCGTTGGGAGGCTCTCCAGGTTCTCTGCTGTGCCCCCCCGTCTGATGTGCTGATCTGTGAGAGCTGGAGCAGCCTGCGCAGGAACCTCTGTGCAGCTCTGACCGACCCCGACCTCAGCGTGAGTCCTGAGCAGCCTCATCTACACACAAGTGAATCAATAATAATCATATTATGTTTATGAATAATTTCACCCTTTTATAATGAATGATAACAAACAACGAACTTGATGTTCATTATCCCACATGTAATCCTGCCACACCTGTTTAATTAGAGAAAACAAGATAACACTGTCTGCAATGATTTGAGAGCAAATTGGTAGCAAAGGGAAGCTGAGGAGAGGCTGTAAATTATTTTGTGATAATCTTGTTTAATTTAATCTTATTATATTTTCTTTTGATTTTACATTCAGGTATAATTGATTGATTGTGTGCTTGTGTACAGTATACGCTGATAACGTATGCCTCTCCTCCTTATCTCCGTCAGGATAATGTGCTGCAGTTCTTTGCTAAAAGCTTCTCCTCCTCTCCACTGAATGTGACACGAGAGATCTATACCAGCTTGGGTAGACCATTCTGTTTCATAATTATACTTTAGAAATATTTGTAATAATGTTAATGCCTTTTTGAATTATTAAAATAAAAAATATGGGCACTTAGGCTTGTCACAATAATTACATTATCAACTAATCATACCATATTTGGACATGGCCCCAATCACTTTTGCTGTCTTAATATTGTCCGTTGTGTTTAAATGTCTCCAGCATTTTAGCCGACATGATGCCAGAACAGCAGGGTTTTCTCTACCATTACAAGACTTGGGCATTGTGCAGACCTTACACATGTTTGTTAACAGAGCCAGAGTCCATTTATTTATTGTTTTGGTTGTATGGTTTTATTGTTTTAATTTTTTATTTATTTAGGATATTTTTTTCGCATACCAATGTCTGAATATTCTTAAGAATTAAAAGTGCATTGCTCTTTGAAAGGGTGTACTTGCATTATTATGTTATTATATTACCATTCATGTCAGTGGAATAATAATATATATTATATAAAATATGGCGTAAAAATTTCTGGGGCAATATATTGTCCAGCAAAATGATTTATTGTGACAGGCCTATGTGCACTGTAAATGAATTGTGTTTATGCTGCATTATGTATATGAACACCAATATTATCTTGCATATAATGCATGGTTTGTAATTAGTTTATTTTGCATTTTGATTTGCAGCTAAAAGTGTGGAGTCCAGTTTTCTGTCCCATAAGCTAAGCTTTCCAGCTGGCTCAGCTACCATCGACATCAACAGACCTGAGATCAGTCGTCTTCTCAAACAGGTACAGATACAGGTAAACAACTTAAAGTGTATCGCCATAAAAACACATTAAATGTTTTTCTCTCTGTCTGTTTTGCCTCAGATTCGATTGATGAATGACTTTCAAAAGGAGGTGACAACCTTTTGGATCCGCCACCCTGAGAAGTGAGTTTTTACCTCGATATGTAGTTGGGTTTGCCAGATTCTCTCCACCCTTGTTGTCCCCACATCCAACACTTACTATCTCAGACACCATTGATTGAATTATGACTAAATGTTATGCAAAATAAAAATGCTTAATACTAGTGAGATATATTTACAGTATGCTGTAAAGGTTTCCCACATAGTTCATCCCAGTCCAACTCTACTTTGCTTTGCTCTACTACGTCTAGAATGATGGTAAACACTCGGTACATTTGTTTTAGCCTTTTTTTCTACCCTGCTTTAGATATATGGAGGAAGTTATAGAGAGCACGTTCTCCCTGCTGTCCTTACATCATGAACATGGCTCAGCCTCACCTGGGACAGAGAAATCCCTGGAACCCATTCACCTACTGGCCTTACTGGATGTTAGAGCTACCTGGTTTAAAAAGTGGATGGTATGTATTACAGATGAACAGATGCTTTTGATTTGTGCAGAGTTCATTTTTGTAAATAGACAAGGTTCCCACAGATCCTTAAAAAATCAGACACAGAAAGTAGGATGTTATGAATAGTTTTTTTTTCTGATGTTGTAGTCTAAAATAAAAAAAAAATCTCCCATCTCATTTTAAAAATAATTTACCAAATGCCTCTTGCATTAACGTCACACAGATCTGGATAGCGGAAAGATTGCGTGTAAGATTTGTCTTAAATTTAATTCCGAGAGGCACTAAAAAAGTCTTAAGACTTACTTACTTACTTACATGTTCTCTGTCTCATATTCTCTTCTATCCTCATCTGCTTCCCTCTCTCAGCATGGATACTACAGTCGGACTGTGGTTCTCAGACTCCTGGAGAGAAAATACAAGTCTCTGGTGAGTGATTCACTTCTTAATCAATATTTCTCACTGAATACTTTTACTTCTGAAACGTTAAGCACCGTAGAGAAACAACCAACGGAACAAGCATGAAAAGTCTTTCCAGAGGGTATTCAAACCCACAGCCTCATTTCGGCTGCATTCCCACCAAATCAGGCGTTGCGGCAAAAACTCCAGACCTCCCATTCATTTGAAATGTGGGTAGTGCGTTTCAGCTGCGGCGGTGGGGACTGCAGGGGATGCTGAAAAAAAATCGCAGCCTTAGGCACAAGAAACCATTGCGATACAGAGTGCATTCGAGAAAGACACGACTGTGCATGAACTAGGAGAAGGCAGGTATCTGAAAAAAACTCAAAAGTACAAATTCAGTTAATCTTTGAGGTAGATGAATATCTATTTCCAGCTAGAAATGTTTTTGCATTTTTGCATTTTCTGGTTTCATCTGTCCTAGTTCCTACCTTTTTCTGTACCAACATACATATACTGTATATATTCAGAATAAAACAGGTGGTGGTAAGGATTCTCCAAAAAAGGATGCCTACAGTGAAATTTGTATTCGTGCCTCTTTGTGCGTGTTATTCACACAGCCAAACAGTGAAGGTCAACGTAGGACTCTTTGAGACAAATGGGCACAAAGACTTGAGTGTCACTTTGACATTTAAGAATGGATTGTTTAATCCTTAACCTCCCTCTCAACTCTCACTCTGACTTTAGAGAGGATTACTGTGGAATCATCCCTGAAACTTTCTCAAAAGCAAATGTCAATAACTTTTCCAAAGCACGGTAAGCCTAAACTACTCTTGCAATGCAGTGCATTAAAATCCCCTACAGGATTAAGATTAAATCAAATGGTTCTAGTCTTAAAACTCTTGATTAAGAGGTTTCGAGTCACAGGAGATTAGCAGGTGTCGTGTAATTCAGACCAATCAGGTGTTTGCAGCAACCACAATAACATGCTTTGTTTTTATATTTTCGTTTTTCCAGATTGTTGCAGCCCTTCAGCAGTGTATCCATTACAGTGAATCCTGTGAACGTTTCACGAATGAGACACCTGATCCCCAGTCAGCGGAGGAGCAGAACACTGGTAAGTAAAACAGACCATAAACTTGTGATTTTTTTTCAACAGGTTTATGTACTTTCTCGGGCATAGCTGAAAACCAATTTCTACTCTCACTCTGTGTGGTAAACATCAGCACATTTGCAGGAATGCTGATTTAATGTGTCCTGGGAAACTAAACCAAAATATAATACAGTCAGGCTGAACTACTGTGAAAGCCTAATGAGAAAGTAATGCTTCATTTGAAGCCTGTGGGTGTTAAATGTGTTTGTACCTACCTAGACTTTGCAGTCATCATTTATGTATTCAGTTTCTTTCAATGCGCACATGCTGTTCCTGCTGTCGTTAAAACAGAGGAATGCAGAGAAGATCAGTCAAAAAAGAAATGAGAATGAAAAAAGAGGAACCAGATAAAGCTGACAGAAACCTGTTGAGTAATGCAGAGAAGGGAATGAAAGAAGGACAAGACGGAGGCAGGTGTACAAGGATGATTAAAAATATGCATCTGAAAGCCACTATTGCAAAAAAATACACTTGCACAAAACAAAAGATTTGGTGTTGGGTTATGATAGCTGGTATTCCCTTTTTTTTTATTATTGCTGGATCGCTGAGATACGAGGTTAACGAGTCTTATCGAACCTTTTATTGTAACTCTCGTTGCTGTTTTTATTAGCAAAGGGCAATATAAAAGCATTTGAATAGCAGGCTTCTCATTTGATCTTCTCCGTAGTCTATACTAGTCTCTCCTATGTGCTTCTGTCTTTAGAGCAGGAAGTTTGTGAAAAATGAGGTGTAAAACTCAGTTGGCTACACCTGTTTTCAGTGTGTTAGATGCATCTTATAAGTATCTTCTGCTGCTCATCTCATTTTCAGGTTGTGGCTAAAGAAATGATTTAGTCTGTCTCCCTTTTCATTGAATAAGTTAAGTAAGGAAATGAATTCAATATATTTATTATATCTTTAATGATGCATAACATATATTTTAGTGACTAAAACTGTTCGTAAACATAACTGTTGACATAACTTTTGTTTTTTTTTACTAGAAAACTCCACAGTGCACCTTTTTAAACATTATAAGGATTAAATGGATTTAAAAGAATTTGGATTTCATAAGATGCTATTGAAGTCAGACACAAGGAAGAATAGCTTGAATGAAGAACAGCATGAGGTTTCAATGAAAGTGCTGGAAAAGTGGTGCTTTTTTTAACTTAACAATATTTTGCTATTCTACTGTGCCGAAGGGCAAGAATTAATCTCCATATTTGACGAAGAGTACGGCCCCGTTCCACTAATTTGGGGCATAGTGGTATGTCATAAGCAAAGAAAAATCTATGATATGTGCCTCAGATTTAGTGCAAGTTACTTCAGTTCTGCAATAATCAGGGTAACAACCAAAATACCTTGCAACAAAAAATACAAGCAATTGTTTGTTTAAAGTATTTATTCTAAATTTGCAAGATGAACATTAAGTTCTTATTCTTACTTATACCTATTTAATATTTTCCTTTTTATCCGCACTGTCCCTTTGCTGTTGCAGCGCTGTAAATTTCCCCGCTGTGGGACGAATAAAGCATTTCTGATTCTGAAGAGTTGTATAGATTGACGGTAAAATGCTACACATCCAGTCGCACATTTCATTGTGAAAATTCAATAACTGAGAGTGACAACAGCTGGAGACGGGGCGTGAGGGAAAGTCTGTCGGTGTGTTATCTCCTGTAAGCCAGCTGCCTCTTTGAGAGCGAACATTTTGACCTTGTTTTGGATGACTTGAGGTCCGCTGACTCTCTGTCAATGATACACTCCTTCAAAAAAGTATAAGAATTTTCTGAGCTGTGCTTCTTTTTTTTTTTTTTTTTTGCACCTCAGAGGCACTTCAGACTTTTTTCATTTGTCAATCTCATTCTATTACAGAAGCTATATGAAATGTTTTTTAAACCGTCGGTCCACTGCAAGATCACAACAAGGGCTTCATCATGGTTTTATGAATATTAGTTAGCATATTAGAATATTGCAAAGCTAATCATTTTTGTTTTCATATTCAACTGAAATCATGAAATATGATCAACACAAACGACATCTTTACTAATCGGCTCTTCACCTTTTTGCCGATGCACGCTAATTCTACCACTTCATTTCCTCTCATTTTGAATATATGTTTTTGCAACACTGGTTGGCATCTAGCAAATAAAAAAGTTTAAACAATGAGTTAGAGCCATTGGATAGAAAAATACATTATTTTACTTTATTTCTCTGTTTATTCTTACCTTTGCTCCTTCTTGCATCTTAAATGAATACTAACAATATTTGGGCCTCATGGAAATGTGACTACATTTGTTTCTGCTTCAGGTTCAGTCAAGAGGAGCGTTTACGCAGGACGAGAGCTTGAATATTCCTTCTTTGTCCACTCGCTGTGTGTCCTGGGGAAGCTGCTCATCTACACCAATGGCAGAAAGCTCTTTCCCATCAGAGTAAAGAAGCGCAAAGGTACAAAGCTAAACATCCGTCAAAAAGCATGTGGTGTATAGTATTTCATAGCAGTATAAGGTTTTTACTGTAATAAAAAGAATAGTTTGACTTTTTGTGAAATATCATCGCTGTCTGGACGGTGTTAGACCAGAAGACCGAAACAGATCTCATATCTGTCCGTTAATTATGAATCTACTTTCAGCAGCGGGTCTGTTTTCAGTACAATGTTTAAACAATTGTTTTTTTTTTACACTTGTTGTTTTTGTACAGATTAAACCAACTAGATATAATGCGTTAGGTGTTGGTGGCAGATTGTGTTACCTTTGGGCAGAGCCAGTAAAGCTATTTCCCCTTGCTTTTAGTCTTTGTGCCACGCTAAGGTAAACAGCTGCTGGCTGTACATGTATTTACCATAGAGACACTAAAGTGGTATCGATCTCCTCATCTAACTCTTATTCCTTTAATGTCTAAACACTGTAAAGAGCTGAATGCTGTATATTGTCAATTGTTGGCAGCTGCAGGGGCTCAAAGGAATACATTAATGGTTTAAATGGAAAAATATATGTTGATAGATTATTGCCCTCAACAAAATGATCCTTCCAATCTTTACATCAGATGATCTCATGTTGGAATGTGTCTGATAATTTCATACATGGGCCGCTCCCTCCTGGCCCGTCCCAACTTTGTTTCCTCCACCCGTGACTAATGAAGTTATATAATGGCTTGAATGATGCGTTGGTGGACCATTAAAACAAACTCATTGTCTCTCGTCACCTATTTAACCACTAATGACTCTTATTTCAAAGCATTCTGGAGGCAATTTAATCATTGACATTAGAGTGGTTTGTATTGATCATAAGGCCCATCCTTTGGGTGGAGGCCCATTACTCCACACCATCAGTTCATCACCCCAATGTGTCATCATATGTGACGGTTCCTAAAATGGTCTTATTTCCTAATTGTGTCACAGTGACAATTGATTTTGAAATTTTCTCTTTTATTAATTAACTGAAAGAGTCTGTGCTCTCTCTTAGACACACAGCCAGCGCAAATACATTAAAATGTGATTTTATTGTCATATTTTTTACATTTAGAGCACCGTTAAGGTACCAAGGGTTCCAGTCACTTCACACACTTGTTAATGTCTCCAGACATTCGAGTTTGTTAGTCAGAATATGAAGTCCACTATCCTACCAGACTGATGGTGGTTAGTGGCTCCTAGTTTTCCTTATATTTCTTCAGCAATGTTTTCCTTACAATATGGGAAATGTATGTTGTGCTGCTAGAAGAATACACAGATATTGACAAACTAATCATAGCATCCTTAGAAACAATTGTGCATGTCCAATTTACATTATTACTAACAATTATTTTCATTATGGCTAATCATTTAGCGTATAAAATGTCAGAAGAAATACTGGAAAATGCTCATCACAATCTCCCAGAAAAGCACACAATCTTCAGAGTTGTTTGACATTGTTGCTTGAGAAATTAGTTAAATGGTTAATAATTTATCAAAATTATAAAACTCATCCCGGACACAAAATTGAAGCAAACTGCACGGAGATGATCTTCGTCTTCAAGGTCACCAAAACTGGACTCTGACCATTTCCTTTCCAGCAGCACCTAATATTTTTTACTGTCTCTGTCTAGACACTGAGTAACCAGACTGATTTATTATTCCTATTTATCATGTCCTGCTTCAGATCCAGTCAGCCTGACGGACCTGGTTGTCATCCTGATTAACATCATGTACCAACACCCCAAACCTCTGCACAGTGACACCTCACACACAGGTGAGGCCTCACACACTCACACATGGATATAATAGAGTTTCGGCTTCCTCCCTGTTTTCTGGGCAGACTGAGTCTGGAGCCGGGTCCGAATGAACACAGTGACCCCACCTACGAGGCGTAACCACATTCCTTAGACCCATATCTTTTATCTCTTAACCCTGAACTGAGTCACACAGGACTGTGCTTGCCTCATGGAAGACCTTGCTTTATTGCCCCATTTTTTCCCGCTCCAGCAACGTTCCTCCCAGTAATCAATAATGTCCCCTACCTTGACTTTGTCAGAGGAGGACCATCTCAAGTCATAGATTCATATCAATATTTTACCTGCAGACTGGTAAAAAAGTATTATGATGTTACACATCGCCATGAAACGGTAGATGCAGGATTGAAGTCTGTGTGGGAGAGAGTTAGTCCTGGCTGGAGGATACTTAATTTAAAGCTCCATTAAGCTGAGTGTCCATTTAACATTTTATTTTCTGGCAGAAAGGTGTTGGCAGGGCGCTGGGTGCGCTTCATCCACATTGACGACACCAACGCTTTTCTGAAAAGTTCAGAGGTTTTCAACAAGGAGTGCTCAGAGCGGGTGCACAAAAACTGAAAAAAGAATACTGTATTGCTTAAGGCAATATTTATTTTAAAAATACAATAATGTTTTTCACAGTGTTCTGACACGGCAATGATTTATTTCAATTATTTCCTTAAATGATTAATTTCTAGTTGATTTGAACTTTTGCACACTATCCAGTGAAGATGAATGTCCCCAAAATGCTTTTAAGAATATTGAGTGTGACAGTGGTGGGAGAACTACTCATATCCTTTACTTAAGTACAAGTAGAAATACTACTTCCTGTACTTAGAGTATCAAAAGTTAAATAACTGACTTATTTCATATTGTTAAATTATTATGTATACTGTAATATGCTTTTATTGTTACCTTGTAAGCAGCGTTCTGACGCTGGAGCTGGTCGGGATCGCCCTAAATATTTACTACTTTACGTACTATAGCGTAGTTTGATGTATAACAATATGATAAACTGATCATGTGTTTTTAATGTAAATGCCTAAAGTGAAAAGTACAATAGTTCGAGAAGTATAAATAAAATGCAAACGCTAGAGAAAAGTACAAGGATTTCAAAATGATACGTAAGTACAGTACTTGTAAAGGTGCGTAGAGTGTGAAGTATTGTCAGTAATTGCACCTGGTCTGATGGGTTTGCATGTATGGATCTGTGTCCTGGGTGATCTGATTGACACTGTACAAGCAAAAATGCATCAATCCAGGTTTAAACACACTCACAATGACGATGCAATAATGTAATATGCGTCCAGTCTAGAAAAACCTGTATAAATATTGAAAACCTGACGAGCATCCAGCAGCTTCGGTAGAAGTGTCTTCCCAAAATGTGATTCCCAGGTTATTGACAAATGGGGTACAAGCCAGACAATGTGTTCACTGTCGGTTTTAAATGATAGAAATATTGCAAGATGTATTGTATAATTCAGTTAAATATTTGTGTGTTCAGACTCCCTGACGCCCGGCTGTCTGGCGATGGAGGTGATGTGGATGCTGTGTGAGCGGACGGAGTGTGCTGCTGAGTGTCTCCACCAGACTCCTGTAATAGAGACACTGCTGGCTCCTGTTATAGCTCTGCTCAATGGGCAGCAGGTGAAACGCTAACACTAAACACACGTACACACAGTATATACACTCAGTCGTGCGTAGAATAGAAACCATATTGGTTGCAGATACATACCACAAATACGATTCATAGATTCATAAATGTATAGATACATATGTTATCTGTCCATCAAAAGTAGCACATATATGCTGGGTTTTTAAACACGGTAAAACCTGCTATAAAAATAGGTGATAGACTCCTTTCCCATTGCAGGTAGACAGGGTTAGTAAACAGTGAAAACTGTTGTTTTCAGTCTCTTTCAGACTCTCAAACAAGGGTTAGTGATTTGGTCAAACAGTGGAAAGACTGTTATGATGAGTTTTATTTCATTTTTGTCAAATTTGAATGAAGTGTGTTTTTACTGTGATCAGCAGGACACAATTACTGTTGTCTGACTGGAGTCTGGTGGCTTTAAGGAGAGCATTTTAATTGTATGTATAAAATTATATATTCACTTCAACGCACGTCACATAGCATCGGCACTGGAGCAGGGTGAAAATTAGCATGTCCACCCGAAACATGGAAAGTTCGAAATTGAGTTTCTAGTGTCAATAAGCTGGTAAACTACATCACAATCGCAGACTCCATAGTTATAAATAACATTCAAATATGTTAATGACAAAGCCTTGACAAGCATATATTGGCATTGACCCGTTTATATCACAAATATGTTGGTGATCTTAATTCTATTTCAAAGACTTTTACAGTCTGGTAAGATTACATTTGGGGGAAGATGCTGAGTACTTTCTTACTTCTGGTGTTAAAATAGTCAGATTCGAAGATGCCCGACTGTGACACAAAATATTAGAATTTGGCAACTTCAGTCATACTAAATGCTCAGGCCTTTGGCCTTTACACTACCGTCCATTAACTTGATTTATTCCCTAACCGGGGTCTCTAATTTTACCCCTCAGCATTAAATGCATAACAATTTCCAATATTCATCCTAATCTCGACAATAAATGCAAGGTCTACAGCCAGAAATTTATCCTAACCTCAACCATTTCCCCAAACCAAATTGTTAATCTTGATTCAAACAACGCATCTGAATCCTGAAGTGTTTGTTACAATCGTGTTGGGAGGAAACAAAAGAGCAGCTTCATCCATTTGAAAATTGTGGAAGCATCGCTTATGAAAATGTAATGGCTTTTTCTTAGTTCCATCATTTCCAAAGTTAATGATATTTCAATTTTCAATATCTATTCATCCCTTCTGGGATTCGATGTTGTTTCTGAAGCAGTTGGGGAAATTTTGTCTGTTTACTCTCTGCGGTTTGCAGGTGAAATTAAAATCTCCAGCAGCAACACTGACTCTCATCGCTGATGTTCTGGCTCGCATCGCAAACACAGACAGAGGATTATCACTCTTCTTGTATGAGAAGAATCTAGTCGTAGCCCACAGTGAGAGGTGAGATGGTGTGATTAAATTATGATTAAATACATAGTGTCTTTTTGTATCCTTCATGGTAATGAATAAATTAAAAAATGTTCCGAATTAGGAAGAAGACTTCATTATAGAGTTAAGTTTGCATATCAAATCCTCCTGGTTCTGCACAGAGAGCAGATTAGGCTGGTTTGTCAGTCACTTCGACTATATCTTTGATCTATTCAAGTCTCATTATAGCAAAAACTAAAAAGTATGTATTATTAAAGATACTCAGGGTCACTCAGTGTCCCCCAATACACGGACACGGACCGAAACAGCAGTCTGTTATTGTGAATTGGCAATAATACATTCACTAAGGCTGATACCACTAAGTACAAACTGTTTTGACTAATATGCTTTAGTCTGCCTTTAGTTCTTTTATGCACCTCCTTTCAGAACCTGCTCTAAATTGAGCATCTAAAAGTGCACAAGGGACTTAGATCATCATGCCTCTTGTCACTTAATTAATTTAGAGATCTTGTCTAGACAGGGAAAGCTAAAGCAATACAAATGGGTCACTTACAGGAAGGGAAAGTACTTAAAACACGCTATAACTCCACCAACCTTTTTCTAAGCACAACACCTCATATTGTCATATTACACACATGGAAATCTGTCTATCTTGTATCTCCCGTCAGCATATTTCTCTTTGTTTGTCTCCCCTCTCCTCTGCAGAACCTTTCCTGCTCATGTCATTGTGCAGTTCACCCTCAGACTGCTGGATAAGGATCTGTCATCACTAAGTGAATCAGACATGTCCCATACATCCTGTGGAGCCTTTATCTTTGTCTGTAGGCAGATGTACAACACCTGTGAGGGTTTGCAGGTCCTCCGACCCTACGGCCTGCACAAGGCTGTAGCTGCTGCATGGAAAAAGGTACCTGCTCTAAATTATTATTAATACAACGCTGATCAAACGTTCCGATTCACATCAATGACTTAGGTTTCCGCTCAGATTTTGAGTGGTTAAAAAGCCTGATAAAAGACTGGTTTATATTTGGGAAAGTGTTGTTTGTTTTGTAAACTGCACCTGAGGATCTTACAGTTTCACAGTGTTAAAGTACTTCATGCAACAAAAACAATAAACATATTTAAAAACCAAATAATTTAACTCATTAGAAAAACTAGTTTGCGTCATATTGGTGTTGCTGTATATAATTGGTTGTTTATTACAGGCTTCTGTAAATGCAAGACATTGGGTCCTTTCTTGGAGAGCGCTGCTCGACTAATCCCCTCCATAAAAACGTTGTAAAAGATGGTAGATCTATCTGAATCTTTTTTTGAGAATATCTAATGGAGTGGTGTCCATGTTTAATGATCAGTTTCACTGGCTAGAATACCCCTGTCATGTTTCATTTGCTTGATGAATGCCGTGTTCTCTCTTTATTCATTCACTGCAGCAAGAAAAGTGCCACCACTGCTTGCAAATGTAGAGAATTAACAAACCATTGTAATCTGCTCCATTTAATTTTTAGAATACGGCATTTGTCATAACAATGCATCAAAATCAGAATAACTTTAGTAATATAGTCTGTACTGAAAAACAACACTGAACTGAAAACAGAACCCAGTTGAATGTGCAACCAAAGCTGCTTTATTACAGTTATGGAGGAAACGTACAGTAGTGATACTGCTTCTAACGGGTAGGAAATACACTACAGTCCCACCTCAGATCTTACTGCTTTGTTGTCCAAAATACTTGTTAAAAATTAACTTATCTGAGACATGGGCATACAACATGTTTCCAATCACTTCCTTGTGACTTTACCCCAGTGGTGTTAAATATTAATTATCAGTCTGCACGCACTGCACTGTCATGTGCTGGACAGCATGTACTAAATGATCTTTCAAATCCAAGTCCACGTTTGTTTTTTAGGTAATATAACAACAACAACAACGTTGACCTGAGTTCACCCACTATAAAAGGACACCAGCATGACCCCTCAAGATTGTGGGAGGCATCTTAATGAGAGGGAGTTTTAATGAGTTCACAGGGGAAAAACAGTAAAGGTTTGATTGATTAGAATGACAGGTTTGACCCTGATTGCCAAAGTTCTCAGATGGTGCTAGAAGATTTACAAACTTTCTGAGTGTTAATACACAGAGTAAAGGAGATGGATCCAGCCTGCTAGTGCCCTCATGTAGTTTGATTAAGATGCACCAAACACTAAGATGATCAAATATAGATATTAGGAATTGCAATGTTAAGATAAAACATAAAAGGCTGATTTATACAGTGAGAGTCACAGAAAAAACTACAAAGTTAAACAACTTCACTTGGGTTTCAAAATGTTATATAATCACTTAGTAATAGTCTAATATCGATTTGTATATTTAAGTAAAACAGAGGGAGATGCTTCTGCGCCTCCCTCTGTTATAGGACCTTGTTGTTCATAACACTGAATCATTCCAGTCAAAACCTTCAGATCCTCCCACACACTCTTATACATGGAAGGATTTAAAAAAACAAAGACAAACAAACAAAAAAACTAACTAATAAATTGTCCTTTTTTATTTCTAGACCAGTTCCTTGTCTGAAAGGATTCCAACCCCTGTAGCTGGAACCACTGCAGGAACTTTCACCCAGGAGCTGCAGAACATGTGAGGCCAGTTTTACTACTTTATTCAGGTCCCTTAAATTTAAGTAGGGAGTCATGAAGCAGGTATTACAGAGACTGAACTTGGACATTTAAACGAAAAACAGAATGTTTTTCGTTATTAAAATTCCAGGCTGAAATACTGTTAAACAAAGTAAAATCAGCAATAAACAATAATTGGGGAGAATCTGACCACAAATACTACATCCACATTTCTTGGCTAAGAAGCTTGTTTACCATCTGTACATTAGGCACTTTCTCCGAATGGTTGACCTGTGTAAGGAATTGCTTTCCAGTGACTTAGCACTGCAGCTTACTGTGACTTTGGAACAGGCTCATCTGGGAGGAGACGTTGTTGGACAGCCTGCTGAACTTTGCTGCAACTCCCAAAGGTCTGCTGCTGCTCCAGCAGACGGGAGCGATCAATGAGTGCGTCTCCTACATGTTCTCTCGCTTTACTAAAAAACTACAGGTAATAACAAACACTGTACAAAGCTACACAACTATGAATGTGGTTATTTTCAATGTGGTCCTTTTTAACAATAGAGCTCAAAACTTTGTCTTTTACTTCTGTTTTCATGTATTGATACCCAGTTTGCAAGGCGTGCTGCTCTGAAATGCACACATTTCCAACAAGGAGATTTTCCAACAATTATTCATAGACTGTCAGTTCATGGAGACAAATGCTCTTTTACAGCAACACCGTGCTCCACACATGCACACTAACACACCTGGAAGCTTGTCAATTCAACTGCAGTTAGTCCCTGAAATGGCCCCAATGAAGCAATTTGAGGGTTGAACGACTTGCTCGAGGGCACTTAGACTGTGGTATTATCTTACATCAGTTCTTGACTTTGCAACGGCTGATGTAAGATACTACTTCTAAGGAATTCCAGATGTTGCCATAATCATTTTGTTATGAAAGCACTGATAGTAGATTTCCTTGTAAAATGTAGGCTAGTTATACAGTATACCTTTTATTGTGCCACCTTCATATGAATCCAACATTGTGACGTTTACAAATCTTAACTGCAGAAGTGCTGATAAGCACTGGTGCGGACATAGTTCGATGGAACCTTTTTATGAAAGCACTGGAAAAATGAACTTGGCAGTGGCTCCGTTTTTAATCCTTCTTGATCGTATCAATGTGCCAAAGTAATATTACGCTGTTCAAGTGATTCTTTGCCACATTGACTGAATCACAGTTAGCCAACCCTGAAGCCAGGATGCAGGATTAGAAAACAAAGTAATGACACATAGACTGTTGCATCAAGTAAAGGAACACCCACAATTAGACTTGGGGGGGACGCGTTTTTGCATCCCCACTTTCTGATCATACAACTTTGCTATTTTAAACATTTGAGCTAGTTTAGATAAAAAAAGGTTATATTTGGCCATTTCATATGTAGTAGCTAAGCTATATTAATGTGTTAATCCCAATAGACTATACAGTATGATTGCTTTTGTTTGTTAACATGCATAGATATAAGTTATATATTATTAGACCCTACATAAAACATGTTACCTTTGA
Organism: Bovichtus diacanthus; assembly: GCA_943590825.1. Taxonomy (NCBI): domain Eukaryota; kingdom Metazoa; phylum Chordata; class Actinopteri; order Perciformes; family Bovichtidae; genus Bovichtus; species Bovichtus diacanthus. The sequence goes on from CALSBV010010705.1 coordinate 8,849,328, forward strand.
AGTTTAGAATTGGTGTTACTCCTGCACTAACTAAACGTACAGTAAAATATGCATGCATGCAGTATTTCTAGGCTTTAGTATCCAACACTGTGGAACATAATGCATCTTGAAACCCTTTATTCATCCTGTTGGCCTGTGTCATCAGTACCCCAAACTCATTCTGCAGAAGATGTGGTAATGTGTTGCTGCTCTTGCTGCTGCTGCTGCTGCTCTTGCTGCTCCTGCTGCTCCTCAAGGCCACAGTGATATTTCCTGAAGGCTATTCAGTATTCACCAGTAGCCTGGAGACTGTTACATGCAGCTACTCCCACATAAGGTTTCATTTATTAATCTCTGAACTCTACATATGCCTTATATACATAGTATTGTCTATGATTCTCTCTCTCTCACACTCACACACACACACAGTCTTACTGTAATTCCCTGTGGGTTTAATTTACTGCCATTGTTAGCGCACGCTTGTAATTGCTTCCCTCGTTTGGCATTTCACTGTAGTTATGGAATGTAATTATATTTAGTCTATTTTTACTTGTAGTTGTGTTGTAATTAATGAAGGGCCTGCACACTCAAAAAATCAATTCACAATTTGACTTCTCCTCGGTGTGCTAAACTACATTATGTAGTGCCTTTTCAGGATTCTAGCAGTGTCATAGCAGAGTTTGCATACTGAATCACAAAAGCCAAATATTTAAATTCTCTGTCTCCTATTTTTCTTACTACATTAATCCTTTATTTGTCTATCCTGTCCAAATCTCACAATAGGCCATACAGAAAAAGAAAAAAGTAATGAATTGACATATTTTGGGGGATCATGGGGTTTCTGTTTGTGTTTTCTGTAGGTGAGCCGCTGTGAGAAGTTTGGATATGGGGTGATGGTGACACAGGTGGCAGCTACTGCTCCAGGGGTGGCAGCTTTGCACAGTTCAGGTACTAAAGCACTTACTTGCACAAACACTTGCCAGATGTGAGGCGCAAGTTTTTGGAAGGATTAAGACTGAATGTCATTTGAATAGCTGTGTCACAAGAAATGCAAATCAGATTTTGATGTATATTTCAGAAACACATTTATAAGTAGTATAGTAAATCCCACTTGGATGCATTCCACATATCAGGCAAATGTTATTACTAGGTGGAAAGGAGGCATAGGCAGAGATGGTGGCATACAACCAATACAATTTGTAAGTGTGAAATGTAATTGTAGATTTGGAACTGTCAAATTGTAATATTTGGAGCAGATATCAGTTTTCCATGATGAAATATTATTTCATTATTAACATCTCAATCGCACTACTGTCACATATAAGTCCAAGATCACAAATGAAATGTTGTCAATTCAGAATTTCTCCATACAAATTCCTATTAAAACCACTGGCTTGTGTTGCAGGTTTTGTCCGGGCGCTGGTAGTAGAGTTGTGGTCTGTTCTTGAG
>CALSBV010010705.1:8851155-8883279 GCA_943590825.1 Bovichtus diacanthus
AAAAAATATAATAATAGAAAATTATTCAATAATATCTGTGAGCAAAGTTGCATATGGCTAAAGTTTATTGTGAGGTTAATGTGCTACAAATGGCTAAAGTTGCACAGAGAATGTTTCCACACACACCGCTGCATATGTGTCTCGGTTGTGTTTGCGATGCTTTGGTGGCTGCTGTGCATTGCTTTGCTGTTTTTTTTTAAAGACTTTCTGAATAGCTTTGACTTGTTTGGAGCCTTGCTGAGTCACTCGCTCTGTCTGTGCCTGTCAGTCAGCCCACTCCTATTAACATCCAGAATCCAAGTGAAAGGAACAAGATGCTCTATTCATTTGACACCCAGACTGATGGATTCACTGACAAACGTACACTCTGTGCCCCTGTGTGGGTCGCTGAATGTGCTAAATGTAGCGTTTTACTAATAATAAGTCCAGGCATACCATGTTAATCTTGAAGTATTGGTATTGTTTCCTTAAACCAACAACTTCAAAATAAATCTGCTGTATTAATGGCACAGCAAATTCAATGTATTTTAAGTTTTATTCTTTATTGGCCCGCATGGGAAATGGTGCAAATACAGTCATACGAGGTAATTGAAATTTCCATTTTTTTTTTTACGCTCTTATGTTGATATAATTTGTTAATCATTGCTTAACCATTCACAATATTTGCATATTATTGTATTTCTACTATATTATGGACTGTTTCTGAGCTCTCCAATACTCACCCACATGACCAATGTGAATCGTTTAACCAAAAACCTAAAATCATGCCGGTTTTCGATTTTCTGATTATCTACAGCCTGAAGGTATATGGCAGCAAGGTTTAGGGATTGTGCTTTATTGATCCCAGAGGAGGGTAATTGCATCAGTAAAGCAGCTACTTCACACAAGGACATTGCACCTATTAATAACCAAAGTGTCAAAAGAAAATCAAATTGAAAAGCATACGTATATGGAGAGAACAGCAGACTGCAAAAAAGGTTAGTTATGTGGCTAAAAGTGGTATACAAATGCATTTCATTTAACTAAACATTAACTAGGCAATATGAAGAGACCTGACTGCTGGTCTGGTTATAAAACTTGGTTTTAAATCTCAAGCCTGCAACACGAGACTTGTTTGGCCACTTGTGCTCATCAGCATTCAAGTTGATGTGTCAGAAACAGTCACTTGTTTACACATCCAGCAGTTAAGGAGCCACATTAGCTTTTATTTAGAGTCGTGTTTCTGCCCACAAAAGTCCAATATTCACTCTCCTTTTAGCTCTGGGTCTCTCTACTGTGCTGTCCAACAAGTCCTGAGGGAAATATGTGGCTCTTTAGCTGCTATTGTTCACCAAATAGTTTCTAACTGCCGTGTGGTTCTGAGCTGGTCGTGAACAGTGGGGTTTTTAGAGCTTATTCGCAGAAAATAGCTGCCTGCTGCAGCTGAAATCAACCTTATGAGAGCGGTAAGAGTGAACTGGATGAACTCGCAGCTAAAGAATGAGCTGAAGTTCTCGATAAAGCTCTGTGACGTTAAGGGAAGATTCAAGTGATAATTCTCTGTAGCTTCAACACTACGGGCAGCCCCTTTTTACATCGTCATTTCATACATTATTCTAAAATATCAATATCTGTTACAGCTGATTTAAGTATTTCATCATCTCATGAAATATCTATGACTAAACAAAGGACAATCGCAGGTAATAATTATTAACAGCTACACTCTAAAACCTAAAGCATATCTGCTTTATTAGGACTGCATGGGTGCGGTTTGATCAGATGTGATTTGAGTCTCCTGGGAACATCAGCAAACAACCCACAACAAGGTTATCATATGTTGATTCAAATACTGCTAAATCCTGATTGGTGCACAGAAGTGTGCGAAGTCACTGTTGTCTAACTGAGGCCGGCCCACTTAAGACTTGTGAGAAAAGCAGAGAGAAATCAACGCAGGCAGGAATATCTCCTGTGAAACAACCAAAACTGTTGACAGAGAACGGTGTGTTCATCTAGGGCCCCATCTCTCATAGTAAGAAGCCGATTGAGTATGTTTTCAGGGCCTTTAACAGACACGCACACACACACAGTGGCAAATGTAGAGATAGGGAATAAATGCTGACTCAGGTTGTCTCTGGTACAACAGGAGGTTAGGGCTGTATTATTCAGTCTGATGGCAGCTGGCTGGAGAGACCTCCTGTTGCAGTCACCACAGACCTGTAAAACATGCAGCAGTTTTACACATGGAAGAAGCTAAAGCATCACAGGAAGTAGAGCTAGCTGTGGCCATTCATGCATTAGATATTTGAGACATCCTAACGCATGCAACTATTGAACTGTGATGATATGTGAAGTGCTCCGGTGCGACTTCACATACCATCAGATCTTTTTTTTGACGTAAAGCTGTATTTAATTACATTATGAGTTAGACTGTTGTAGTTTGCATTGGTCCAGTTTGTATTTAGTGGAGAACAGCGCCCCCTGCTGCTTTATAGTCAGTAAACCTCTGCAGTAAACAGGATTCATTAATATACAAAAACTTGTTTTGTATGTTTTACACTTACTGCCCTAAAACATTTATTTTCCAAGGCTCTCTTTTCTTGCATTGCTCAGATGTTTCATCAGTGTTTAATTATAAAATGACTGGTTTTGCTACCTTCATTTATTTTTCTGTGACTGTCTAGAGGGAAGGGGATAGATTTCCTCCTGAAATTCAAGGCAAAACGCTTTGTTATTACAAAAAGTTAAAAAGCTCATTATCATGGCTACACGATTAAGAACATGGCCATTGACCCCACACTGGTCTATCTCAGGGTCAAACAACTGCACACGTTATGCATTGCTCTTGTTTTTAATAATGTAGCTGCGATAATTAAGGATTTTTAGTAATTGTTTACTTGCTGTGTGCCTTACATTTCCAGGCGAAATCTATTCCCTTCTTTGGGGATATTATTAGCCTACAGCTGCATCAGGAGCACCTGCTTGTGTTTAATCCAAACGGCTCGGCCTCCGTTGTGTGTCATTATTTTTCAGTTTGTTTATTTTACACTGGATCATTTATATTAAGCAGAATTCTAGGTAGCATTAAAAATGTATAAAGTTTGACTCGCTGACACTCAAACTGTAGGTGATACAGCTTTTGCATATATTTTTGTTTTATCCACCGAGACAAAAAGTTTGTTAAAGAAAATAACTCTGACAACCAAACACCTGTCTGATAAAGGGACTTTGTTCTTTGCATTTATATAACTGATGTGTAGATTACACAAAATATTTCCTCATTTTGTTCTGAGCTCAGTAATAATAGTGTTAAATGCTGTTATTCTTGACCATACGATTATTCTCACCGGCACCTTTTTGTGTTGTATTTATATGAGATACATAAACTCTGCTTCACCTGAGGTCAAACGCAGTCAGCTACACACGCTGCAAGCTTGTGTGATTATGTGACCACAGTAGACGTGGGGGGGGGGGGCTCTGACTCAATCATTAGCACAGGTCTCGATCTATCACGTATGCTGCATAATGAATAAAAGATAACCGGTCCATGTTTATAAAGATCATTTAATTGTGAGAAATATGCTCATTGATGTATTTGAAATTATGGAGGCATCTCCCATTTTAGAGGCTGCATATTTGTTCCCTGCCACTTCACTTAGTACTGAAGGTGATTTATATTCCGCGAGGAGTTTGTGGTTGTTGAAAGGACAAGTCTTGTAGTATTCTATATTTTTCATATTATCTGGTAGTCTCTCTATACTTTCACTCTCGGCTTCAAGAACATTGGTTCCTACTGAAGATGTACATCTTTAAAAATGTGTCGCAAATTTTGTAATTTCCTTAAACGGCTGGGAAGTGTAGTTTTTTAGCAAACATTACTGAAACAGGACTAAATGGTGCATTTGTTGGGAACTATTTTCAGCTGCCGATTTTCTACACATTTAAAGCTAGAGTGCAGAACTTTGTCTCCACCCTCTGGCAGTGAGAGTATTCAACATATGGGAGAGACCATAGCAAGGCATTTGGAGTGGATGCTCCAGATTAAAAAGAAACGTGTCCCTAAGAGGAAGGAGTACTGTCAAAAAATGTGCACGGGAAGTCTGGAAGAAAGCACTCCTGGTGGCAGGGGAGATGCGGCTAGCAGTCAGTAGGCAAACATGCACCACTGTGGGGAAGTAGTCAAGGTTAACCCCAGACACCACAGCTCCGGTATACTGCATACAGAACGCTTTCCCTGGCGGTGTTGTGGGAACTCGTTTGGCAAGGACTTAATTGTACCGCATGTTAGTCTTAATGTAAAAGTCCCGCACTCCAACTTTAATGCACAGTGAGCATTTATGTCAACATGTCGGTGTATCTGGAATTTACCTAGTATCCATGTTCACTGTAATGAATGAATATGTCAATAGGTTTAACAGTGTAGCTCACTGATTGTGTGTTTTTTAATAGTTTTCGGACAACAACAGAGCTCTATGGCACAGAGGAAAAACATCAGGCTTTGTTTGTCAGTAGGATCAATTCATTGTTTTTTTTTAAATGGGAATTTGGTGACGGTAACAAAACAGAGTATTTGCTAACCCAATCCTTGAAGCGGCCATCAGAATGAAACCTCAGGAGCTGGTTTGGACTGTTGCAATTTTCATGAAATTGGACCGATTTTGCAATTGGCTCTTGTAAGAGTTCACCTCGGAGCAGTTTGAAACCAGCCTGGGCCTACACTCATGCATGTCATAACTTCTTTATAGGCTATGCAGCTTTTTCTAACGTATTCATCACAGGTTTAATCACCAGCACCACTGTCAGGCAAACATGCACTGAGCACTCCTGAAGTGGAGACCCTCTTGAAAAACGAGTCGCCACAATTTGCACCCCTCTTGATCTTCACAAGCTAATGAGAGCTAAAATCCCTCAGCCTTTCTCCTTGTTGCTAAAAGCCTCTTTGTTGTCATGGCAACCAGCACTTTTTCGCCATGTTTTCCCCCTGTCTGAATTTTTTTTGGATGCCTTTATTCTTCTCTCCCTGCTATTGATGGCTCTGAACACGTCAAGTGTGTGTGTGTGTGTTTGTGTGTGCGCGTGTGTGCTTGTGCAGAGCTTCACACATTTTAGTTTGACTTACCGGTAGATTTTTTTTTTTTTTAATGTCTACAGCAACATCTCCACTAAGCACTGCAGAGATTATTATGAATATGTTCATACTTCTTTTACAATATGCTAGGAATGAGAAAAGGAAGCACACGCATAACAACTCTTGTTAACACGTTAACATCTGACATGACAGAAAATACCCTGCATGTGAAAGAGAAATAGGAGTCAGAATTAAATATCATTATTGAGGACAGCCGTGCTTGTTAACAGCCATCTATGGAAAGAAGTTGATTGGAAGATAGAAATGATATTTTTCAGGACTCTTGATAGTTTCAATGTTTGACAATGGGATGATTGGAGTTCATTCTCATATCTTCTGGGACTGTCCAGTAATGCAGGGATTTTGGCAAGATACAAAAGGAGAGATAAAAAAAAAAAAGAAGAAAATTGCTATTCCAATGGATGTTGATTTATACAACCAAAGACATGCACTATACTATGCATAGTTCTACTGATTGCTAGGAAAATTAGGATTATAAATTGGAGAAAAGTGCTTTCACCAACGCAAACTCAATGGATTTAGAGACAGACACCAGTCTACACAATGAGACAGCAAAACTGCAAATGAAGGTGGACATTTTCTACAAAGATGAACTCCAGTTTTGTTGACCCTGACTGTCTAAATGCTAGAATGTGGACAGGTCTACTTGGAAAATGGAAAAAAAGAGAAAGAAAAGCCCTCTGTCAAGTACTATTAACAGTGTTTCATGTTATGTTACTAACATTGAAATCTAAATAAAGTAAATAAAAAAAAATCTTAACACCTACGTATGCACTAACGTGGATCAAAAAGCTGCCACAGACTTTACTGTAGCTGGGGTTTTTAGAGAGGATGAAGATTATGTTTGTATTGCAGGAAGCTCCAGAACTTGTCAGGTCAAGATGATACCCTGACGTGAGAACAGATAAAAGGTACAAATACACCTTAGATGGGAACATTAGCAACAGAAGTGAACATGTTAGGTCAAAGAGTTCCTTTGTCCTCACTTGAGCTGTAGTCTCGCCTCCCCATGCAATATAAACTAGATTAGAATAGATTAGGAATAAATAAAAGACAATAAATATTTCAGAGTTATATTCTGTGGTGATAAACAAGACAGATGTGAACGCACACTAAAATTGTAAACAACGTGGAAGAGATAACTTGTTTTGTTTCAGGACGACATTTAAAAAAAACAAAAACCCCTGAGATTCCCCACAGTGTAGTAAAGTTTCATGGTGTTGTTGGGAGGTGCATGCAGTGTTGAGGCCCGAATGAAACTTCTAATTAATTTTTGCAAATGCACAGCCTGTGGGCTTTTCAGTCTGCCACCTGAATATGTGCAGATCATTAATTAAAGTAATTGTTTTCATCCATAAAGAGTGGTGTAGTTACCAAGTGTGTCCCTCTTAGTATCATTTTGGCAGAACTTTTACTAGTGTTTGTCATTTACATAGACCTATGGGAAAGGGTTCCCGCTTATGGACACATTTCCAAAGATTTTCTTTGCATTACTGCACCTTTTAATGAGTTTGTGATTGATTTCAGCAGGCCATGTCGACTGTCGATGATATAAGCCTCCCAAATAGTACGCCCGTTAAGTTGACCATTTGCATCTTTCCTCAGGCATGACTAATCAATCAGCAGCATGATCTTCAGTCAAGCTGGCAAGCAGATTACTCTTGGTTTTGATTGGTTTATCCATAAATCCTCTGATGCATGTGGGCACATCATCAAGTGAATAATCATCTGTCATTAAAAGGTGTTTCAACATGAGATAAGTGAGTTGTAGACCATGTCAGCATGAATGTCAAGAACTCCCAGTTGAGATGGATTATAGTGTTTCAAAAAATCTTAACCATTCGGCCTCTGTTTCCCTTAGTGTCCTCGTGCAGAAAGTGAATATATGTCTTTAGCGGTAAACTGTTCAGTTGTTAGGTCTATGAAGTGTAATTATTGCCATCCGAGAAAGGATGCAGACCTAACCCGAGCCCCAGTGAGCTCACTCGACTGTGTTGGAGCCAGCCAAGTTGTGGATGTGGACAAATGGATGCATAACAAACTTACACCAAAATAGGGATCAGGGTCCCCATTGTCACCACTGTCTCACCAAAGAATGTGAATATTTACTGTTTTTTAAGTCCTAGTATGTCAATAAACTGAATATCTTTGTTTTTTTTTTACTGTTTGTCAGACAAAACAAGCTATTTGATTGATTTGATTGACACGTATGGATCAAACTATCCAGCAGATGAATTGATAATCAAAATAATAATTAGTTTAACAGCTAAACATCATAAGACCTCTGATTGGATTCAGTCTTCCCCCCACTTGATAAGAGAAGCCCATCAAAGAGACAAACTGGAAGCAGGCCTGGTTCTCCATTTCTTAGTTTCAAAGCGGGAGAGGTCAGCAGGCCTGACAGACTCTCAGCCTCTTACTGTGCTGCTGTCAGACTGACTGACTAGAGCTGTCCGTCAAACACCAGTCCAAGAAACTGCCCAGCACATCAGGAACGAAAGCAGCTGCTAAAAAGGAGAGATGTGTTTCACCAGGACTTGCACACCAAACAGCATGCAGAGCTTAACACTACCTCTTAGTAGGTACAAGAACACACAATATTAGAAATCTAAATTATTATTTTTTTTTTAAAAAAGCCTTTTAAATGTGTAAAAATAACCCTGACATTTCTGTTCATTCCCTTTTTGTGCATTTGTTGTTTTATAAGCCAAACATTTTGTTGAACTAATAGCACTATATAAAATCTAAAAATACACCGTCATGCTACGCATGTGCAAAGTAGGGGTAATGTAAATATCTATGCTAATTTAAAGGCTAATGACCTTAAGCATCACTCTTTTTGCAGAAAAATACCAAGAGATGGTCAGAAACTGTCATTGATTAAGATCAAACCGAAGCATTTGGATCATCTTAAACGTGCTCCGTTGCTTTTCCTGTATTCGAGCTGCCCTTTCAGTCTGTTAGCTGACTAATGGGTTGTTACGGCTATGCTCCAGCTCCATACTTAATGCACAGACATGAGAGTGGTATCGATCTTCTTCTTCGATCTACTTCTCTGCACGAAATCGAATAAGGCATTTCTTTCAAAATGTGAAAATATTCATTTAAACCTACATTTCTGTATCTCTGTAGTAGATTTAAACATTTTCTAAACTACAAAAGAGACATTGGAACATTTACAAACATTCCTATATATTCACATATTCACACTACTGGCCTTATTAAAATGTTTTAATAATGGGTTAAATGAGAACAACTTAGTCCACCCGGCATCATTGACCTGAGAAGACAAAGCGAATCTGAGGAAGCAACATGCAGAACGTGTTATTCACTCTTTCTTGTTTTTAAATGTAATTTGTTAATATAGTAGTGTCTATACCAGTATCCTCGCGAGTGCTGGGCTTCTGATTTATTTTTGATTTACTGTGGTTTACCCTGCACTAGCTGCACCCAGGAGAGAAGCTTCAGATTTATGATGAAAATACCTATTTAATAGACACCTGGTATTTAAAAGATACGTTTTGCCAAATGAATTGAAGGGCTAGAGCGCACAGCAGCCAGACAATATGAGAATTACCTAGATTGTTTCGATTACTGCTGCACACTGTCGGTGACACATACGTGGTAGCTTTCTGATAGGCACTTAAATATAGTCGAAATTAAGATTATCACTGGTGCCAATGTGGAGGATGTGGTGGGAAAGTGAAATTTGGGTCTTGGGAAATGGGTTACCACACTTGTTCCCTTGGGATTTTTATGATTATTCCACCAATAATTGTTAATAAAACTGTGAACAGCAGTAACGCTGAAGTTAAAAAGTCACTGATGCTTTGTCAAAAAATGTTATAAAGCTTTTTCTCTCTCCAGGTACTGGAGCATATAAAACACAGAGCTAAAACACACTGTAGTGTCCTAAAATGCTGCTGGAGCTTAACAGCCTGCTTGAGCCTGGTGTCATTACCACTACTAAAATTGAACCATGACGCTTTTCCCAAGGGGTTCCTACTTAACAAAGCTTACAATTGGCTACGGCGAGCTGGTGAAAAATTGTGTGGACTGATCCAGCACTTGCAGACATACAATGCCAGGGGAAATAGACAACTGTAGTCCAAATGTGGTCTGCATGTCTCTACTCTGCTGTACAGTATGTACTACATTTCAGTTTGAACTGCCCAGTGCTGCTGTTCGGCTACTCACAAAATGCCGGCCCCCTCTGTATTCTTGATGTCTTGTTTGTTTGTGTGTGTTGCTGCAGACTGCTCAGTGTGCTGTGCTGTAATCTGGACTCGTTTCTGCTGCTGGAGAGCCAGTACAACATCTGCTCCATGCTGCTGCAGAGTCAGAGGGAGAACGCAACTGAGCTGGACACCAATGATGGGTATGTACCCACAAACACATGGTTAACGATGTGTGGTTGGAAAGTTTTATTATTGTCTATTACGTAAAAAAAAAAATCTTTCAGAATGAACTAATTATTTGCATCATTATTGGTTATTAGCCTTAATAACTATAACAAAAAAAGAGACTTAACTTCTGCCATATATCCCAAAAAACAATACATTCAAGCATGAATTATTAATCATCTGATGCTTCTTCATTATTGTCTTTTTCGTAGTCCTTGACATCTGATGGGAACAGTATCACCTAACTGGAGATTATCATAATGGATGTAACTGAAATCAGAAAGTATAGAAAGACAAACTGACGCCTTATTGGTTTTGGTCTTTTCATTAGTTGACAGTGAGAAACGTAAAGAATAATGTCAGTCTTAAAATTGTATTTAATGAACACAGGAAGGCTCTCTTTGGTCTTCTCACTTCAAGAAATAGTTAACATTTTTGGAAATGATTTACTTTTTTCTCTGAGTAATAAAACGATGAATATCAATCTCCTACCTGTGCATTAACTATGGCGCCTGAGCCGGTTAGCTTAGCTTAGCTTAGCATAAAGACTGAAAGAAAAGGGCTAGCGTAGTTCAAAAAGAGCTCCAACCATATAAAGCTTACTCATTAACATATTTGTAGTAGGTCTCTGTAAAGCCACGATGATGCCAAACCTGGTATCCTGTGACAACAAGACCGTGTGATGTTCAGCGTCACTGCGTCCTTTACAGGCGCTAGGTGGTCGGCATATTTTTTTACTTTGGACAGAGGCAGGCTAGCCGTTTCCATCTACCTCCAGTCTTTATGCTAAGCTAGGCTAACCACGTGTTGATTTCAGCTTTGTTCTTATCGCACAGAAATGAGCTTGATATTGATCTTCTCATCAAACTCTAACGAAGGAAACAAATAAGCGTATTTATTCCTTAAATATGCTTCCTGTACTTGAACATTGCCCTGATAGTTTTCCGGGAGAGTTCAGTTTACTCCAGCCGGAGCTGAGTTGAAATGAAGGAAGTTTTTTCAGACATTAAGACATTTCAACAGTTTCTACATTGAACACACTCAACTTGCACATTGTCATTCTCTCTCTCGCTCAGTAAAGGCTCCTCTGTGCATCATCCTGATGTGTCGGAGCACTTTCAAATTTAATCATTGCTCAGGATGAGAAATTGTTTGTTTGTTTGCCTTGTCACAAAAAAAATGAAATAAGTGAAAAGCCCATTTCTGAAAGTGAGTGTTCACTCTCTCTTGGTAATGGCTGGCAGAACTGTGGCTATTGGTTCTAAATGGAAATGGTCCTAAAATGCCAACTCGCATTGCATATCTGAGAGCTGGCTCAGTTTTTGGAGAACGATAACTTGTTAATTTATTCTCCCATCTGTGACCTCGCTCCCATTATCAGACATCATCATCTCCTTTTTCTTTTTTACCCTCTTCTGTTCCTTCTCTTCTTTTCACTCCTGTTTAATGTTTTTTAAACTTTACTACTACTTTCTACTTTACTTTCATCAGATTGTTGATGCAATTTCTCGTCATTCATTTTCACTAATACTTCTTGCTCCAACCTTTTTATTATCAGTGACACCCAAATTGACCAAAACTACTTCATAAGGGCAATCTCACATTTTATTTGACCCCTGCTGTTTGAACTTTGAGTAATTTTATTCACAAAGAAATGTATTCCCAAATTCAAGTCCAAATTGCTTCAGCTATAAGAACTATCCACCAAGGCTGACACCCTTTGACCCTAAAGTACCTTTTTTAATTGGAATATTCTCTGATCCTATCTAATATTATAACATTGAAACTCTTCTCCACTTCTTTTCTTACTTGTCTTGCAGCAATGATAGTCAATCAGAGGCTTCAAACTCTGTAGTCTTTCAGAAGACTTTTCAAAGAAAGTTATCTAGGCTCCAATATATTGGGGAAGTGTTCGTGAATGGGATGGCATATCATTAGCATGACCTTGCCTAACACAATTTGATTTACATGTATTGTATTCTACATAGGCATGTTAGGCCAAATGTCCTTTTCTTTAACCTTTGATTTTTCTTTAATATGTAGCACACAGGTCTCAGTGCATGAACGCACATTACATCAGGGGCCTGAGTCCGTTGTAATTTATCTTTTTTTACTTCGGTTACTTTTGCACTTCCACCTTTTTATCTGATCCCTTTCCTTTCTGTTAAACCTTCTCAGGGAGTTCATCATCGACAATGTATCAGTGGAGAGGAATCACGTGCTGGTTCGCGTTAGTGTGGTGGGAGGTCCGTCTGAGAGGAAGCTTCCTCCTCGAGCGCTGCAAGAGGTCAGCTGTCATTTACACAAACTCAGTCACAGACACTTTTTTGCTACTGCTAACTTTATTTTTTACCAACAGGGCTTCAGTCGTTGTTTGCAGCCGGCCGCTTCATTTACTCAGCATGTTTTGAGATGAATACAAATTATTTAGGTGTTGTTTACACTGTACACAAAACAGGAAACTAATTTACGCTGAGGTCAAGGAAAGAATATGATAGGAGAGAGTGTTAATTAAATAGTGAGTGTTTCCTTTGTGTTTCACAGGTCTGTTGTATTCATCTCTCCTGTCACCTGTAGGGAGTGCAGGGACCAGGAAGCTGTTAAATAAGTACTGATTTTGTGTGAGGTTTACAAAACCAATACATCCTCACTCTCAAGTCTCAAGGAAACTCATTGAATGCTCCAAATGCTGCTATGAAACATCTTCCAACATGTTAAGACTTTCACTATATAATTATCCAAATATTTCATTTGTCAAGAGTTAATAGAGTTAATCAGACTTCATGGGACTAGGCTATGCACAGATCCCTCCACAGACATGCTCAAAAGAGAGCACACCTTTCGATGCTGAGGTTTACATGACATCAAAAGGAGTTTACTTCCTAGGATTTCTTATATTGTACATGTTGGGTTTTATAAGGCTGATTCTGATATTTCAGTCAAAATATCTTTAAATGTGGCTGTATTTACTATTGTCCACCTGAATGACAGTGTATGGAAAAGCAGCATTTAGACCTTAATGAATGTGATTCTTTGAGAATTAAATTTTGTAAATACTCTTTTCAGAAAAAAAACAAAAAAAGGGCAAAAGTTAAGTACCTCAAATCATGTTGCTTGCAGAATTATTACCTACAGCAGAGTCCCAAAGCTGTATAATAAAGGGGCCTTACTAAAACAAATAAGTACATAATTTGATAAACTGCTAACAACTTGACGCACAACAATTGTTCTGTAATTAATTAATTTGCAAGTCACTGTTTATTGGCACTACACTGTTCATAGTTTAAAAGGTTTTTCAATTATAAACATAATGACGCATCAATAACCCAGCAAACTCATAAACAGCCATAGCAATTATCTGGTCAGAGCAGTGCATAAATCAATAAAAGACAATAATGCAAATATGATGAATCTTGTAGGTTGTTTGTAATAACTGCATCAAGGTATAATGAGGTGGCCTAATGGTCGACTGAATTTATTCATCTGCTCATTCCAGGGTGAAGATCCTTACCCCTGGCCCATGTTTTCAAGCTACCCTCTGCCTCGCTGCTACACTTTGGACCTACCTAAGCTCCACCAGGACTCGCAGGGTAAGGGGAACCTTGATGAAGTTACTGTAACTGGCGCATTGTTGGGATTTCTCATCTAGAGTTTTTTTCCCCCATCTTACAGATTCTGGGATCAGTACATTTCTGGCATCTTCTAAAGACTCAAAGAACCAGGAGAGCTGGATGGAGATCTGCCGGAGACAGTACTGCAAAGTCATGACCTCCAAACCCAGCGTTGTCACTGGAAAGGGTAAGCTGCTGCTTCACTGGGTGTCTCCGGATTTGCCTTGTAACCAGGGTTCTCTACCTTGTAGCATAATGATAACATAGCGTATATATTGATAATTTATAATTTATGGTTGCTTGTAAAGGTCTTGGTGGTGATTAAGGCACGGGAATAATAACTGGCAATTTATGTTAATACTAAAGAAGTAAATAACTGAAGACTTAAATGAGCTGAAATAAATGCCTCAAGTAGCAAAGAAGAGAGAACCAAATGGTCACGAAGGTGCATTCTGTTTGTCCCACAAGCCATTCTGGGTATTTTTGCCTTTGAGAAGGACGGCTAATTAAGTATAACGTTGCCTGCGATCACCACAGTGACGGAGTCTGTAGTGTGGAGGCTACTTTCACAGGTCGCTTCCACTTTGGAGGAGTAAAGATGACTTATTTGTCTTGGAGACACTGATGCATTTACACCTTTTGTGGATATAGTGTCTGAAACCACCTCCTGAGATGATTTGGGCAATAGGATTTCAATCGGTTTCAAATACTTCATGGATGCACTTTGACTTCTCTGAGATTGGATAGCCATCTGATCCACCCAAGATGGTGACTAAGTAAAAACAGTGTCTTTATACTCCCAGTAACAGACAATCACATGTGGCTCAGGAGACTGTTTTTTGACATTGAGTGACTATAATGGCAGTTTATCTTAACCAATCAGCTGTGAGAGTTCAGTGTAAAACACATGCTGTACAATGACAGCAGACAGCACCACAGCTAAAGTGTGCTGGGCCAAGGAAATAACATATGGGTTCTACTACTGTATGTCCAAATGTCATCCTTAGGTTTTATTTCTCACTGTTGTGACCAAGTGGAGATGGAAACAAACGACATTTCCCGCAACAAATTTGTATTTATGATAACAAATATGCAGCAGGAATATGTCCACATGTTTACAGTGCAGATACAAACCAGCCAGCTAAGTGCAATAATGTCACCTTCACCTTTTACAAGCTCATTGTAGCTCCCTATAAAGTAACATGTGTAAATGTGTTAATTAGTAGAGGAACAAAAGAATAACTCCATATGATACCGTCACACTAAACTGCAGCGTGGATTCTGTATTTGACTACATTATCTGATGCCTTCCATTATGCTGCAGGTGCACCACACACACCTCCCCACCAAGATTACATAGATCTGATGTCCATGAACCTTTTAAGAACTCCTCATCACTGCCATTGACAGACACTATGAAATGGCACTGAGGCTTACTTTTTTCACGTAGGAGTAAATAGCTGTGATCCCACGAGGACAAAAATACATTCAAATTGAAGGGCTGACAATCTTGTCATTAATGCACGCACTGTACAGTGATTGCTTCCTTTCATCAGCACACTGTTGAACTTGGCCTGTGAAAGCATCCACTCTCTGCTCTATAGCGCTCATTTAGGGCTTTTCACTGGAAGACTACGATCAAGATTTATTATCTTTGGAGCTTCCCTCTGCTGCAGAAGTGCTATTTTATTTGGCATATCATTAACCATGCAAAAACCTGGCATTCAATTTTTTAAGAAACGTTCAATGAAGGAAATTGTAGCATTTATAGGCTGACTGTTAAATGAACCTACTTCCTCTGCAATTTAGTGAACATTTACTTATGTCTACCTCCGCATATTAAGACGCTGTGATTACCACTTGTCTTCGGCAGGCTTCTACACAGCTGTAAGACGAAAATGATTAAGTATACTATCTCTTTATCAAAACGTTCATGATTAGAACGGTTTGCATGTTCAATAACTCACTATCTTGTCAGCGTATTGATTGCTTAATTGGTCTCCCTCAACAGCATGTCAATGAGATGCACTCACTTGTGCTCAGTCACTGAGTTGCATTGTAATGATTGTGTTTTCTGATCTGGCTGCACTGCTGTGTATACAAAAAAACACAGCTGTTTTACTTCTTAAGCAGTTGCATGAACACTTAACACTTCATACAAGAGTTTCTATGTTGACTTTTAAATAGTAGAGGAAAAAGAGTTGTAGTAGATAACATATATTTAGCTTTGTTAAATGTTAAAGGTGGATTTGAGGCGAGCCAAAGGCAAAGCTGAGTAGGAAGTGGCTATCAATGGTCATTGACTAGCAGTTACACATGAATGAAAAAGTACATCACAATACATTTAAAAATAGATTAAGGGAATTCAATGCAGTACTTGAAGTGCACTAGAAGTGGTGCCGTTACTTATTAGCATTTTAATACTGTTTCATGCAAGGGCAACTTAATGAGTACATGGATATTTATATCAACGAGGACAGACTGATTATTAGAAAACCTATATCTGTAATATAACTACAAACCACAACCTCCAAAATGACCATAAACTTGAATAGCATCTTTTTAAAGCACTTCGATAAGGTCGGATTTATTACAGGGCTTTTGTGTTAGATTGCATGAATTTAAGCTAGGTGTACCTAATGTTTACATACGATTCTGTATATTTCTATTTAAAAAAGATTCTTGGAGATTTCAAGTGACGTATTACATTCCTGTGCAAAAAATATATAAATGTATATCTTCAAGAGCCATTGTGTAGAAGAGTTTATCAGTAACTTTATATACTAGAAAAAGTCAGATGAATGCATTTTCTGTGTGAATTGACTGCTCCTAATTTGTTTCAAATACTCATTCAAGCAAACAATAAAGGTATGATCAGTTCAGAATATCTCTGAAAATGTATTTAAAAAAATGGTCCAGTGTCACTGCGTTTTTGTATTATCTTTAAAAAAAACAAAAAAACAAAACAGTGTTTCCTTTTTATTACCGCAGTTAGTTCTCCGGTGACTGTGGGTGGTTCTCTTTGCCCAACAGTGATATGACACTAAAAGCAATGTTGTCAGGGTTTACTCAGGGGCAGTGAAGCCGTAAATAGAAACGAGCGGATGCACATTTGCAAAGTGTAGTGATGGTGTTATTGTAAACGTGTTTTTGCAGCTGATCCATGATCTTCTGTTCAGACACTTATCCGTCCTGGATTTAATGCTGCTTCATGTGAACTATGTGACGAGTGACTCTTTTGGCCTTATTTTTATTCCACTGACTTAGTTACTGCGACATTAAACTCACATACTGTATGGTTCACAGGAAACGTGTCTCTCCAGATCACTTGTACTTTAACTGGGCTGCTTAATACTTTATATAACAGGATTCTATTCACATTCTATACATAGTTGAAGTAAAGGAGCTGATGCATTTGAATTTGTAAATTGGATTTCTTTGAACTCGAGGTTTATTGAGGCTTTACTAGTATAAATGTTGTGTTTGTGTCTGTTTTTTCTCCCCAGTGCTGGCTGACCTTCTGGAGAAGGTTGTGGCCCATCTATCCAACTCTGCCACAGAGTGCTTCTTCTCTCCGGCTCAGTACAAAGGTCAGTGGAGAAGAGCAATACATTCAGTTTTCATCTTGAAAATGTAGTCAAAGAAAAATAAATAAAGGGTACTGTGTGGATCACTGAAGTGAGCCAGGATCCTTGTACTGTACATGGGACATAAACTGACTCCTGTTTTCTGCGCTGTTCCTGTTCCCTACTTTTTTTACGTTAAGGTATTCATTTGGATCAAAGCAGGATTTTATTAGTGCTATAGTTTTAACCTTTACATAATTACCTCCACAAAGGAAGGAGGTTATATTTTCGACTTGGTTTGTCCATCAACAGGATTACGGAAAAACTACTGGCTCGATTTCTTTTTTTTTCTAAAACTTTGTGGAAGGGTAAAACATGGGCCGAGGAAGAACCCATAAAATGTTGTATTGGATACGGCAAATATGTTTTAGGTACGTTAAGATTGCGAGATAGGGAATTTGTGTTGCGTTCGAGGGATGTCGGCAATTTAGGAGTTTATGTGAGTTTGAATATTCACATAATTGCCCCCTCAAGTTTACTCAACAATTTGAAAACATTGCATTAAAATTCAACACATCTTTGTAGCTTCAATCTTGTTTCCACGTTACGGCTAACTTTAGAGCTCATGAACACACCGAAGTCTGAAGAACAATTTCCCAAATCGGGGAAATGGGACCATTTGAGGAGCCAATGGTGAATGCACCATTTGCCATGGAACGATCTGTGCCTTGAATTCCACATTACAAACATGTTTCCTTATTGTAGCTCTAATGGATACAATACATACTTTTATGCAATAAGCCAACGTCTTATTTTGGTGGATTTCTTTTGCCACTGTCCCTCTGGGGATGTGTTGTTGCAGCTGCCTGACACAATAAACCCAAATGTGCAGTGAGGGTGAACTGGAAATGTCTAGAAGAGGGCGCCAATGTGTGTCTGAGGATAGAGGCCGCCTGAGACAAAGTTGTGCTTTTGGTCTATAGAAATATGTTTGACTTAACATGACTTGACCTTAATCTCCCACTTTCAGAGTACGTTTTCCCAACTGGGACTCTTTAATCAGCAGAAGAGTAACAGCAGGTCTGATGAGGACTGAGAGTCCTCAGATGAGGGATGCTGGGCTTTAGCCGGGCTTTGTTTTCAGCAGGGAGGAGAACACCGTTGACCTTCACTGCAGTGATTGTCAAGCTGCCTGACACGGCTGCTGACTGACAGTAGTGAAGTGTTGTTGACCCGTCCGGTGGAGGTCACTGAGGTTGTCACACAGCTCAGCAGTGTCACTGCCAGGGCGCTTGGAGCAGGTGGCGCCGGCTGTTCTTAATTTCAAACTTAGTCTAGTTCTCACCTAAGTGTTCACCAAAGTCACCTAAGTGTTCACCAAGTAGAGTTTTACACACAGCCAAATGATCACAGGTTGCACCACAAAAAGAGATTAGTTATTACTAAATATCTACACCAACTAACTGCCAGGTGTAACTGTTGTATAGCTGACTAATAAAAACAATTGTAAGCTTGCTAATGTGCGACCGTTTAGTGTGAAGAGTAAAATATTCAATATGTTCGACCTGAAATGTGACAAATGCTGTGATGTAAATCTTGAACATTATAAATGACGTTGACAGAAATAACACAACACACCTCAAATTACGAAATGTTATGGCCACAATAACTACTAAATCTGAAACACATAATTTTCCATGTGCACAGACATAAATAAAACGTACCTACATTTGCAAAATATATATATTTTGCACCTGCAAGCTTGTGGCAGTGATTTCCAGTTTACACAGTTGATTGCGCGTCATTGGGCAGCACTACAGATGTTTCACCGCAGCAGAAAACACATTTTTAAAGTATTTATACTAGCTAACACATTTCTTAAATTGTAATGTTGCAATGTCAGAAATGATAGTAAATCACGGGTTTGAAATGAGCTCTAAGTTACTAAGATCTTAGGAAGGATTGTAGACACAAATGCAGTGATGGATTTATGAATAGCTGGTACAATCCAGGGTTGTCTTGTTTGACACGACTCTTCAATGTTGTGTGAAAGTCGGGCACAGTCCCTGTGGGCTGGCAGGCAGGGGGGTGAAAGTGGAGAAATTCCTCCTCATTTTCAGAGCAGCGTTTCACCCCGGGTGAAAATGTGTTATGTTTCCCAAATCAAACGAGTGAATGATTTCAATAGGTTGGTTTGTTTGGTAGCTGGCGGGCTAAACAACCTGATCAGACTGATGGCAGCTAGAAAGAAAAGTTGCTAATTAGTGAATACCCAGAAAACCTTGCAAACTGAAGGGCTAATTGCATATTTCCCAGTCTTATTTTGCATTTTTTCTTTTTTAAATAACAGTCTGTTTTAACTTAATCATACCCTTCACCTGAAAAACTCTTTTCACGAGTCGTAATAACATTTTTTTTCTGCCTGTATTACTACAAATCCTCTCCTAAATACCCTTAGTAAGTGTTAACTGAATAAATGGCATTAGTCCTTTAATCAAGTTTAACATTATATCTGCCCTTTTACTTTACATAACCACAGGTTTAAAGCATAAAGTACTGTATGCTTTAAATCAATTCATCACTGGAAATAATGGAAATTACATTTGAATTGAATCAACGGTGCTACAGTATATACCCCTGCTCAAATAATGATGTCTACGCAATCGTCTGGTACTGATTAGTAATATTATTATAATTACGATACTGCCGCCGCTTTAAGCACTGGAGGGGATGAACCCAAGTGCACAGATCAGACAGTCAAGTACAGTTTTAATGCATGTAGGTAGAGCGAAAAGTCAAAGAGATTTTCAGCAACAAAAACTACAGCGAAGAGCAGAAGGGGAGAAAAAAGGAGAACACTACGACGACTGTAGATTAAATAAGCAAATTGGTGACATGTGGTCAGCTACCTGTGCCAGACTTGAAATGAATAGACATTTACATATTACATATATAGTACATATTTTACACTGTAGGAGGTGAAGTCAAGGAGGACACATTGTCCATGGCACACAATGGCAATAGAAACCTTTTGAACAGAAAGCAGAATGTTTTATTATAGCATCTTGTCAGATGTCATTCATGTAATATTGCATTTTTACTGAAGAGGAAACATATCAGCCATGCCAGAAAGCATTCAGATTCAGTTATATATATATATATACCAGAGTTTAAGATTAAGATTCAGTTATATTTACCAGAGTTTAAGATTTAGTCATATATATCAAAGTTTAACATTTAGTCATATATACCAGTTTAAGATTTAGTCATATATATCAAAGTTTAACATTTAGTCATATCTACCAGTTTAACATTTAGTCATATCTACCGAAGCTTAGAATCCGATTCTATTTTGAGCTTTTACTTTGGTCCCAGGCAAAACGGAGTCCAAACATTGTTTTAAATGAAATGTAATCCTAATACTTACTGTAGTTAAATATGACTCTACTGTATTGTAGCCAGTAGCCACCAAGGGAATCATTAATAGAAGAAAACTATGCGTGAAAAATTGAAGGAACATTATTAATGCATTTGATATAAAAGTGCGGCCTCTATTCTGTAGTAAATTCCATCGTGTTGATTATCTGCCTGATGATGGGATCATTTAGGAGCCTGACTGGGATTGATGATAAAAGCTCAGCTGTCCTCACACATCTCCTGATTGTAATGGGCAATTATACAACTTACTGCGTCAGTCTTTCTCCTCTGGATCAGTACACTCATGATGCTTTTTACACTCATTAAATGGCCTCATGGTGCAGCAGCTTCTCTGAACACATCATCCATCCTAGAGTGACAAATTGATCTCGGTACTGTCCAAAAGCTGCTTTTTTTTCCCCCACTTCCCATAATAGTCATCATTGTAATGAAGAACATTTTTGAATGTCCGTGTCCTAAGAGTCTAATTCTTGTGCCTTCTCACATACACCATGCTGTCACGGCTTAAACTGATCAGTGCTGACAAATTAGCTTTGTGTATGTCCGACTTAGTGTATTGTCAAAAATTTCCTTTTGTCCATGACTCTACTTGAATGACAGCGAGGCGACAAAATGAGGCGAATTCCTTAATGTTGTGCCGTTTCTATAGTGGCCTCTCGACTCAAATAAAAAAACAGGAATTCTTTCAGAGATTTGACAATATAGGCGGTGCAAGTTTATTTTGTATTTATCTAAAGTGCTTTACATAAGTCAAAAAGATGTGAGGACAAGATGTAAAACATAAAGCGATATTAAATGTGTGTAGGAAGATAAACATAAGGTAAATAGAAAGTTCCAACACGGGTCGAGATGCTAATTCAAGCAGAAAAGTTTTAAACCTCAATTTAAAAGTGAGTTGGAGCAGATATGAGGTTCGCCCTGAAACATTAAAACTTTTTCAACTGTCAGAGAGTCTTCTACATTGTTAGGGACTGTGGTATCTCCGGTGTTCCTTAATAATGTCTGGTTGTATTTGGATATTGTGGAGAATGTTGCAAATCAGTGAACTGGACTGATTTCTAAATGATGATGAAGTATCTGATTTGCTGGATCCTTTTTAAAAAGTCTTAAAAGACATTCAATTATTAAAATGTCTTAAATCAACCTTCAAAAAGTCTTAATGCTTTTTTTTTTTTTTTATCGTTTTTTTCTTCCTGACATTGCAATTTAAAGTCTCGAAATAATTGTTAACATCTATTTTTTTAAATAATTAACCGAATGCCTCTTGCATAAAATCACATTAAACAATACATTAAATGAAGTAGGTCGATTTAACTTTCAATTTTCAATAATTGTCCCTAACCTTAAGTAACTGATTTTTTTCTTCAATTTTGGTTATTATAAAGTTGGTCTTGAATTTCATTCCAAGTGACGAATAAGAACAAAAGATCTTTGAAATGTAGTGCAGAATTTGATCGGCCTTTTAAGCATGAAAGCATTCAGTCAAGAGTCCCTGAGCTGAAGAAGAAGAACAGATGATGCCTGTAGTGTTTCTGAAAATGCAGTCTAAATAATGAATAATCCGGATTGAAAAAGGGTATTTTGAATGTGTTCAGTGTGCTTTTATTTATTATGCTTTTTTCAATAAGAAGAAAGGCTTGACAGCTTTTATCATTGAAGAATGAAATATCTCCCCACAGTGTATGGATGTCTTTCATCAGTGTGAGCCAAGTCTCCTCTGAGGCCATGCTGATGAAGAATCCTAATTTTTGAGTATTTGTTTTGATGATTTATTTATCCAAGTTCACTAACATACTTTAAAGTTGTTGATTTTCCCACTTATTGACATACATTTTTTAAATACTTAATTTTTAGAAATCAGTCGCACTAATTTTACTAACATCGAGCCACTTATAAGGCCTAGTCCCACCACATTTTACACACATAACTGTGAGGACCAGTAAGACTTGGATACAGACGCACCATGGAAGCAGCGTACACAACGTACAGGATGGATGCACAGACTTTGTTGTAGTCAAAAATAAAAACTTGTGTAATTACACTAAATGGAGTTGCTGGAGGTTGTTTCCAGAATCTCTTCTACTGAGGTGGCGAGTGCAAAGTTATCATGTTGTGCTTGTTTACTACTTCACTTAAAAGTCCAGTCTGTGTGCACTGCTGGTTTTAAGTTTCCGCGTCACACTTGTGTAAGTTGCATCCTGAGATAGTTTCCAAACTAGTTGTGAATTCACAACTCGTGCTCGTTCCCACACGTGTTGAAGTCTGCTTTAAGGAGAGCACAGAGAAACTTTCCCCCTTCAGCAAATGAATATGAAAACCGTCTTCTAGTGTCAAACTCCCCGATGTCATTCTGCGCAAAGAAGTTAAAACAACGTGAAGTAACACAAAGCAAAACACATTTTTGAGTGGGGACACTCAAGCCTAAATGACTCTGGGAAACTCCAAGATAATTAAAGTCCAGCAAGAGACTTCCCAGAAAAGCAAAAGGAAATATCAGCAAGTCTGACAATATTCTGTGTAGCGAGCTCACTGGAACGCTCTCAGGCCGGCGTGATACCGCGCCCCTCAGGAGAACAAACCGCTGCTCTAAGCCCTTCATTTCCTCCCGCTATCAGGCTACTAAACACTGTCGCTCGTTGTTTTCAGTGAAGTCTTTGTGTCCCACTTGTAAGCTGTGTGTGTGTGTGTGTGTGTGTGTGTGTGTTTTAAACTTGGTTATTCATATCAACTAAACGGCTTATTTTAATTACTGCTGCTCGTTGGGCATCGTATTGATCGGTGTATGTTGATCTGTTGCCTCTGACGTATACCTTAGTCGGTTGGGAGTTTTTAAGTTGTGCGTATGGACTTACTAAAGCTGCAAATTAATTTCCCTTTTTGGGATAAATCAATCTGAATCTGAAGTATGTGTCACTAGTTTTAGGGAAAGACGGAACAAAATAACAGCAAGTAAATAGAATAAAACGACACTTATACTTATACAATCACGTTACAACGAAAATCCTTTATTCAGTACAGTTGCATAGAAGCTGTTGTATAAAATCTAACACCCTGAAAACTGTGCACACCCTGCTTTAGTTAGAATGAAGAATTAGTTATGAAATTGCCATATTATCCTACATCTCTGCATCTCTTCATTGCTTTAAAATTAGAGTTTTGTGACGTACTTTCCATGTTATACTTACACACGCACTGCTATTCCATTTCCCCTGTAATATTCCTCCCAACTGATGGCTTCGTAGCAGACCAGGCAGCTGTCATGGCTCTTGTTGAATTCTACAGTCTCTCGTGTGTGTGTGTGTGTGTGTGTGTGTGTGCGTGGGGCAGGGGAACGGGTGGTAGGCACTTCTGGGTGTTTGATTGACGTTGAATACAGTCTCAGCCACTCTGCCCTACTTGAGTGCTCCCATTGTATGGAGAGAGCAGACTCATTTGGCAAGTATTAACCTCTGTCAGTTCACAGTTCTGACTTGTATCTCCTCACCCTTCATGGCCCTGACTCCTGAAGGCAGCTGTCCAGCAATCTCATTTATTTCAGCTGCCTTTTGAAATTGGGTGGCTGGAAACAAAGAGAGAGCACCTTTTTTATGGGACCGATACATCTTAGTATCTCGGAGACACACTTTCTCAAAAGAATCCTCATTTTCCTCCCACGCTCTGCTTTTGGTTAAACCACCTACTCTTCTTTATTTTAGCCAACTGCAAAGCAGAAAATACCTGCAAAACACGATTCAACTTTACTGTCAGTTTCCTTGCAAACAATGATTCATAATGTCATTCCAAGATAGTGCAACTTGCAAAAAATAGAGAAATACTGGAAAAAAAAAAAAAAAAAAGGGGACAGTTGTAATTTAAAAAACGATTATAGGATATTTACTTGTTCTGAATATTTCAAACATATAAGCAGATGCAGTTTGCTCAGTTGTCATGGACCTGCAGATAAAGAGCACTTTCAGGACTTTTCTTCCGTCTTTGCTGTAAAGTAATAGCTCGACAGTTCATTCTTGATTTTGAAAACAGCAGTTGACTCAAAATCCACTTACTAGTCTTGTTTTTCTTGTCACACGGTCTTCATCAGGAAAAAAAACTAACTCTTTTCTACAGTCTCAATTTCACATTTATTCTTAAGGTTACACACCGTTGCCTCCTCGTATTGTTGCGCGCTCATCCTAAATTGTCACCACTGATGCCAAATATGCATTTCATGTGATATCTTTCAACAGTTGGTCTTTGCAACACAATTTAAATGGCTGTGATTAAAGTTATTACAAACTGTAAAATAGACTCCGATGGCACACTGCTGAAGAGAGAGGAACGGGGAGGGAGGAAATAAATACAACAAGAGAGCATTCATCTCCATTAGACAGTAATTGCCATCAGCAAGAGGTTTTTAGAGATGTTAATATCAGAGGAGAGAAGGGTGAGAGAAAATACAGCACTAGTTTTTCTGGCACTGCCTCATCATCACAAGCTATTTTCTACCAATTAATACACGATTTGATGGCCTGTGATTAATCCACATTGCTCAGCTCTGATTGTCAATGGTAACAATGTTTAATTATCACTTCAATATGTAGATTACAGCGACCATATTATCATTTCCCTTTCATATTTCTGCACCATTAGTCTGTAAATTGGATTTGAAGTTTTCCCCGCCACTGATTCTGTCTGGATAATACTTCTATTAATTGTTGAAATCTTCTCATCATGCTACCACAAACTGTCTGAAGCAGGGGATCCATTAGCACAAATGTAATATTATTCGTTTCCCCCAAAGCCAGGAATCAGTGGAAACATCTTCCAAAAACAAAATATCAGTTATTGCTTCTTTCATCGCTCTCTCTACACAATTACAACTGTAACTCCAAAAACTAATATATTTTTATGATTCTGCAGACTTAATGGTGTTAAGTTAGAGCCCATGAGAGCAGCTGGGGAGACTGAAAGCTCGACGATCTGCACAAAGCCGTGGCATGTGGATGTACAGCTGCCCTGCCGCAGTACTTTCAGCTGCTCTCGTATCTTCCTCCACAGATAAAGATACAGTCCTGAGATAAAGAGCTTTCTCACAGGGCTCAACAGTTCATGCCATATTTTCTTCCAAAACTCCACCGCACTCCTAAAATCCCGAGTTATGACGCCACTGCTCAAAACCATCAAAACTCTGCTGTGAAATTAGCCAAGTCACCCTTGATGCCACGCTACCTCGCGAGCATCACCATTAACTGGCAAACCAGCGCCGTAAAGCTGCCAACTACGAAATTACCTAGACACAACATCACATCTGCAGTGCCCTGAAAGTAGCAAGTCATGATGCGTTGTCATGTTTTTCCATTCTTCACGGTCGTAGCGCACCCCGTTAGTGATGTCTAGGGAGTGTTTTTCCCTTAAAAAACCTCCAGCAATGCTCTCTGGGTATTACCTCGCCCGGTAATAACTACCACTCCTTTTTAATCACCTTGTTTTACAGCAGAGGAGAAGACTGTGAAGAGTGCTGAATTATCATCTGAGGAGCAGCTGGGGATCAACACCTGTCTCAGGTATGTACCGTAAAGTGTTTTTCTATAGCTCATAAAGCTGAATTTAATTAGACAGTCTTCTGACAGCAGCAACCTGGGAAGGAAGGAGAAGCCTGCTGTGTAAAATCTCAAATACTCACCGAACTGCAAGCTTCATTTTTAGTGACTGCAGTATCCACTCTAAGAAAAGACCCTTAAACACTTGAATCCTGCTAAAGAAGGTACATTTACTCCAGTTCGATACTGGAATAAATTGTAAACATTTCACTTTACTTGATGCTTTACTTGATTTAACCATCTAGTCATCTTTAAAACCTTTCCCGAAATTCAGTAACTCTGTTCTCCACTTAACTATAACTGTATATTCAAAGCACCTGTAAAACTTCCACTGAAGTTCACTTCTATCAGGACCTTACTCTGACACCAGGGCTCACCTGAGTGTTTACTCCCCAACACGTCAGACAAGATTCATTCTCCCGCCTATTTTCACACTGAGCTCAGTCTATAACTCGTACAACATGTGCAAGCATGTTCTTGATATTAAATGTTACACAGTTCACATCCTTTATGCATCTGGCCTCAGGTTTAGGTTTCAATCCCTCAGAGTCACAGAGAAAAGGAGTTCTTTCTTTAGCTGCAAATGTGCAACAAAGCTGAACAGTGAGAAGTCCAGTGCCGAAGAAATGCAAGAAATTCTCCAGAGTGCAACAACGAAGGAGATGTTAGGCGTCAAATCAGTAGCCTTTGTGGGCCGTGTGAAGGCCACAGCTCACAAAAGTGTTTCCTTCAACCGGTCCACACTTTTTCTTTTCTCCAACACATCAGAAATACATGCTGCCGTATACAGAGGATCAAGAGTATTCTGCCCCAACAGTAGCATCCACCTGTCGAAGGTTGTAAGGCTTCTCCTGCTGCGCAGAATATTTAGTCTGTTCTCTATTATCCCATAAGTGGGCCCTCTGACTTGTGTTACTTTCCTCCTATATGTCCTTAATGACACCCTGTTGCTACATTACATCGTGGATGTAGAAGTCTTTGCTCAACATCTCCCCTGCAGAGAGCTTTCCAGATGAAAAGTTTCCCAGCATGTTCAGAAACACTGAGTGCACCGTTTGCATTCTTCTGTATTAACAGAAAACAGCGTGTGAGTGTTTCCAACAGAGCAATGTGTCTTATAGGATTACAAAGTTGTTAGACATGAATTTATAATTAATCCTTGACTTAAAAGTGTAAAATCTGACCACATTGGACTTGTTGAATGTTGATGAGAACTTCAGTGTATTTGAGGACTTTGTCTCTTTGTTATTACACCTTCTATTGTGTTATGTCTCTTTTGACTACAAGAAAGGGATAATGAGAGTTAATTGTAAAATGTAATAGAAAAACAACTTATTTTATTTTTCTGATGCAGAAAAACATAGGATTCTTGTTTCAATGAGCAATAGCGAAGTGATGTAGTTTAATAATTCACCATTGAAGTTGTAATTAAATAAATTCCTGATGACCTTTATAATATTCACTGTAATAGCGGGACAGACATAGAGGATTATTGTGTACATGAGAGATGTACATTGTTCTGTCTTTTGTCCACAGGTACGGCAGCTACCTCCAGCTACTGACAGAAGATGCAGTGAAGGAGCTGACGCAGCTAATGAAGCATATTAAGATCTTCTTGTCCACACAGAGAGTTAAAACTGCTTCAGAGCTCAGTATCCTTCAGACTCCACATCTGCTCTCATGAAGTGACTATAAAAGCCATTAACTGACATTTTGCACATTTTCATGGGCTACATTGTTTGTTCCGACACATTAATATATGTCAAAAATGTTGATAGGGGTCCAGCCATAGTCTTAAAATGTAAATAAATAAAATAAATATAATATAAAAATATATAAAATAAATGAACACAATTGACAGTGGTACAGTAAAGAGGGGGTGACCCTTCATACAGCTATAGTACATACACGCAAACACACACACACACACACAAAGGCATGCTGCTTTTACCATAAAGAAATGCACTTTCATTTTATATACAATATCTTTTCTGTCATTCAGTAGAGGACACTTCTTTGAGAGGTGCCGCTGGGGACTGATGGCGTCCATCTCTGTCTGATCCACACAATGCAGACAATCTTACTCCATCTCTGTCTCGGTGAACAGTTCTGCCTTCTTTTGTCCCAAATAGCAACTGATAGGCCTCGTCTCCCCTTCGGAAAGTTTCCCTTTTGTACGTGGACAATTGAACATGAAAACACGGAGTAGAGATAAAGACCTTTTCACAAATATAACGCAGACTGACATTTTCCTTGTAATTCGAAGACCACACTGACATTTGAGCTAATATGAACAAGTTGCTTATGAAGATATTTTATGCTAAGCAGTTATATGGTAATTTCGCTGTATGCAGGTTTACCACAATGTTACTGCCACTAAAATGTGTCTGTTATGGGTAGTGATAAGATTCAGAATGCATCACCAGGTGCAAACTAGTGCACTGTATAAAATATATTGATATAGATTTTTTTAAAGTCCATAGATCTGATTTTAGTGCATTGAAGACGTCCTTAGGTCGTGAAATTATCTCCAAGTGCAGAACTAAGTAGTGTCTTAGTTAAAGTGAGGACGTGCAAAATAAAGCCCTGATTTTAGAGAGAAGTTGTTAAATTAAGTCTATTTTTAGTTTGAGTGATGGTAGATCAAAACGTTTTTTTTTTTTTTTCTTTTCAGGCTCTGCTTTATTTATAATTCTTTATCATTCAAAATGATGACTTGACAGAGTGTACTACAAATAGACGAGTCTGTCAATCAGCTTTAAAGGGCATGAAGTGGTATTTAAGTGCATGTGTGTGATGTACGGAGGGATTAAACCTACCAACTCGTACTGTTGCAACGTCCTCACAATTCAGTGTTTAAAACCTGAATAATTTCTGAGTTTGTGAAGCATATTTTACATTCTGTTACATTATATCCTGTGAATGTTTTAAGGGCAAATTGCATATTAAATCTTTCTGTGTGCATTCTACCTAAACAAAAGTTAAAGGTTTACATTATTCAAAGGCAGGAAATCAGCAGAAAGAGCAGACGTGTCGATGGCCTGGGGTTATTTCCTGGATTTCATTCTCACTCCCATCTAATCGCTCCACACTTCTCCTGCAACAGGAGACTCAGAGCTGCATATCAGGGCAGATATTTGCTTCCAGCAAGATTCGAATGAAATGATCAAATGTCTAAATGAATCTGAGCTTCGAGAGTTAGAAGTTAGAAACCTAAGAATCTGATTGTGTTGTGACCCTGCTCTTTTGAATTTAAAGTGGTGTTCACAACGCAGAGCTGCCACCTGGGAGATATTGTAGTAAATGATTCATATATTCACATTTGACTCCTCATAAACCAAAATCACAAAAAAAAACCCAACATTTTCCCACTTAGCCCTCTCCGTGCAGATAGACCTGAATACGTCTCTTTTAGGCTGTTTTTCATCTCATAAATTCACAAAATGCTACAGCCGACAGGATGTGAGCAGTCTAAACTGCAGAAGGCTGCTTCTGCGATGAGATAATGGCCTGGTGTATCAGGGTTAATTGACTGTCAAAACATTACTCGCTCTGTGCTTGACTCTCAGCGGTGTCAGTTGACAGTAAAGCGGTATTAGCGCAACGCTTAATTTAACACAACATAAGGGTTTCTTGTGACGCCAAAACTGGATCTTTACAAATCCTTTAAAAAATATAAACAAAATCAATGGGTTTCAGCTTTGCTAATATTTGTGTAACTAATTCTGTTGTTTGAATTCATTCAACACCGCCTGCTGTTGCCAGAAAATATCTGTCAAGTCAAATTAGTCCGATTTATTTAATGCCACGCTGACTTACAGCTCTGTAAATCATTAATTAATAATAAAATGCAGATGGGGTTCATTCAGATTGAATTTTCTTCATTAAAGCCGTTATTTAAATTAGTTTTCCAGAAGGCTCATTTAATGGTAAGAAGCACTGTATGGGTCTACATGTATCTGACTCATTTATTATCAATGGACCACTTTCATGGTGCAAAACTAATCTAAGGAGCACTGTTTTTATTGCATTGCTCTGAGTCTGAGCATCTCTTCCATCACTCCTTTGGCTCTTTAACGCTGCCCTCCAGTCACTCAGCACGATGCTTATCCAGGCCATGACTGGCTGGCCTGCACAGTGTTCCTCATCATGGCTGGAGACATGGAGCGGTCTCTCCGTTTGTTGCTCAACCTGTCCTCTCTGCTCACCTCTGCATTCGTCTGGCCAGCGAGGATACATGCCTCTGTGAGTATAACGACGTGCAAACACAATCACACTGCAGTGTATTCAAAAGTACAATAGCTGGGATCTGAATATGTAGTAATGTAGCACTGTAGAAGCATTAAATGGCAGCAAACCTTTGATTCCAAAGACACTAATTCTCAACAGTCGCGCATCATCCTACAGAGCATTCTTCAGCTTTTATGTATTGTTACTGTCTTGGTTTGTAGTGAGTTCAGTCATGCTGCTGCTGCTGGGGAGACAGTTTGAGATTGCTTTGAAAAAGGAAAATGGAAATGTGGACTACAAAGTGTTCATGTAAGTGCTAAATTAGTTAGTATAGTAAGAATCTTTCCGTTAAGGCTGGAACAGCTTTTTACATCCGCGTGTAAGAGCGTAAATATCGTTCAGATGTTCTGTTCTCTTTCATATTCCATTTCTTGGGTTAACTGTCCATTTTAAACCCACCTCTCAAATGCTTTTTATGATTTAAACTTCAACCTCAGCATTTGAACATACAGTACAGTATACATTTCAAAAAGGAACCTGCACTTTCCTCCTAGCAGCGTGTAACTGAGCATTAACTATTATATGCTGCACAGAGATGGAGGACAGGACACACGTTGAAACTATCATTAACTGGATAAGCTGCTCAAAAGAAGCTATCCTGGCAGCTCATGATTTTCTCTTTTGATATCCAATGCCTCAGCTACGCAATTTTCACCCAAGAAAACACCTCCATTGGTAAAATACCTAATATGTATAATGCTGGACCCTCAATGGACTTTATGTTGTTAATACATTTGACAATATCTGACCAGACGTCATGAACGATATCTCCAACAGCCATCATCCTCCCTAAGCCACAACCTTGACGTCTCTGATGGACTCTCTAATTCCTTTTCATTAATCTAAATGAAGTTAGGCGTGTCTGCACGTCTCAGGCGATAGAGTCCGCCTCCCAACAGCTTTGCTGCCGTCTCATTTATGAGGAGGAGTTGTACGAGGAGGAAGACGACGAAAAGAGATAAACGAGGAGCAAAAGGAGAAATAAGAGTAAAAGGAATTCAATTTAGCCGTCGAAGTCTAAATGAAGTCTGGTTTCAATAATTTTAAATTGCAGGGGAGACGTTGTGCTATCAATATACCAAGTCGTCTCTCGTCAGAGTCAATGCAGCTCAATTGGACTCATCTGAACGTGTGTTACGTGTTCTCTGTTCAGTGTGTTTGATGCAGGCGCAGCTGGTGAATTTCTCCACACAGCAGTTAGCCTCCAACTACTCAAAGTGGTCGATTTTGTCAATATCACAGAAAATAGAAAGGGCACAAATAATTAAGGCAGCAGCAAACTTAGCGGGCATGAACACACACATACACAAATATGTAGATGAACACAAACGGCATGCTGTTTCTAGTTCCATTGCTCAATAAGAGCTAATAAAAGTATTGAAGACTGTCTTTATCTCTTTATATCTTTACATATCAGCACTGAATACAAAACGAGGAGCTTGGAATTGATGTTTCTGTTGTTTTGTGTTTGATATCTCCCAGCAGTGCAAGCACAATTGGACATCATTTAAAAGATATAGAGCTCTACCTTGAATCTAAAAATGTTCTAAGACCAAAAGAGATAAAAAAAAAGCTTGTGTTTGACAGATCCATGTTCCTGTGGAAGTAGCTGAATCAGGAATCCCTCCTGTTTACTGGTGTACAGCTCACTATGTGGAGATGCTGCTGAAAGTTGAAGTTCCTCTGGTCCACTCCGCCTTCAGGATGTCTGGTTTTACCCCATCACAGGTATGATCTGCAGAGAAGGAGGCAAACGCTTCATTAAAAGCTTCTCTCCTCGTAGAGCTCCGTCTTTCTTAGGGTTACAAAATGGTCCGTCGAGGAGAAGTTAAGCTTGACAATTAGGGAAAATGTTGCACAATTTCAAGATAAAGATCATATCATTTAATATTGCATTTACTTGAGTGGGAAATACACATAAAAAAAAGCATACTAGGTCTTAGTTAAATAATTGTAATCAATTGAATTGTAACAATTCCTTGCATTAAGCAGCACACACATGTACGGATCAAATGCCAGCATCACATTAAATAAGAATTCAGCTTTGACAGTGAAGTTGAGGCGAGAAGTCTGTGGACGAGTCTGTGAACATGTCTGTGGACGAGTCTGTGAACA
>CALSBV010010705.1:8883684-8914045 GCA_943590825.1 Bovichtus diacanthus
ACATGTCTGTGGACGAGTCTGTGAACATGTCTGTGGACGAGTCTGTGAACATGTCTGTGGACGAGTCTGTGGACGAGTCTGTGGACATGTCTGTGGACGAGTCTGTGGACGAGTCTGTGGACATGTCTGTGGACGAGTCTGTGGACATGTCTGTGGACATGTCTGTGGACGAGTCTGTGGACGAGTCTGTGGACGAGTCTGTGGACATGTCTGTGGACGAGTCTGTGGACATGTCTGTGGACGAGTCTGTGAACATGTCTGTGGACATGTCTGTGGACATGTCTGTGGACGAGTCTGTGAACATGTCTGTGGACATGTCTGTGGACGAGTCTGTGAACATGTCTGTGGACGAGTCTTTGGAAAGTAAAATACTTTTTTTGGAGTTTTTTTTTTTTTTTTTTTAAATGTTAAGAGTCCACTCGTATAAATAAATAAAAAATAAATAGGTAAATGCCGCCTGAGCCCCTATATTTCCAGTTTATTGCCCTTATTTCCAACAAATTCCTCTTAATCCCTGTGTAAAGTTTCCACCTTGAACATTTACAGAATCGTGCATCTCCAGTCTGTCCAACTACAGTACAGTCGCTAACACTGTCAATGCTAGTTGGAAGATTAGTTCTTCTACTTAATTCATGACTTTATGTGGAAGTTCAGAACAGATGTATTATTTTTATTTGCTTAATATTGATTAGTTTGCCAAATGTTGATATTCAGACTGAATCAACTGTAGTGATTATATAATATTAAAATCAGCTCTCCAGGCAAAAGTTTCTGTCTTTCGAGCAGGTATTTATTTTAAATCAAATATTTAATTATTACTTTTATGTCTTTTGTATTCTAATTTCCTTTTTCTGCGCCTCTTAGATCAATAAACAGACAGTCATGACTACTAATGGAGGAAATAAAAAGGAAGTGAATTTGGATTAGATTTGCCTCCAAAGAGTCGGCACTGGCAGCTCATTTAGTTTTTTCTCTGTTGAACATTTCATTAAAGATGCCGGTAGGAGGGGCTTTACAATCACAACTGCCCTGTGAATGACTTCCCTTTTAAATCTGATTTGACTTCACTTTGAAATACCAAAATAAGGTTTTGACATTGAATCGTTTTGCTTTCTTTTCTTTTCTTTTTTTTTTTTTAAACCGAGCATTCGGAAAGTCAAAACCTTTTTGTCCTCGACACTAAATTCTTTTGACTCAGACTCTCTCTCTCTCTCACAAACAACAAGGTAGAAAAAAAAGGTCTTCACCTTGAATCCTCTTACGTTTGATCCCGTCTGCTGTGTGTCGGCAGTTGACAGAGGCTCACATAATGTACGGCAGCATGGGGCGCTTATAAGACTCGCAGCATTTGCATCAAAGATTTAAACTCACCGTCTCCAGGGTGGAGTAAAACGTTAACATTCAGCTCATCTTTTTGCTCTTCAAGGCAAAAATGGGCAACTGTTCTTCAGTCAGAAATGGAAATATCTATTCCAAAAGTTTGAGCTTTGAAAGCCTGACAAAGCAGCAGTGGCAAATGTTCTGACATTCATACAGTAGAGCTAGTGTGTGAATGTGTGTGAATGTGTGTGGACGCAGGCCTCCGTTTTAATCCATCTACAGAAAGCGTAAACTGCCTTGAGATGGTAAGAAACATGACGTGTGTGGTTCAAGAAACAATGTCCGTCTTCAGGCGTCGCAACATGTTCGGGCTCCTCGTTCCTTTACATCACATTAAGGTCAGAACAGTTGTGACTTCAGGGCTGATTCTTTGTATTAAAGATGAATCTGCTGATCTTCTTTTTTGATGAATCATTTACTCTTGAAATGTTTTGTTCTGTCTGACCAACAGTCAAAAACACAAAGATATTCAATCTACAATGATATAAAAATAGAGAAAAAGGGGAAATATTTATATCTGAACTCTTATATCTCTTTTATTTTTTTTATTACTGTTAATATAAAAATATAGAGCAGCTGTAAGCATCTATGTCATGTTGTCAAGAGCCACACAATGGTATGGCAGTGTTTTCTAAGTATGAATGCATGTTCCAGTATGTCAAATGTAATGAAAACTATATATTAAATTATCAGTGAAATGTGTTCCTTCTGTTAACAAAACAAAAACTTTTTTTTGATATATTCTATCTAGTAATGTATTAGCTTTGAAT
This sequence comes from Bovichtus diacanthus, assembly GCA_943590825.1. Classification (NCBI taxonomy): domain Eukaryota; kingdom Metazoa; phylum Chordata; class Actinopteri; order Perciformes; family Bovichtidae; genus Bovichtus; species Bovichtus diacanthus. The sequence continues at coordinate 8,885,835 of CALSBV010010705.1, forward strand.
CATAACTTTGGAGAAAAACATCTTAAAATGACATTATATGATAATATCACCAGGAGATTAAACTGAGAGGCTCTGAACAATGACATTGAACCATCACTCATCGCTGCTGCTTCTTTATGGCCGAAGGAAAACACCGTCACCTTTGCACCCTCAGTTTTAGCTCACAGGAACACTAACGGGAAAGCACATTGTGCCGCTCTCCTGGAAGGACCTTGAAGGGATTTATAGTCACAGAAAGAACTGTACGTGGACTTGATTTTCTGCCTGAGGGTGTTAAAGAGAGCGAGGGCAGCGTGGATCCAGTTGTTCCCCCTTTTTTATTACACCACACAAACTAGGATGACAGTATTTTCATTAGAGTGTAGCTGAGGAGGGGGCGACGGTAATTTAATATGTTTATGCAGCGTAAGTGGAGCTTGTTTGTATGCTCCAGCAGACTTGTGTCGTTAGTGAACACAGTGGCTAATTATTGGCATTGCAATTAGTTAAAACGCAACGTCTGTTTGGAAAAACTGGATATATGGGTGTCGACCTCTGTAGTCAAACCCTGTAGACGGCAGAGTTCAGCCTCGAGAGATTAGATTCTACCGACCATAAGACTTTTATCAAATACTGCCTCCCTGTGAGGCTACACACGACATGTACATGTACACTTTTCAGCACGAGGTCTTCATAAGCTTTATATTCTAATGTCGGTCGAACACTTTGGTTCAGACTAAAATATCTCAACAGCTATTTGATGGATTGCAAGGAAATTTGGTACAAGCATTCCTGTCACCCTCAGGATGAATTGTAATATCAATATTCTTTCACCAACATGTTGGCGCGAGCACGTTATGTTTTTTTGGTTTTCACAGAAATGTGTTTGTTTCCAGTACTAGCTTGTTGTAGCGTTACTCAACAACCACCATCAACGTTGCTGAAAACGTTGTAGAAACCTCTTTATGGTTTAAGACTAGATCTTTCTCATAGGACGAAGACGGAAGTGGAGGGACTTGTTGCTGCTCTATGTGAGGATGAGTGAGTAAATTACAAAAGTTCTAACTGTGAACTCTTGCACAAAATGGATATTGCAGTGCTTTTCACTGAGGACAGGAGGAGGGAAGCCCTCGTTGAGCCATTGCATTAATATCACAAATCTCAACTCAGTCATCTGCTGGAAAAATACACATTAGCATGCATCCCCCTGTCTCTTTGTCCCCTAATCCCACCTCAATATACAACACTGCTGTGAGTTATAATTTTTCACGTTGTTCCACGTTCCCGGAAGGATTCATTTGGTGAACTCGATTTTACAACACACACTGTATTATATCCTAACAGCATAGTATAATTGATGCATTAATGTTTCTTTAGGTCCTCTGAGGCATTTACAATTAAAAAAAAAAAGAAAAGCCTATTAGAACTCATCATGATCATGGCCAATATGAACCGACACGTTGGGCTTCATGCAAGAATTGTTCTAACAGATGTGTTCTTATGTTCCTGTTCTTCATGAATTTCATTTGTGCCGACACTAGTTTGGCCGAGGGATTATAAAGCTATAAATTCCTGCGTCTAACTTCATGTCAAACATTCTCTCTCTGTTTGTTTCTCTGTACAGTGCTGTGCTGAAGGCACCTTAGCAGCTGTACTAATAAGTTCTACTTACTAACTTTCTTCTTTTTACTCTTCCTTAACATTTTTGTGAACGAAACCTGCCCACAAACAAAGCAGAAGAAGCAGCCTGTCAATTATGCTAATGATCAAAACAAGTCCTAAACAGCTTCCATTCTTCTCCTTTTGGTATATTTTCAAAGTATGTTCCATTGATCTTGTGTCTAAAATCAACTAGATTTGCTTTACTTCATTTTGTTTAATTTTTACAAATTGCCACTAGAGAAACTACGTCTGGTTTAAAATGTCACGGCAAGACTTTAGTGTAGAACATTACTGCAGCACAGTAACTGTGATGGCTACTTGTGAAAGAAGCTCTGCTCAGCGTGCTTCATGCTGGTAAAGCTCGTAGTTTACTTGGTTTTCTGGTCACAACGTAAAAGCCAGAGGTTACTTCGCTTTTACCGTTGGGCTCTGGAATAGCTCTTAAATTACTTCAGCCGTGTGCGTTGTTTTAAACGATGTCTAAATACCTATTCACGCCTGTGTTGCTCTGCTGTGTAATTATAGTTCTTATTATTGAGTTCTTAAACTGGAAGGTAAACCCGTCTTAAATACTTCTTGCATGTAATTATTTGGTGGTTTTGTAAAGATGAAAGAAAAAGTCAAGAGAGTTCATAAACCTGAACTTGAACTTTGACATGAAATCACTTGACTGCAATCCCAGAAGTAATTCTTTAGAATATATATTGTTTCCCTTTTTAATAGATAACGTATATTGAAGAGAGCTATGAAGATTGATGGACGACTGTGTGGAAAGACATTTTAAAGTTGACATATTTGATTTATTACGCTGAGGAGAATTGTCTGGAACATTATTCATTGTCAGAAGCATCAAGTAGATCATTCTTATTACAGTATAATAAATGTCTTTATTTCTTCCACCTGCATTTACCTCCTAAGACAGGTTTATTCTCAGTAACAAATCATGGACATCTCTCTAAAGTGGACTTTCGTCTTACTTCCCACAGATGTGCCTCCACTGGTTGACTCAGTGTTTCTGGAACTATCTGGACTGGACAGAGATCTGCCACTACGTTTGCACCTGTGTGGTGATGGGCCCCGACTACCAGGTGTACATGTGCGTGGCCATATTCAAGCATCTGCAGCCAGACATCCTGCAGCGCACACAGTCCCAGGAGCTGCAGGTCTTCCTCAAGGTGAGATGAAGCATCAGTACTGCAGTATATTTTAGAGACGGAACATCCTGTCAAACTACATTTAAAACTGGAGGTGGCCTTGTGTCTCAAAAAGCATCGTCTGTGCAGCCTGTATGTAACTGTGGCCCGAGAGATAGAGATAACTTGTATTTAATTACCAAATATTTTCTCTAATAATCAATTCATCCCTTTTGTCCAAACAATGCCCCAGAGCCCAAATGTCTTGTTTTATTTTTGACCTACAAGGATATTAAACGTACAAAGATAAAAAAAAAAAAACTGAGTAAATCAGAAACTTCTCGGAGAAGCTTGAAACTGCGTGTTTGGTAATTTTGCTTAAAAAAAATAATAAGGAAAAGATGAATCAATTATCAAAATAGTTGCCGATTTATTTTTCTGCTAATCATCTAATTCTTAATGGACCCGTGTGAGATACAGTGTTGTGACAAACAGAGACAATTAGCATACAGCAACATTGATCGGTAGTTTGGTATATGATCACTTTAAACAGCATCGCAATGAGAGAAACACTAAATGAAAGCTTTCCTTGTAAAGAAACAAACATACAGCTTCAGTATAGAACTACAGGGTTCTTAACTAATGTGCAGATTGATGAAGATTGTCACTTAAATACTAAGCTGTGATTCGACAGTCGCTTCCTCTCATCTTCTCTTCTCACTAGTTCATTTCCTCATTGATGTGCTTCCACACTTCTTCAAGTCCCTGCAGCTCGTTAAAAATGATATCACATTGAACGGGAAAACCATTATTTTTCCCGTTTAGTATTTTAACGTAGTTGGAGTAGAGAACAGTTGTTTCCTGATGGAAAAATGTGTGATACATATATATCAATCTTTATAGAAATGCTGGCTAAAAAATGGATGTAGACTCGCGTTCCCCAGTTGCAACAGGAAAATACTGCTAACGTTATAAGATTACAGTTATTATAGCATATTGCCTATTTTACAACAATATTTAAAGTATTGAAAAACGCAAGGTGTCCAAGTAATGACAGCTTATAATAATGTATATGAACACATCCCTGAGCCTGTCAAACCCAGTGTAATGGTAAACTAGTATGTAACGTTACGTGGCCAATAATCAATCTGTCACCTGCCTGTAGCCGCCGTTAATATTACACGTGGTCTTTAACGTTAGCATACAGATGGTGTCTGCGGAACGGGAATATTTAAGTTCCCTGAACATTTTCAGTCATAGCAAAGGCAGCGCTCTATTTAAACACACGGCTGCTCAGCCAACGGCAAACCGGAGTTATGTCGCGTTGTTGCTGCAGCCTACAATTATCTTTCTTCACGTGTGATAGTAAGGGAGGGAATGACACTCTGCTCGTCGGGCATTTTTAATTTATGTTAATAATAAAATGTAAAATAAAGATTGTTCCTTAAAAGACGAGTCTCAATGCACAATTTAAATATGATTTCATCAAATAAACACGTGTGGCCAGAGAGAACCTTCAGTATAGTCTCCATATTTTCCTATGTGGTCTCATCCTTGTAGATTAACGCAGCTTCGCTTTGCAAAGTCTCCACACAGAACACTCGTGTTTTGTGCTTTAATGCTTTATTTAAAAACGTCTTTCTTGGTCTGGATCTTAATGAGAAGTCTTGAGCAGTCGCAGCTGTAAGACCTCTGTTGAATTGTTCATCTCCACTTTTATATTCAGCAGTTATCCATGATTCACATCACATTCAAATCTACTCTTAGAGTTTGTTCACAAAACCTCCCACGATGAAGTGTTTTACCAGGAATATACTGTGAAAAGAAGCCTTTTCTGAAAGTGAACGCGCTTCATTTGAATAAGTTCTGCTCTGTAAATTGGATGAACGCTCAAGTGAAGAGTGGCCCCAAAGGTTTCGCAAAAGGTGTAAAGTCGTGGTCTCCGAGATGTCTACCTTCTTACTAATATCCAAAGCAACATTAAAGCGCAGCATTATGAATGAGGCATGGCTTGACATGAAGCACTCATCATCATTACTCATTAAGCATTTCTGTCCGTCTTGTCTCCGGCTGATAGCGCTGGTGTCAACATCGCCATGAGCCGCCGCTGACAGTTTTTGTGAATAAAAGATCAGTTATAGAGGCTTTATCTGAGGAAGCTCTTCTAATGAGCTGTAGCATCAGATACTTCTACAAGAGACAGCTTTAAGTGTGTGTGTGAGTGTGTGAGTGTGAGTGTGTGTGTGTGTGAGAGGAACTGAAAACAATCCTCGTCCTGAGCTGAACTGTTGAAAGTTTTAGACATGCAGGTTTGCGACCGACGGCCTCTTTCTCTTCTCCTCTGTGGGAACAATGTGAAGGAATTATTTTACTCCGACAGATGTGGTATTAGAGGATTTTTTAAATATTCACACACTCACAGACTTGCACCCCTCTACACTTATCCTGTGCCACTGGGGGGTATATCTATATTTCATCTAAATTAAAATTTGAAAAGGCAAACGTCTTGTTACAACGCTGTGTGTCTAGCTGGAGTTTAACTGCAGTGGAGCAGAAGTGGAGAGAGGAGACGGAGGCTGCACGTCTGCCACTGACGGAGACAAAGCTTCACTTCTGTTGTGCTGCATTCATGACCACATACATGAAGCTTTCGCGCTGTACACATGAGGTTTCATGAAGATCGCTTGTTTATATTTTTATTAACTGTTCTCTCTCCAACTACGTTATAATAATAAACGTAGAAAATGGCTTCCCCATTCAATATGATCCAACTTTTAATGAGCTGCAGGGACTTGAAGAAGTGTGGAAGCGCAACAATGAGGAATTAAATTACAGGCTTGTTGCTGAACACGCCCACAAGCTTCAGGCGTGTTATAGGCTAAAGACTTCCTGCCACTTTGAGTCTGGAAATGTGAACTGTAAAAATGAAACAAAAAAACTGTAAAAACGAAAATCAGATGAGCAAAATGTTGTTAAAATTGAAAGAAAAAACACAATTAGAACTAGCATTCACACAATGCCTTAGCTTTATTAAAAAAAACTATAATTTCTGTAAAAATCCATCAAGTCATTATTCTAAATGTCTAACCAAATAATTGGATGATTGGTTGACAAATCAATACAACTCTTCATGCTTTAACATGTATTATATTCCTATTCATTTCAACTTCTATGCACATCCAGACTCTACTCATTTGTCATGTGAGGACAGGCTTAAGAAAATGTAGAAATCTTTGGTAATTAATGCATTAATTAGCGTACCTAATGATCTCATAAGGGCTAATGGTTCATTTATCTTGAAGATTATAAAGAACATTAAGCAGCTTGTGTCACCTGTTCAGCATTAAAATATTCAACTGAACATCACCGTGTATATTGTGTGAAACTTAAGGAATCCACATTAGTCAGTCCTTAATTCCTACACACTCACGTCTTTCTTTTTTCCTCCTTCACAAGTGATTCCCACGGCTCATCTCTCGACTCGCCATCACAGGTTTGACTGTGTCAGCAGTCGTTACCCAGCGCTATAAATGAACAGGCGAAGCAACTTTTAGTTCTGATGCTTCTTCAGGATTAATCTGCAAAATCTAGGCTCAAATAAAGACTCTGACAAGTGGGAGACTTTCTATACTTACTGTAGTGCTGCTATGATTTGACAAGAATAATAATAGTGGGACATTAACGATCTGGCTGGATGGACAGAACTCAAACTAAATATGGATTTAATAGTTAGAGTTATGTCGCTGGTTCTGCTGATAATAAAGTTACACTTTATTAACATTAGTATATCAAGTCTAGAATGTGACCTCTAATTTATAATACCATATAATTAAAAGGATATTTTTCTGCTCCGGTGTGTGTTTTATGTCGTGATACACTGGAGCAGAGTCCTCCATCAGACTGAAAACTCATTTCTTCCTGACGTTACTTACTCCCCCCTGAACGATCACCTCTCTGCAGTCACTCTGTTTGCTCCTGTTAAATAATAAAAACCTATCGCTCCATTTGCTCTTATTGTATTTCTCTCCTTTGTGGTTTTTCTAAGCGCATGATATTACCTTATAAAAAAGACAGAGATTCTGAACCAGGAAATACTTGATTTCAAGGATAGTAGATAAGAAAGAAAACTCAATTTGGGTACACAAAATAATATAATTTCTGACTTCTCTAATCTTTGTTTTTTTTGTGATGTACTGTATAGATTTACTTCTTCTGGGCTCTAAAGATTATTCATGGGCACAAGGACATTTCTTCATCTCAAGCAACCAAAAGACCACAGATCTAAATCAGTGCAATAAGCATTAAAACAGCGATTGTATCCAGCTCAGTGCGTCCAAAGCTTTTTAGCTTGAGCTTCTTAAAACACAGTAATCTTTACATGTAACCTGTCAAATCAAGTTTGATACGAGTAGTGAGCAGTTCAGCCAAAGCGCTTTGTCTTTGTAAAGCTGTTGACTTTAAAGTGTAAAGAATATAGAGCCATACAAGCTGTTTTGAGGTTGTACTTAGTCACAGAAGATGCTACAAACTAAATGTTTATAACACCACGCGTTAGACCTGATGATGGCGCTGGATGGAAGTTGATGCAATTCATCCCAAGGGGGAAATAAATGGGAAATTAAATTAAATTTAAAAAATTAATGTCTGAATCAAATCTAATTGGAATCCATAAGATCAATGGTTGCAAACAGAAGTCAGATTGTGTAGAAATCTATGAGGAAATGACTCTACTTTTCACCTTTGCTTAATGAGTTTATGGTCTCAACCTCTAGTGTCAAGTCTCCTTATACAGCATGATGTTCATTTAGTAAATGATGCTTCAGAGTAAACTAGACGATAAAGAAGGGTTTGCTTTAGCGCAGGGTGATTGACAGGTTGCTACCACGCGCTGTTGTCCAGTCTGGGTGTTTTCATCTTACAACTCCAACCCTTTCACAGTGTATTTTCAGTTTGTGAAAGTAAATTGTAGCATTTCGGTCGCCTTGAAATGATTTGTTAGGTTGCACTTTGTGCCACTTCTGGTTGCAAAAAAACAAGATGGCGACAGCCAACACGCAAGGCTTCAAAACTGTAGCACAAAAACAGATGTAACAGTGACTACGTCCACTTCTTATATACAATCTGATAGCAATGCATCCAATAGTTTGAGATATTTTACCAGCATAGCTCTTGGGATTACAGAAAAATCCGAAAAATTTAAATTATTGTGTAAAAGGAATATGCTTTTGATTCTTAAAAGAGTCTCTAATCTTAAATTGTACTCACAATATTGACTTGTCAGTGCTATTTATTTGCACTAACAAATAAGACCATAATTAGTGCTGACATGACGTAGAAGTCATTAAACTGTGGTGTTTTTTTTTTAAAAAGCTCTTGGCCTTGATACTGACGGAGGGTTAAATCATGGCGTCTGCCGTGTGTTGTTCTGAATGCGCTGCGTCTTCTGCGTTGCTAATTGATGATGCCGCTCGCAGCAGAATGCACAGCAGTCAGTTATTTACTCTGTTCCCCATCAGGTCAAGGCAGGTGTTGTCACGATGGATGCAAACTGAAGCTCAGGCAGCAATTATGGCAAACAAAATTAAAATCCTGGCTGAACAAATGAGCAGAATGAAATGTTATTTTGTCTGCTCTGATTCTCGTCTCAGACAGTTAAGACGTTGCAGCATATTAAGACCCGTCTTGTTACGTGTATACCTGCGTGGTGGAGATGCTGCTACTTATTAAGATATTGTTTTGCTTTGGACACATAATACCTCATTATCTGAACGCTAAGCAAGGGTGTTGTTTACTTGCACGCTGCAGCAATCGATTCCCAGAGATTTAATTTGATTTCCTGTGACTTTGAAATAGATTGAATGTAAAGTATTTTAATGAAAAGATTAAATTGAATTATTCACACTTCACTTCTTAACAAAGTGATGTCTGCCACGATACCAAGCCACTATCTGTCTGCAAACCTCTACCTGCACGTGTTGGACACGTAGTAAAGGATCATTCAGGATCTGCTGATGGTTCCCAACCTGGGGGTCAGGGGCCTCAAAGGGGACCCAAGACAAAAGTGAAGGGTCACAAAATAATTAAAGCAATAACAGAAAAAAAAGAGATATATGTTACACAAAACTTTGAAATGTTTGCTTTTTTAAAAATTTTTTTTATATATACACACTGATGCTTTTACCTTGTAAGGCTTAAAAAAAAAAAATCTATTTAAAAAGTATAAATCATTCTTCGGTTGAACTGTTCTCAATGTATGTCAATATGAAAGCCAAGGACTGTAGTCATTGCTGTATTTCAAATCCTTAGACTTTTAATCCCTAGTATCAAGCTTCACCAAACGCTGCATCCTACACTACCCATCTTTTTGTTACACCCTCTTACCCTCGGTACATTTTAATGCCATCGCCTCCAGTTTGTAAAGCAGGCTTTCTGTGTAGTACTCCCCATGACGACTATACTGACCTTTTACGTTTACAAAAAAATTGGTAGAATGCCCCTTTCATTATGTACAATGTCGATAACTACAACTTCTACCGTTCTTTCTTTTTACCTGCAGGAGGAGCCAATCCAGGGCTTTAAGGTCAGCGACTACATTGAGCTCATGGAGCGACTGGAGCGCAGCTACAGACACGTTGTTCTCACGGACATGAAAACCATCCGTAACCCTGTCGCGTAAGAGCACGTTTCTCAGTTTATAAAGTGGTTGTTGGAGAACTTTTATTCCGCCTTAAATGAATTACATCTTGTTTAAGATCCAGTAATAACCTGAATGTTTCCCCAAGCGTGAAGATGTTTTAGGGAAAAATGTAGGCCAGACTTCTACACAATCTTTGAAGTCCTCTGAAAGGTCAAACATACAGTATCGTCTGCTAAAGGGTCAAACATTAAACTGCCTCCAAAGCAGCTAAAAGAGGCCGATATACTTGATGTCTAAAAAAGTGTCTTATTGTCACCACATCACAACAATACTGCAAATAACCTGCAGAGAATTGAGCCCCATAACCCGTTTGGATAAGGATAAGCGCGGCGATATTCTATATTTTTCTTATTGCCAACAAAGCAAGCAAAAGACCAAAACCCAGAATAAATTGAACTTGCTAACATTCGTATGTTATATTGTAAATACTCCGTAGCAAACCAAATCTGGAATAATCCCACCGAAAATAGTGCACAACAAATGCAGTATTTACTCCTCCCCGCTTTTAAAGGTGATTACTGAACCTATTTTCAAAATTTATATTCCCATCCTGTTTTTAAAGATGTGTCCTCGATAGGAACACATGGCCTCGGGTTGACGGATAAGGCTTTCAGACTGAGTGGCGGATTAACACATTGTTGATCTTTCCCTGGGATTTGCTGATAAGAAACGTACAGAATAGCTCCAGTCACAGGTTGAAGAATACAGGATTTCTTGCTACAACTTTAAAAGATTAGCAAACTATCATAATGTACCTGCCTGTTGTACATGATGTAAATATGAGATGATGAACTGTTGTTTGGAATATATGTTGTCATTCCTCATTCATTTTTTTCTTACAATGTAAATATCTAAGGTCTTGTGTATGTGTTCAACAAGATGTTCTTGTTCTACGTTTTAAATATAAGAAGAATATACATATTATTATTTTCCAGTCAAATGAACAACCTTTTGAATGACATGCTGCGATGGTTTTGCTCCGAGCCAGCCGAGTCTGGCCGTCTCATGGCTCCGACACACATCATTAATGCCCGGACACGCAACAATGCAGCACAGCCTCTCGTGTTTGTGTACTTATGCAGGTTTTTCGTATGAAAGATGCATGAGGAAGGTTGTATCATTGTGATAAACCCTCATTAGTAACCACAGCCTTTTCTCTCTCCCTGCACCGCTGTCCTGCCGTCCCTCTTCAGACACAGTGAGGCCTGAATAATAAATGAGTCACATCACATCCATCCATCTCTCTGCTACAACACTGTTTACCAGGGGAATGTGTCGGCTACAATAGAGGTTGTGGTTTACAGCGAGAGGAAACGATCAAATGTTTATCATGTCAAAAACGACACTTCACTACTGTGGGTGTTAAATATTTAGGTCACAATGTATTAAACTTTAAAGCTTCATTAATACATTTATTTTGGAGAACTCCTTATCACACATATGTCATATTACAGACTTGTAAAGTTGTTAGTGCGCTCGTTTGCAAACGCGTGTCTATTTACACATACAAAAGATATGGATCAGCATTCATTTGGAGACGTATTCCTGGTCACCTGATGAATTTCACTCTTAATATCCGTCTCTTTAGCTGCTAAATGTTCCACCGTGTTCACCAGCTGCTTTCTATCTTTGGCTGTCTGCCATTTGATGCTGGTTAGATAATGTGCTATGGGTTTATCAGAGCTTTAATACTGGAAACAAGGCTCATGGGAGCCAAGAGATCGAACCAAAACTGTAAATTTCCGGGCCAGAAAAACAAAACAAGAGGCTAAAAGACACTAAAATGCTCTGAAGAAATGAGGGGCACTGCAGAGTCTGGTGATACTTCTCAACACCTTTCCTGTTGCATCTACTCATTTCAGCCGTTGTTCATTAGGGCTGAGTAGTGAAAAGAATCTGGAGATACGGTACACGTCATAATACAGAGGTTAAGATTAAATATATTGTGATACTGTAAGCAAGGTGATATATAGCGGTTTTCTTTTTAAAAAAACACACCACCATATGCATATAAAGTGCATATGTCTCGTCAAATCTTTAGCATTTATCACAGTCCCTGTATTATAAAACCTAATATCGCAATACCTAATGGCATCAATCTTTTCCTACACCTCTATTGTTCATCATTGCAGCCTGAAGTCCTTGAAACATGTTTTCATAATTCAAAGTGAACAACAGATGTCAAAGTGTTTGTGAAACAGAACAGTTGGGCGCGTGGTTATGCGTGTATATTGCGAGTGAAACAAAAGCTGGATTTATTGAAATAGCAGTGTATCTGTTTAATCTGTTGGCAAAGATGGATGGCTAGAAAACACGTCTGTGTAGACAAGCTGTTACGTGACAATTTAGGCCAAGAGGGTGGCTTTAACACCCTCTTACAAAAACAACCCTGAGCCGACCATCAACTCACGTGATGCATGACTTCATGAAATAATAAAAACACTCATAACATAAAACTAGTAAGGCGGAATAACATAGTGACTTCTGTCTCAGAGGCTATAAGTCAGCTTCTCAGCTGTTTCTGTTTTTGCTGGAGGTAAAGTAATATTTGTCTCATATAGAACGAGCATATGAGACAAACATGCAGATGTCAGGCTGCTAACAAATGTGAAAACTAATAAAAGAGTTTCAAATTTGATTCATGGGCTGACTGGGAGCCGGCGATAATGACTTTAGTTTGTTCAAGCCGTCACTAAAGACAGGCGAAGAAACAAAACCCCTGAGGCAAAGGGTTATTCACAGAAGGTGTCTGTGCCTGTCAATTTAAAGGAAATAAAGTACATATTGTTCGTCTATTTATCGCGTTTTACTTGGTTGAACAAGTGGCAGACATAAAATCAAACCATTACAGTATGGTAAGCACGCTGCTCAGACTCCACGGGGGAAACGGCCGACATGTTCCATGTTTTCAGGCTAAAGTACGAGTTCAGCTCGATCACTTGTTTCAGTAATTTGACAGCGAAAGCTGAGATACTTTATGTCCTTCAGAATATATTGATAATTGTTTGTCTTGTTTTACCAGTCAGTCTGCTTTGAGGAACATGTAACGTCAAGCTGTTAGCAGATGTCACCGGTTGCTCTAGTTTCCAGAGTTTGAGTGGAGATAAAAGAAGGAGTCTGTGTGTCCGTGGTGGGACGATGACACGGCCCATATTAGACTTGTCAGTCAGCGGTGCAGTGTTTTCATCAGCCAAATCCATGTGGATGCCGCTTCTGTTGAGCACAGCGCTGTGCAGAATAGAAGAGAGTGGGAGATTGATTTAGTGGAGAGAGACAGTGGGGTGCTGTAATCTGTCAAAGCTGCGCAAGATCTAGAAGTTTTTTCTTTTTCCGCAACACTGTGAGGGCGGTCGACTTCGCTGAGAGAAATGGATGTTCTCAGCTGCTGGATGGATGGCACTTCTGGCTCGAAACAGGCCGCTTCGCAGTTCACAAAACCGTACAAACTTCAGCGGAGTGAGGGGACGTCTGACCCCCTTTTTATCAGAACGCTTGAACAGCCTGGCAGCGCATCAGCTAACGCAGGCTGGGGGGACAGCTAACCTTTGTGAGAAAAGAAAGACAAGTTGTCTCTTTGTTAAGTGAAGACAACGGTTATTTGAAGTAGGACTACTGGGGCATTTTAAAATATAAGGTCTTCAAAGAGAAATAGTATCACAATGTCAGTGAAGTCTTAGTTTTAACTCAAGTTCCATATTGTATTTACCCAGATGGATTTGATCAGGGATTCTGAAGGATTTGTATTTCATGAGTGGATTTGATAGTGGGTTTAGATTCTATAAAAGCCCTATAACAGTGTTCATCAAAACTGCAGAAAGAATGATTTCCCTCTCAATACATGGGACCAAATATCTAAATATCTTTCTTTGTTTGTAATTAGACAAAGGGAACTCTAAATAAACCGGATCCAAAAAGGCAGCAATGCATTATTCTTCTCGTTTGGTAAGATCAAAGGAAAAACAAACATGTATGGCCGTGCCCTTAATTCAGATTTAAAATGCATCTATTGATGTTTTGAGAGAGACCTTCAGAGCTAAATAACACTATTGACTTGTGATGAACTATACTCGGTGCCGTTTCCTAAGTGTGCTCAGAGAGTTAGCAGAGACAATGCAGTCCTCGGGGACGTTTCTGAGGCACGAGGAGCTCAACGTTGGACTTAAAAATTTCCATAAAACTTGGTTCACTGGCAGAAATGGACGGGATGGGATCCAAGAGATCAAGACGACATAATTGTGGTATGGATGAGCTGGCACGTTCGGGTACTTTTGGTGCAGATGGTGCTGCAGTAGAGAAGATGAACCTGAGCTGACACTCTCTCAGTGGGTGATACTGAGGCTAGAAATCTGTTTTTTTCTTCTTCAGAAAATATGTTCTATGATACCTAGAGACATGTTTGGATGACGGTAACTGTGCACGATGAGTTTTGAGGTGAATCTTTCGGTATCTCAGGCTTCGATTCTAAATCTATTATGTAGATTTCTTCTCCAGTCCGCTGTGCGCTAATAAAGTGGGCAAATGATGGCAGGAAAGTTTGTATAAGATACGAACACATTTCTATCAACTGAATGCAATAATGTAAACACAAAAAAGGTAACATTTATTTCTCAATTCTCGGTAACTTTGAAAATATAAAGGCTGCCTGTTACATAAATACAATTGGTTTAGGCTAGCTGACGTTTTATTTTTTAGAAACTTTCTCATTTCAAAAATTAAGTAGGATTTCTGTCCATCAGGAGCAATATCTAAGTTTTTACTCGTGCCGTTGCCCCTTTCAGCCCATTTACTGCACATGTATCCGTAGAGCAGCATGTTTACAGCCATGTTTACTCTCTGAAGGTACCTTTACTCTTATTTTACTCTACATAAGTGAATCCAGAAAATGAAGGTCCCCAAAATGAATATTTGTACCATTAGAAAACGGTTGACTAAAAGGTGAAGTATACAGTTAGGTATGACTTGCAAATAAAAAGCTAAAAAGAACTTCCTCATTAGAAAGTGAGGAGTGAAAAAGCCTCCCTGTTTCACTCGTTTGACCATCAGCCACAGTTTGTTCGGACCCTCACACACATTTATCACACAGAACCAGTACACTTGTTCGTTTTGACTTAACGGGCTGATTATTTCAATTAGCGTATAAAAAGCTCACCGTCGCGGGAGTTTAGATGATGACTTTAATGGAAACCTTTATAGTATAATGATCTGTTGTGCTGCTGATCTTGATTATAGATTCTTCAAAATGACAGCAAGCAATTTGAGTCAGATAATTGGTGGTAATTAGGCTGATTAGGCAGCGACACACCTTGTTCTGCTGAGAGCCTGACGATGTCTACGAACCTTCTTCTTTTATCATCCGCGCGCTGTTATCTTTATTGGCTTTTATCTCGCAGATGTTCATTCTCAACTCATTTGTAAGTGTCACCAATTCCTTGATTATACTCAAATATTTTCATCCTTTTTTTTCCTCCGATTTTAATCTTTATCTCTTCCATTTGCTGCAGGAAGTTTGCTGCTTTGTCCGTTATCAGGTTCTTATCTTCCTCCCTGGATTGTTGCTGCTGGACACTGTAGCTCCTTGTTTCCAGCCTCTGTAATGCTTTTGTTTGCAGAGTCCCTGCAGCAACACGATTTTAGCGGCCAGAGAAGTCACATTCTTGATCATTGTGTATGCAAACGCTGCTGTAAATGAGCAGCTCTGCGCTTAAGGGAATTTCGTGTTCAGCATTTCCATTTGCTAATGTCAATATTTTCCACAATAACTTGTATTGTTCATTGAACGCATGTGAATCTGAGGAGTTTGGGGATTTGGAGCTCAATGATGCAGAATGTTATACAAGGCGTATTGATAAGTATGTCATTGGCATCTATAACAAAGACACAACTAGAACTTTGCATTTCATTTTACTGCCTCTTTTTAACGAGGGCACTAACTTCGAATTATTTATTGATTCCAAACTGCAGCGAGTGACGACAGGATCCCTCCACCTCCTCTTTGTTTTGCTCCGTCTCCCTCAGAGCTGTGCTGGGTCTTTCCATAGATTAAAGTGTGGCCCGGTCTTGTTTGGAATGCATGCTACAGGCTTTCCCTGAGTCCCTCTGCCAAACCCTGCTGCTATCAACTCTGCTGTCTGTCAGACCGTCTGAGAGAGATGGTGCGGTGATGCCGGGAATTATAATTCCCATTCACACTCCTCGTAACAGACACAAAGCCCTGCACAAACTCATTGCATCCCTTCCTCCGATTTGTGGAGCAAAATCAAGGGTTGGCTTCCTAAGTCTATAATATCCAGGGTCTGCTGGTACATGAAGTTGCCCGCTGGCAACAAACAAGGGACAGGATCATAGTGGCATTGACTGTGGCTTGGATAAGACTTAAGTCTCCGTATTACCTAGAATATTGGCCTCAAAAATTGACTTTGCCAAAGCCTTGAAAGCAATCAGTGCAGCCTGGAAAATTACTTCCAAAACCAAATGGGCAGGCAGTTTAATTTCATACCAATATGGTTGCATTTATTTCCTCAACACAACCAGACACCATGCCTCATTAGGCTGGACAATGTCCCAATATTAAATAGCAGGGTATTGGAAAGTGTATAATTAACATCATTCTCTAATAAAACACAGTTATTCCCACTGCTGCTGCTGGTGGAAGCTTGACTCCGCTAAGATATAGTCAGAATACTGATTTGAACTAAGTTATGAACAAATATCACACGGGAACATTTGGACAAAGATCAAACAGTCTCTCCCATCCATGTGGAGAATCATAAACAAATACCGGGGAATGAGTTGCTGCACAGCAGTGACCAGGCTGCATGTTTAACACAGCTTTAGCCACAAGTCACCACCAAGCTGCAGGCAACACGTGCTAAACTGGATGCTTTGTGATTCGATTACAGAAGTGAACTTTAGACAAAGGGAAATTGCATAAGTGGAAATATTTTCATGTATTTGATGCTGGTCCTATAATGTAATATAACATAATATAATATAATATAATAATGTCTAAGCTCTGGTTTGCTCTTCACCAGAATATCTGGCTCTTTAGATGCAACATGCTCCACTGTGTTCACTAATGTGTGACTTTTGCTCGGTGCTGCTCAGTTGGCTTAAAGTGGGATTTTAGAGCTGTTAAAAAACAAAACAAAAAGAATAATAATCATAGTGCTGAAGCTAAACCAATTTTAATAAACTGCTCAATATGAATTCCACGTTCCTGCGCAGAGAACAGTTTCCTGATGTTAAAGATATCCTGCAGAGTTTTGTCCACTAGTGATGATGTAAATGAACACGTAAGCCCATCATTTGCATGACAGGACAACACAATATGTTTCAGTGAGAAACGTCTTTTTATTTAACTTAAACTGTTTGTTTGAAGTAAAACCTGTATTATTAACCTGCACTAAATAACATCAAGTTTAATTAAATGCATCCGTCTAGTTTCAAATCTGGACCTTAATTCAATGTACAGAAAAAACAGGAACAGGTCCCAAGTGTACTGTATCGTCACCTTTTAGTGGCCTAAGACCTACAGTCACAGGTATTATAACTCATCTCAGTTAATCCTCTTTGCAGCTAAGATGTCATTTAGAGGGCCAGCGACCAGGGACGTTTAGTCAGGGAGCTCCGCAGAGCTCAGTGTTTTCACTGCTTGATTACTAACTTAACAGGATTTATTTTCTCCTTTACACACTAACATACGGCAGATCATTAAAAGCTTTATTATTGATTATTGATATTGATTTGAATGAGCGTTGATTTATACCTCTAATACATTCAAATGTTATCTGGCTGCATAACAATGTGTAGGTGTTTTTATTTCTCTGATCAGTTTATTGATTCATTGGACAATTAATGCATCACCTCGAATCTTTCTGGGGTTTTGTGAAATACTGTGTGGCAAAAACTGAGGAAAAATAAAATGGTAGATTTGGGCTGAAGAGAGCCAGCAAATGTGGAATAAAGTGTGACTTTATGAGGGGGAAAAAAGCAATGGACATTATAGGCCACTAACCCACAAGTACATTCATATAGAAAGAACAATTCTTAAATAGGCCTTTGATTAGAGTTTCATACTAGTAATGTAATGAAAGAAAATGTCATAATACATGACAGGAGGATACTTCTTTTCTTTTCAACTGCAGGAGGTAAAATTTAAATGCCGTCCATTAGTGACACAGGAGCTGAACTGCAGCACTAAAGAAAAAAGATCTTACATCAAACTCCCATTAAGATGTATTACATGGACCCGAGATAAAACATCCTTCGGAGGGAAGTAAAGTGAATTGGAACAAAGAAAGTCCAAAAAACGTATCAAAAATGAAGTATATCATGTTTTTGCCTAAATTATATAGTCAAGTTGCTAAATCAGGTGAACATGTTCATTATATAATCTTTGTTCCTTTGTGTACTTTTGAACTTTGAGCTAAATGCTAACGTCAGCATGCTAACGTGCTCACAGTGACGATGCTAAGTTGCTGATGTTGGTCAGGTTCAGCTTGTTAGTTTTTAATTAGCACTAAACCCAAAGTATAGCTGAGGCTAATGGAAAGTCATTAGTTTAGAAGGTATTTGGTCCTAAACTAAAGTATAGGACAAAGAAACGACCTTGTGGTGGTGCGAGATAAAGCAGTCAGGGGATCACCAGAGCCAGCAGGGTACATCGTCTGGGGTCCATGAATGTTCACACCAAATGTCACGCAGAGAACTGACCCAGGGCTGTGTGGGTTGGTGCCAAGCCGCAACCTTCAGCGCTAAAAAATGAAGCTATCAAGTGCCCAAAATTGCAGTGCATTTTTTGATTAGCCGGGAGTTATGTGGGGTCGTTTCTGCCAAGATGGCAACTTTTGAAGTGGAGGAGCACTCCTGAGGACCTTTTTTTGACTCTGTGGGGGCATTAGCCTTCTTCTATGGAGTGGTCTGATGGAGCTGCGCCATCTCGACAGCTGACGGGAAGAGACTTAACAGACTGGTTAAGAAGGTCAGCGCCGTCCTGGGATGCCCCCTCGATCCACTGGAGGTGGTGGGAGAACGGAGAGTGATGACTAAGCTGCTATCATCCCTGATGGAGACGGGCTGCTTCACCCGCGGTGTGTGAAGGAGAGATACCGCACGTCCTTCTTTTCTGCTGCTGTCAGACTTCACAATCAATACTGCTCCCGGTAGACGGCACGGACCAAAACCGACAAATCACTGTGCAATATATCAATAGTTCCTATGTGCAATAATGTGAATTCATCCATTCAGTTGGTGTACTTATTCCATTTTCGGTTTACTTATTTAAATATCTTCTTTTGCATATGTCCCCGCTCTGGGACTAATAAAATATATTTGCTCTTAAACCATCCAATAGATGTTGAGACATTCCAGACTGGATCAAAGTGGTTAACTGACCTTGATATTATTTTAACTGTGCTGCTGTCGTGGCTAAAATTAGACTTTATTTCCTTAGATAAAAACAATAGACTTTATATAGGAAGTGGAAGTCCTGCCCGTGATGTCACCCATTGATTTTTGGACACAAGGCGTTTTTGGCCGGTTCTATGTTGTTTTTTTTGCAACCAAAAAATGTAAATGTTTACTAAGGTAATAAATCAAGTGAGAAGTCGGGTCATTTTCTCGTAGACTTCCGCGATCCTTTTCAGACTGGGAGGTTGCCGCCTGATTGAAAAAAAAAAACGCAACAAATGTGCAAATGTTTCACCCAAAATCCCAAATGAATACAATTCATTCAACTATTTTGTAGCATAAGATGCAAAACATCAAGTGGCTGAACACAATTTCCCGCAGCAGCAGGGTTTTTCACACGTTGTCATGTCTGGGGACAAAGTTGCGCTGATCCCTGACATTCCCCCGGTGGCCTCCCAGCTTCCACGTCTCAGCCCAGTGGAGGAGGGAAATGAAAAGGTGAAGAGGCACGACAACACACAGAGCAGCAGCTCCAGCAACACGTCTCACACTCACAAACTAAAGTGCAACTGATATGGGCTGTTTTAGGAGCTGATATCCGTTGTCACAACGTCAGCCAATTCCTAATGTAACATTTTCCTTTTAAAGTTTTGTGATTCTTTCCACAGTTTGGTCTCTGTCGGCCGGAGCCAGAAGAGACATTTTGTGTGCAACAACTGTTTACAACCGAGCGTCTGCTGATGTTCTCAGAGAGACCGAGCAAAACCAACCTTTCTGAGAAACATGCATTACAAGCTGAACTCAACGTATTTAAGTGATGTTACAGGAGATATATCATGCTGGCAATAACTTTACACACTTTGAAAACAAACAAACATTTTCTGATCTTTCGCCACTAAGTCTTGGTTTAAAGTTAGACAACTACCGTATTTTCCGGACTATAAGGCGCACTTAAAAGCCTTTAATTTTCTCAAAAAACGACAGTGCGCCTTATAATCCGGAGCGCCTTATATATGGATTAATTCTGGTTGTGCTTACTGACCTCGAAGCGATTTTGTGTGGTACACGGCGCTCACGGCGCTCTGTCAAAATGTTTTAGTACGACTTTGGTAAACTACAAAGCTGCGCCGCATAGTACGGCTACCGTGGTCAGGAGCGTCGCGGAGTGATACATACTGTGCTTCACCATAATATTACAGCGTGTGTGTGTATAAGGACCCCAAAATGGCGCCTGTCAAGAGACACGCTTACGACGCGGACTTCAAACTCAAGGCTATCAGTCACGCAGTAGAACATGGGAATAGAGCAGCTGCAAGTGAGTGTATTGTGTTGTATTTTACGTGTTACAACTGAACAAGGTTGGGAGTTATTGTGAATACGCTAACGTTTGATTTAGCGGTATCAGACTGTTTTTTTTACGTGTTACAACTGAACAAGGTTGGGAGTTATTATGAATACGCTCATTAACGTTTGAACAATGTTGAGAGTTTTTGTGAACACGTTTAATAAAGTTTGACTTATCTGACTGTTTTGTTTCGCTTAATGCGCCTTATAGTCCGGTGCGCCTTATATATGAAAAAAGATCGAAAATAGACTATTCATTGACAGTGCGCCTTATAATCCAGTGCGCCCTATAGTGCGGAAAATACGGTACTCATCTCCTACATCAGTCTTTCTCAAAGAGTGGTCCGTGGACCACTGGTGGTCCGTGAGTGACCCCTAGTGGTCCGTGAGTATATTGGTAAAATGTCACATTTTAAATTAAAGTTTAAAAGTGTTTCTCAAGCTGTTTAAAAATTACTAGTATGGAGTGTAGCATAGATGTAGCATAGCTACGTAGCTACGTGGGTTCGTTTTATGATCTTACATCATAAATGATCTGCGGCGTCAATTTGAGCCTCAACTGACAAGATGGATCGATGGATCAAGACCAGGTCAGGTAAAAGAAAATGAAATGATAAATCTGACGCGACAGTCAAGGTGCATCGTTGCATCCAAAGCTTGGATGTCAAAATACATTTTCATGGAAAAAAAATTTATTTAAAAAAATGGGATGTGAAAAAAAACAATTTTTTTGAAAAAAGCTTGAATGTCAAAAAAACGTAATTTTCATGAAAAAAGCTTGGAAGTGAAAATACTAAATCTTTCAATGAAAAAAGCTTTTTTTTTTTATTTAATTTTCTTGAAAAAAGCGTGGCTGTCAAAAAAACTTAATTTTCACGGAAAAAGCTTGCATGTGAAAAAAAACTTATTTCTCATAAAAAAAAGCTTTGATGTGAAAAAACCCTTAATTTTCATGGGAAAAAAATGTATTTACAAAATTAAATTAAATTGTAAAAAATTACAAAATTTTCATGAAAACAGTTTGGATATACAATTTTTTTTAATTTTCATGAAAAAAGCTTGGATGAGAAAAAATACAACATTTTCCTGAAAAAAAGCTTGAATGTCAAAATACTTCATTTTCCTGAAAAAAATAAAATGTATTTTCAGATTCACCAGATTTGATTCCTGGTAATAAGGAACGATTATCATCAGGCGTTTTCTCTTTGAGAAGCTTTTATCTCGGCGGCTTGATCTGCTAGTTTGCACTTCAGGACGACCTGCGTCCTCCTAAAAGACTTCGCTGTATTGATCACCAACACTATCACCCTCACACAGGTATGTTGTGTCGTATTAGGCTATAACTCAGTGAGATGTGAACATCCTCCTCTGAAGCACCGGGTCACCCTGCTGCTCACATCTGTCTGACCTCTCTGTGTGTGTGTGTGTGTGTGTGTCTTTTTATCTACACAAGCAAGCATGCATTGTTCTTGTAACCTGCATTTGTTACCCATAAGACAGGGATTTGTCATGGAAAGGATGATATACTGACATTTGTGCGGGTGAGATGTGCGTGTGACTACCGGGCGCGATAGAAAAGGTCTGCAGAGGCCGACATGTCAGCGCAGCTCTGCTCACACGTCACCTGGTCGTTCATTCTGCGGCGGGAAAGGTCAGCGAGAGGAGAAGCATCATTAGCCGAGCAGCGACTTCTCTACAGTACTGACGTGAATAAACTCTGAGACAATGACAGAGGACGGGTGGGGAAATGATGGATGGAGGAAAATGAGAATATAATGACCGCGGTGTGACATTAGAGCTGCTCTCTCAGCTCTTTCATTGTCTTTATATGTGCACAGTCTACCCTGTCTGCATTGATTTTCTCTCTTTTAGAATGGCCATTTTGTCAATGAGGTTATCAAAAACTCCAAAATGATTAATTTGCCCCGTGGAGCCCACTGCTCGGTGTCCTTGTGGCATTATAAAATCAATAATGGCTGAATTCTATTTAGCTTTAGCAGTTTTAGGGTCCTGGTATTGCATGCTGCGAGTGATCGTTAATGTTATTATTAATATATGCTTCTCATACTATGTTTAATGCAAATGTGATCCGTCACCTCATCAGTGAATTGGGTAAATTGACAGTTTCTTTTTAGAGTTCTGACTTTGATAATATATTGGAACACTATTTTACATGTGAACGAAGTGACCGAAACATTAATACAAGACAACATGAAGGATCTCATCACTTCCCCTCAGCTCCCTGCAGTGTTTTACCATCTTTCAGCTAGTTGTTTCTGTTTTTTTACGGCCTGCAACTTCACCGTTTTGGTTCACTCGCGTCAAACTTTTGTTGCCAGTCACAAAAAGGCAGACAATGACAACTAGCTGGTGAACAAAGTGGAGCATTTAGCAGCTCGAGAGCCAGATGTTTCCCTCAGGAGCTCGTAGAGAGTGAAACAGAGCTAAAAGATACTGAAGTATTGAACTTGCATCTTTCAGGCCAAAAAACAAAACTCCCTGTGAATACTAATGTTGTCTTTTTGTGTACAATACAAAACTGTTTGCACATTTGCCATAAATCTATAAAGTGATAATATGTCAATGCATTGCCCCGAGAGGCCCATATATGTATTAAAACTGCTTTAATCAACACAATAATAAAGAATAGCAGAAGCTAAAAGGGGATCTGATAAGACCGGGAAAAAGCAGACAGACAAATGTAGATTGGAAAAATTTTTATTTTTTCAATAAGTGATTTTTGAAAATCCGCCTGGTATCTAAGATCAACCCTTGATTTATTAGACATACATGACTAATCCAAGAATAATGAAAAAGTGACAGTAACTAAATGCGGATCAACACATCAGATTAAGCTAATATCTTTCATCGTTTTATGCTAATGAGAAATGCTCCAGCCTAAATATTTGCTTGTGTGGTATTAGCCCGCTCATAGCAGCACATTTCATTTTGAGCTTCACAATTAAAGCCCTCAAATCTCAGCACTGACATTTGTCTACACTGCTACTCAAACCCCTAATGGAGGGATTTCCAATTAATTAATATCACAATTAGCAACAGTGAGCTGACCTTTAGCGCTGGAGGTAAGAACAGATCCTGTGCACTGAGGAAAGATCGAAACCGGAACATTTTATTGCCCAGACGTCGACGAAAAAATGTTCATAGTTTCCAGCTTTAGTGTGTCTTTAGTTTCAAGACAAAAATGTCCATCAACTCTGCTGCCAAAAACAGAGCAAAGTCAGCGACCTGCACGTCAGTCTGTCGGAGATAAAAGGCCTTGGAGATTCTTTGAAGGTGGATATGGACTCTGCATTGTTAAAGTTTAACGCTAACCTTCTCCACACCATATGTAGTGTTGACTGCTACACTAACTCTCCTGCAGTTGTCCCCCACTGTAACACCATAAATGTACTTATGCATAATTGACACTGGAAGGGTTTGAATAATTCAACCCTCTGAACTCACGCGAAGGAAAGTGAGCGAGGCACAAGGTGAGCCGGCTGACCATCGCATGACACCGTCAGAGTCCATAAATGGGGAAAAAGAGTGAAATTACTGTAACTATTTCATGATGTTTTTCTTCCAGCTGGAAAAAGGAGAGTTGGGTCAGAGTTTAATTGACTTTTGGATTAAAACTGCATCCAGTCTGATAATCTGGTGTGGACAACGTGTGTTTCTGACACCCTGCTCCAGCAGTGGGGTAGTCACGGTGGTACCGCTCTGTTGGGTGCGGTCAGAGGATGGAAACACTTCCAACCTATCGAGGCCAGTTATGTTTTTCTTCTTTCTAAAAATCTCATCAACCTCGCTCCCAGCTGCAGCAGGCAGCTATTGTCATCAACAACAAAAAAAAAAGAAGCTCTGGTAAACCCACAGTCCCCTACGGGCCTAAACCTAAACAGCAGAAAGACAAAGTCAGAGACGATCTGGTGAACAAAGTAGAGCGTTTAGCAGATGAGGAGCCAGACATTTCCCTCAGGAGTTGGTGGAGACCAAAACAGAGCAAGAAGAGGGTCAGAAACACAACTAAATAATAAGAATAATGTTTCCAATTAAGTAGGATTTTACCGTTGGACTGTTCACACTGAAGTATACTCAAGCAAGACGCTTCACAAGTCTTTCAGTCACGCAGCGTCTGCATCACATGTCCAAAGACGTGGCAGCAAATTCCCAAACAGCCGTTATTTGGATACATACACATTGATGAATCTAAATGGTGCCTAACTTTCTTGCATTAAAACATATTAAAACTTGATAAGGTGACATATTAACAGCGTTTAGGCTTAAAATCTCCGGTCTCAGCCCGGACGCAATGCATTGTGGGGCAGTCGAGCAGGTGCAGTAAACTCATGTACTTTACATCCGGACATTTTCTTGCGTATACAAAATCCAAATTTTTTGCGATTTCGAACACAGCCCGTCTCTTTCAATCTCAAGCTTTCTGTTTAAAAATGTTCATAACAGACATTATGCTATTAGACTCTTTATTGTTAGTATTAATGGTTTTCACTGCGGTACACCTCATGACAAATAAACTGAGTTAGATTGTGAGTCGTCAGCTTTAACACATGTGATCAACACTCACATGTTTGATCACATCCCTTTGAAAAAGCTAAACTATGACCACTATCTGAATGTTTAAAGCGCCTCGCTGTTCTTCCAGTTTTCCGTCAGAGTTTCTGTCTGATCTCACGTCTTGCTGTAATCCCTGAACTCAAATCTCAACCTCCCTAAGAAAGCTACTTCCGGATGTGCCCAACCGGTCCAGGGCTTACAGAGTTTCTCCAACCTTGGCTGCCAGCTCAGTGTGTTTAAGCTTCTTCCCTCCATCTACCACATCATCTCCCCACGGCACGACGAGTGCTGCAAAGTGTGACGGTCCACAGAGTCCTGGACCACCAAGTCAAGTCTTGAGACACTGCGAGGCTGTCGGCCATGACTGCGCACACTCCTCGACGCCTTAAGTCAATCCCCACAGCTGCTCCCACTGTGTGGACGGCTAACTTAGTTTCCTGGCAGAACATTTAGTGGAGCTGGAGTGTGGCAGATACTAGGCAGCAGGTCGTTACTGTAAACATTTATGTGCTGATTTTAAAAGACATCTAAAAGAAGTATTTTTATTTTATAATTCTGGAGCTTCCCAGTAGTGTTTGTTATGTATTCAAATCCAAACCTGACGTAGGTTTCTGCAGGATGATGTTGCTATAACACACATCTCTACACATCGTCAGTAGATGTCGCT
Organism: Bovichtus diacanthus; assembly: GCA_943590825.1. Lineage (NCBI taxonomy): Eukaryota > Metazoa > Chordata > Actinopteri > Perciformes > Bovichtidae > Bovichtus > Bovichtus diacanthus. The sequence continues at coordinate 8,911,300 of CALSBV010010705.1, forward strand.
CAGCGCATGATTCATAACCTTATTGATGAGCTGACTTTGGTAACTGTAAATGTAAAGCACCTGCAAAATATATTTCTTTGTTTCCCTTTTTACTTTTTTTTTTTTTGTGTTATTTTCCCATTTGATGCATCTCACTTCTTGATTGAAGCATTTTGCATCATTTTGCAACAAACATGTTCTATTAAAAAAAAAATAAATAAAAAGATTATGAAGAAAGCTGTCTTCACCACTCTTTATTTACAATGCAAAAAAAAAAATACTGAGAACAGACATCCACAGAAAAACATAAAATAAATGAATAAAAATTGAAAGATTCAGGATAAAAGATGGAGGCTGTGTGCTAACCTTGCTCCACACGTCTACAGTAAACACACGCTTGATTTGACTCCAATGAGCCGGTGTTTTGAACAGTGACGGCTGGATCAAGACTGCAGACACCAATCAGACAGCTGCATCCACGAGAAACTAAAAACAAGAAATAGCCACAAAAATGGCAGCAAGTGTGGATGAGATGAGCTGTTGTAAGTGAATTTACAGGAACGACAACTCTTAAAACGGGAATATTTCTGCGACACAAAAACAAATAAAGTGAAACAAAATGATCGGTGTCTTTAATTTAGTTATGAAAGAGGCAGAAAAAGAGCATCATTCATGAGAGGAGGAGTCTCAGCGAGGATGCAAAAGCAGCTCAATTACAAAAATAAACACTAAAATGATAAATGCATCAAGATTAGAAGGTTGATTACATGCATTTATTTTTAGGACTAAGTGAATTTGATTGTTTGTTTGAATACATTTTGCTGAGATCTCTCAGAAGTTGGTATAATTAGGGCTTTATTTTGTGAATACTGCCAACAGTCTTTTAAAGGTTTTGACATGAACCCTGAATACACACGACTCGTAGGTCCTACTGTCTTTATAAGAACTTTGCTTGATAGAAATGTGTGTATGTACATTATATATGTCAATATTTTAAAAAGATCTTTAATGTTTTTAACTCAAAAACCTCAAGTCTTCAGCTTTCAAAAAAATCCACAAGTTTGCACTCTAAAGTAATTATAGAGGACACACACACACACACACACACACACACACACGCCCACACACTGTATACATGTACAGTACACATTTCCACAGCGTTGAATGACTTTATGCACTTTCTTTACAGAGCCAAAGCCATTAGTGAACTGCTGAGCCCTTTTCTTTGACTCTGGAAGCCTGGCAGTGAGTTTGAAATCCCCCAAACACACACACACACACACACACACACACACAGACACACACACACACACAGAGGCTAAGCGGGAAGGCGAGTGGGAGCCAGCAGGAGGGAAATGTCAGGACAATGTCAGGGTGTTAGCTTGGCATGGCACGCCTTCGAATGTCACCACTCTGGAGACCAGAGGAAGGAGCACGCACACACACACACACACACACACACACACACACACACACACACACAGAGACACACGTGTCGGGGGAATATGACGGACAATGAAACACCTCTCACTCTCTTTATGAAGTCCTACCCGAATGTCACTCATTAATAAATAACACCAAAGTGACGCGTATAACAGCACAACAAGATGCCTTCAGGGTCCAGCATTACTGAGTGTAATGTGAGTGTTTTGTACTGCTTTTCAATTTCAAGTAACATTCACTTATAAACAACCTTACATTTAACTGATACCAAAGAGTGTCACACTAAGAACTACAATTGGAGTTACTCAATGTTTTGCTTTTGATTATTTTAGCTTGTGTTGGACTTTTACTGCTTGTAATATTGTTTAATGTATTTTGTCCCTATTCTGGTTGGTGAGTTTAATTCAAAAAATCGCAGCAACATGTTCTTGGGTAAAATAATATTATCACTGAAAGTGTTTGTTGAAGGGATATTGTATTAGATTACATAAGATAATACATGATAATACAGACGTTGAGGTCCTTATATATCGTTCGATCTCGGCTTATTGCCGATATATTGGAATCGTATGACAAAAATATTTTTTAAGCAAATTAGATTAAAGTTAAATATGATATTTATGTTAAAGGTGATAGTTAAATATATCATCAACTAAAGAGCACAGACAAGTTCCTTTTTTAAATTTGAAATGTTCCACTCAGTACATAAAGAAAATGTTCGTTTTAAGTAATGTTCGTGTTCTTATTGCTTATTTACTGGTTGCTGATCAATTAACGGCAAGAAAACTAACAAGCTCCTTTAGGAGAGAAAGTGAATTTATGAGATGAAACGCCGGCTCCATCTGTGCAGACGAGATGTGAGGCGTTTAAAGGACCTGCAGACGGGCTGAACTATGAAACCTGCACTCAGTATGACTCACAAGACGTCCCTCGAAAAACAAATCCTTTGCATCATATCAATCTCTCAAGTGTTTCTGTGAAATTGAAGTGGAGAACAAAGAACATAAAGTATTGAAGAGGTACTCAGCTGGACCTTTGTGACGCCGCTGCTGTTGGTTTGCTTCGCTCTGAGACGCTGGTAGTTTATTCGTTTGTCAGCCATCTGAATGATTCATGAAAACACAGGAAAAAAACTCGGTGACTTATGACCCATCTATCTCCGAGCGAAGTAAAAAATAAATACGGTCCTTTGCTCTCCTCACACACCTACACCTGGCCTTGTGGGACGCACAACAAGATGCTGTGAAAGATAAATGAGGAAGATAAACTGGAGGTAGGATCTCTGTGCTGGGAAGCAAATCAAAAGGGCAAAACTAAGAGGGCA
>CALSBV010010705.1:8928764-8957058 GCA_943590825.1 Bovichtus diacanthus
TATATATAGATGTATAGATATATATAGATGTATATATATATATATTAAAATATATTTCTTTAGATTAGGGTTCAGGCCTGAGGCATTTTGCAGAGTTTATGTTCTGGTTCTGGGTTCCAGTGATGTGTCAGTCATTTTTACATTTCTACTCATGATGAAAACTCACTTCTCAACATGACACCATTATATATCTCTGTCAGCACAGTTCTGCTCTCTGACACAGTGCCGCGGTGAATCCTGCAGAATGCTTTAGATTTAGGTATAAACACATTTAACAGAACAGCAACAAGCAGACAAAGATCTTTAAGACGTGGAATATATGCGTCGCAGCTTCTTTATTAGGCAGTGGAGGGAACCTGTTAAAAAATAGATAACAAGCAAAAAATGAGCCAGAACAAAATTATTGATTCGAGAGAACAAGATTTTTATCTGAGAACATTAAAGATTTTGTGTCCGTTTAATAGTGATGTAAAGAAGACTCGGATAGCTCATCAGCGTCTTACTGGTCTCAGTATTGATCCTACATTCTGTTGACTGGCACTGAACCATTATTACATTGACCCCTTCGGATAGAAAGACTGACATTTCTGTCTTAACGCGTGGACATTTCCCTTAACTTGCTGAATTGTACACACATTCATCCCGGGTGCTAGCTCTCGTATGACCAGCCTGCACACGTGAACTGCCTGCTTCACAGAAACAGCAGAAAAGAAACAAATACATTTATTTTGGCCGCTCTACCTCCAGCACACCCTGCATGTCACATACAGCAGCTACCCTATAGATGCTCATTAAATTCACTTGTCACTGCATATGTTTGAAAGCTTCTACAAAGAGTATTATCCTGCTTGAAATAAAGTGCATGGATGAATGGCTGGATCTTATAATGAAATCTCCTGGGTAGAATCCCTGCAGTAGCTTCTTTTTTTTTTTTTGTAATTTACTCAGAAATAAGAGCCAGTTACCTTCTGGAAAAAGAGTCTTAACCACACAAAATGCAACGGTGAAGGAGCCACCGAGGCGAAGACGACAACCAAAACAAGCGGGGAGGAAAAAGAAAGGGTCTCCAACAATATACAAAAGGCAGATTTCTTGGTGCCCTGCATGGGAATCAATTCTAAATGTATGCTGAGGGTGAAGCATATCCATACAATGAAGTTACAGAGGGAACGGTTGGATTGGAGGCGCAGGGCGTAAGGGAGTCATTAGGATTTCTCACTCATATTGGTAATACTCGGCTTATTTAGCTTGAAGGCACAGAAAGACACAGCGGCTCAAAGACCGACTTTCAGCTGGGTGGGAAGCCGCTCGGGGGAAAAAAAACCCAGAGAAGGAAGAGAAGAGAGACGGAGGCGACGAGGGGAGAGGGAGGAAGAGGCTGGGACGCGGGAGTTGAAAGCCAAAGAACGACGGGGGTGAGAGATGGAGTGGATGTGTGTGCAGTGAAAAGGAAGTGTGAGAAGAAGAGAAAAAGTGAAAGGCGGCAGAAAAGGCAGCGTTAATATTACCATCCATGTATTAGCCAGTTGTCCTCATTAATTTAGGTCAAGCTCTTTAATGATTGTGTGAAAGTGCATTACTCAAATCCCATGTGTCCCCGGCTGCAAAATGAGGTGGAAAAGAGTTTTGCACGCATGTAATTATACGAGTGCTGATGCTTCTTGATCCACGAGTAATCTGAATAGTGGGAATTGTGTGTGCATGAATTTATCCGTGAGTTAATTTGAACAAGGGTTGAATGTGCGGTAAATTCATGTTATACAACGGAGGGAAATCAAGGTCCCATTGTTTCAACAATTACTATCATATTATCACATTTTCATAGGAATCTGTCATCATAGTGAGCTGCGGAGAGAAAGTGCTGGAATGGGAGGGCATAACTTAGTACTAATATTCATACAAACTACATAACATCGCGTCCTCAGGCTCCAAAAAGCTGCGTCTATTGTGAAAGATGCAAATGTTTATGGTGATGCTTGCCCATTTAGCATGCAGCATTGGGACACAGACAGGTTTTACTGGGTGTCTGCCGCCACCTTCGGGGTTATTTACGAGCCCCCTACATTCAGCCTCTGCTTCACAGACACACACCCGGGCTTCTTTATGCTTTGTTGCTTCTAGCTCAATACCCACTGTAAACAACGGACACAGCGAGGAGTTTCCATCTCGCTCAAATGTGGTGGCAAGGAAGGAGAAGAGGGTTTGGAGCTGAGGGGGGGGGGTGTTGGTACATGAGGAGGAGAAGATTTTGAAGCTTAAATTATCCATTTTCTTTCTTAAAAAGAAAGCCGTTGAACTTGGCAATTCATCTTCACTCTGCTGCTTTATAACGTCTTTCTTCTTACACCTTAAGTATATTTGTTTACGGTGTTGTGATCATAAAAGCTCTGTTTCCTTTAACTCCGGTGTTTTATGCTTTGTGTTAATGGAGTGACAGATGAATATAAAAAGAGGAAAACAATAAAGTGGCAGCTACAGTACAACACTATCCCTCTGTATGCTTTCTTTTTTTATTGTAGCATTCTTGAAAATAAAATGTCGGTAATAACATTTTATTTTGAAAGTTCATCGATGATGTCACACAATGTTCACACTCATGCTGCCTACAGACCACACACACACACACACATGCACTGCACACATTTTCTCACGTCCTGCGTGGTGCATCTTCAGTGCACAACACACCCTGTGCAAGTGCAATAAAATGCATCTTAATCTCAAACTTGGCCGCCCTGGGTTTGTATACGGCAACTCCTCCGTTATCACAGGGAGTTCACACGCCCGCGTCAACAAATTGCTCCGAGATGTACGCGGGTACACAGATAGCACTGAAATATGTGACGGACATGGTTGATAAATCACATGGCTATCTCAGGCCTCAGCATCTGTGCACTTAAGAGAACACATCACTGCCGGTTGCAGCTTCGTGGGCGGCTTTCACACAAGACGAAATGCTCTTGGCAGCCATTTTGGAGGTCATCACGTCTTGGCAGCAACATGCTCATGAAAGTCCTCAGTCGAAATAACACAGCGGTACGTTTCCAGTTCTTGCAGACAAATGCCGATCCCATGTCAGACCGATATGCCTCATGCTCCACCGGCTTATAAAGACGATGTGCAACTCTACGATCGTGTTCCAATTGCACACTTTCACCATGTTGAACATTTTAGTGGAAAATAACCTCCTTGCAGCTCTCACTGATAGCTAAATTGGCTAGAATAGTAGTAGCTACATAGCCCTGTACAGCTAGCGTAGCGAGCATGGATCTTATATGCATCATCATTATGTTTATAGTTAGACAGAGGTATTTGCTCTTTTTCTGTTTTGAGCTGCTGTAGACAGTGTGTTTAATCTCATTTTAACATTTCATGCTGCACTTTCCTGATCCTTTTCAACACATTGTCAAAATGCAAGTTGAATTTCGAGGGGACCGTTGTTCCTCAACTTTGGAGGCATGCGAAATCAGACGTTTTCAATCCAATACGAGTCACTGAAACTTTTGTCCATGTGACTGTGACACTTCCTGTGACCTCGACTGACACCTCTTCTCAGATTACACTTCCTCCGCCTTCTTTCCCGATAGTTTTGTTAAATGAAGCCGCAGCCGATTCGACACATCTGTGTCATTTCCATCAATGCAGCAAAGTTGTTTATCTTTGTGGCAGATGGTCTGAATGTTTTTAGTCCCCTGTGACAGAGCGAGCAGCGAGGAGATGAATGAGACCGCTTTTCTTCTTCTTTTCCATCTTCACTCCTCGCTCTGTCACAACTCGTCTGCTTCAGGTAGCTGATCAGTCTTAGCAGCGGTGCTCGGAGCCATGAGATAATTGTCACTCGTCTGTCTACACCCACATACAGTGTGTGTGTGTGTGTGTGTGTGTGTGTTTGTGCACTTGGGATCTGCAGACCTTTTGGCGGTCTCCTTTTCATTGTTTGTCTGCCATAATTAGCAGACTTCTCTGAAACACACACACACACACACACTCACACACAGACACACAGACACAGACACAGACACACACACACACACACACACACACACACAGAGGAGTCCCCGAACACTTAACGCCTAAAGGCTGATATTTTCACATTCAAATCATTGTTAAAACATGAAATATGCTTTATTTTTCGCCCCTCCTCCTCCTCCTCTTCCTCCCCCTGCAGGTCATACGTTATAGCAGAGTCCCGCAGATGGGAGAACTTGAAAGGGTCTCTCATGTTGAGCAATCGACTCAATCCTCTCAGATCTCGGAGCAACACGCTGATCAATAAGAAAACATGGAGGAAGCTCGCTGTATGTGTCTGCTCAGCAGGACGTTTATCTTATAACACCGCGCAGCTCCGTCCGTCCCTTTAACGTCTCTTCATTCAATATCTATACATCATTCTATGCGGTTTCTCCCTTTTTTCTTCGCTGAAGGGCCTTTCCACTGCTGCCCTTTGCTGTGGGACACTTTAAGCACTGTGATAGTAGAGTCGGATAAAAGGCACAAAGATGCATTTCATTTGGTTTAGGAGTGGGGTTGCTTTTAGGGGCTGAAACTAATCATCATTTTCAATTTGGATTAATCTGCCTATTGTTTTGAATTGTTTGGTCTACAAAATGTCAGAAAAAAACCAACCTATTACAACAAGGCCCGACGTGACGTCACCACATGTCTCGCTTTGTTTGACCTACAGTCAAAAACCTCAATATATTCAGTTATTATTACATAAGATAAAGAAAAAGCCGACATTGCACTGATGTAGTACCAGTGCGACAAAATGCTGCATATAGTTATTTACATTTCCTCATACTTTAGGAGTAATTTGGGGGGAGGTGTGTGACGCAAAGCGACTATTTGTCTCTGTATCTGTATTCAAATCTGTTTGTTGTGTGTGTGCATGTACTGTACACACACACACACATCTAAGCACCTGCGCTCACTTTTTTTTTCTAGCTTCTATTACAGCATGTGTTACTTTCCCCTTTCACGCTTCAGGGTCCTGTTACGTCACGGACGCAACACCCCAAACAGCAGCGGTGATTTATTACTACAGTACAAAAATCAAACCACTCAAGCTGTTAACATAGTGGCAGCAGTGCTGATTTATCACGCTCAAAACCAGTGTTTCTCAACTTTCATGCCTCACCTGCTACAGAGGACGCTGGGAAACACAACAATAATACCAAAGGGAACGTCATAAAAACCATGTTGCTCTGAGCTCAAACTAGCAAGGATCAGCAAGTTAAACGAGGACAAGAAATATATCGGCTTCAGTTGCATTTTTGAGAAATAAATGTATTGTTTTTTTTTTTTTTAATTGTATTGTTGCATGACAAAACAACTTGCCTGGTACAATAGTGCTGTACAGCGGCAAACTGGAAAACACTAAATCTCTATATAAAATCAAATACTGCCTTTAAAAGAACTGGTGTATTTTGAAACATTACTCCGGAGCCAGTGATAAATCATCTCAGGATATTGTACAGCAACAAAAAAAAAAAAAAACTTTTGTTCCTTGTTCTGTACAACAGACTCCTGGAGGCTACAATCTTTAAGTTTAAATAATCAACCCTGATTGGCCAATAGGAATAATATAATGCAGTGTGTTTTAACATAATACATGTACGCTGCTATTTCTAATTAAAAGATTTTATAATTGACCAAGACAACAGGAAAACTGTCTAAGTCATGTTGGTCCAAAAAGGACATTTTTATGAATAAATATGCTGGATAAATGCACGACATAAAGTAAAGAAAACTATGTTTCCTCTGGCAAAAAAAGACAATATCATTTATTTTTGTCTGGCTGCCTTTTTATCTGCTCCTCTCTCTCTCCTCTTCTCTTCTACCAATAAATAAGAAAAAGGAATAAAAAAAAAAATAAGGAGGAGAAGAGGAAGTTCACATGGAAATGGATGGTTAACTCTTAGCAGCAGTAATATTTATCCTGTCTCCGTGTTATCTTGTTTTATATCCGTCTGTGTGTGTGTGTGTGTGTGTGTGGCTCCTGAGGCTGCAGGCGTAGCTTTGTCCAGAGCTATTGATTGATCTGATGTTTTGGTTGGCCGGTGGAGGCGGCGTTGGGGGGACGGGGGGGTCGTGTGACAGAATAATCTCTGCTGCCTGGAAAACCTTAAGAACCAAATCAGCTCCGAGGGTTAAAGTGACAGTAATCAAGATTTTTATGTACAAATAAAAATGTATTACCAGCCTAAATCACAAAGCGGAGCTGCAACAGTGCTCAGTGCTGCAATGCCCCAAATCTAATTTGGCCAAAATGTAATTTTGGTGACGGGTGCGGTCACGTCTCTGCCTACAGGAAGGGATGAATCACGAATTAAGAGCGAAACATAAATCATCAAGCCACAGCTGATCCTTCGCCTCCCTCATCCCGTTGGCAAACCTTTTAATAAAGAACCCATCACACGTCTGTGAAGATATCATGCAAGAGCTTTTAGAGAGCTTTGGATATTTAAATTCATGAGTTTACACGTTTTGTCTCGCTGTCATTTTCCACCTGCCATCACATGACACTCCCCGGCAGCTCGAACAATAACATCAGATTCATCAAACTGCCTGAAATGCTGACTGTGGCGCTCTTCCTCCCCGCCTCTCTCCCTCGTTCTGCTTTGTAACCTGCTTTCAGACACTTTACAGAGAGACTCGCAATTGCCCTTGCTACAACTTTCCTTTGTTTCAGCCTCCGAGAATTCTCCTTTCATTCTTTGTTTTTCTGCAACGTCTTTCTCTCCAACACAGTGACGACAGAGAAGGCGGCGTTGGGTAATTAGAAGAGATAAGATGCAGGCCTCGGACGGTGAACGCTCGCAAAGACAATCCCAGACAAAGCTTCTGCAGTGGTCAGCAGAAAAGAAGAAACATAGAAGGCGTCTTGGATCAAAGAAAGGTTGGAGGAAGAGAAATGAGAATATAGGCGCAGCAAGGGAAGAGCGAAGAGACACGCGGATGACGGAGGTAAAGTTAAAAGATTTCCTGCATTAAGTTAGGAGGGGCGAGGGACACAAATCATGACGCTGCGAAAAAGAGTGATCGAAGGGAAATATCTGAGCTTTCTTTTGTCTCACTTCATTCTGAAAGGACGAGATAAACTGCAGTTTAAAGTGTACGTATCACCGAATCCTCTATTTACCATTTAGATCCATTGTTTCTTTTTTCTTTACGAGAATCGTCCGCCAACGCACACAAGCGCTCGCTAACGTCTGGCGCTCTCTCTGACATTATCCATTAGTTGCTATAGATCTCGTTAAAGACCCTAACCCCCCCCCCCGCCCCCCCAAACCCCGCCTGACTCATTTCTTTCTTCCCAACTTTCTCATACTCCACTTTTGTCATTACCTCCCTCTCCTCTGCTTTTCTTCCTCCCTCTCCCCTTCTCTCTTCCACTCTCATCAGCTCAAGTGACAAAAAGCATCAGTTGGTGTCTAACATTTCATAGAGCGGCAATCAGAGTCATCTCAAAGGAGCCGACTGCACCTAATGATTCTCAGAAATACAGCTCAGACCCTCAGGCCAACTCTTATATGAAAGGAAACTCGGGGAGAGAAAAGGTAAGGAGCTAACTCGCTTCACTGTGCTAATTATTCATAGCACTTTTAACTATTTGGCACATCCCTCTACGAGACCTGGCAGCAGCTGCTGAGAATCTGCATTCAAGCTACGACCACAACATTTCCCTTTTTTACTCCCACAACCATAGTGCTGCTAAAGAAATAAAAACATTGTAAGGAGGTCACTTTGCTCTGCAAAATGAACAAATATTCATCCGTCTCACGTTTGCAAAAATCGATGGAAAATAATAATAGGTACAAGAGATGAATGGATTACCACAGACAGAAAGGTGCTGGCGATTTGAACTAATTTAACAATGAAGGTTATCGTCTGTCCTGGAAAGAAATAGGTTGTGCAGAGGATTCTTACAATGGGGCTCATTGCTGTTCAAGTGATCACGACCAAAAACAAGCAAATGTTAAAATAAATAAACACGTTTCCGGTTTCGGTGCAACGGAAATATGATCCAGGAAGAACTAGATCCATGATCCAAGACACTACACAGCCGTCGAAACTGGATTTTACAACTCAACGTGCACTCGTATGTATTGGAAAGGCCAATGTGGTGCCTGTGTTTGTTTTTTTCTTTTGCGAGCAATGTAATTAAAAATGAATGAAGCTGCTAATGACTTACTGCGTCTAAATGTGCCCGAACACGCAAGCTACCCGGGAGCACGGAGTGCTAGTCAGACACACAGCTTCCCATGCTACCTGCCTTTTTTTGTTTTACACTTCTATTCTATTTGTGTCGCGTTTGGTGAAGCGTAATCTCCATGCACAGCTGTGTATATATATATATATATATATATATTCAATCATAAGAGTCAAAGCCATGCTAAAAGTTAGAAGCAGAGGGGAAACATCTGTCTCTGAAACTGGCAGGTCAACCTTTACACCCCCCCTCCCCCTCCCCCATACACAAGGGCATAAACATCAGGCGCTGATGCTTTCATGTTCCCATGATGCACCACCATCTGGTTAGACACTGACGTTGGGAGTTTGTGCATTCACGAGTGTCCCGTGGCAGCACAGAAAATTACCTTGCAATTAGGTCTAATAGATAAAATTAAAGTCCACAGCATAAAGTGAGGCTGCGGTTATCTCCCCGGGCATGGATTGCCCTGGGTTTAAAAAATTAATTAGAGACTGCAGAGAGAAGAGTTCATAATAGACAAGATGGCATTTCTTTTACTCAGCAGTCTTCCTCCCTTTTTATGAGTCACGACGCACAAAAAGAAAGAAATTAAGAACCATCTTTCATCAGCCGAAGGGAGAAAACAAGACGTCCGAGACTTCTTCTTTCATAGTGTAATAACTGAACAGATGCTGAAGTGGCATCCTTCAAGAACGTCTTTGGAAGACGCACCCAGATGATTCTTACTTTAGGTCAAGTGATTATAACGGTCACATTCATCTCGACACGAGTTAGAAGTCCGAACTGAAAGTAGTGTTTGAAATTGAAGTAATAATCTCAGAGTGGTGCGACTCAATTGTGCTAAAGCCTCAAAGACAGTTTGGTTTCCGTGCGAGCTACCTTCAGTTGAATGCAATTACTGAGCTCAGTGCCTGTCTGAGTAAATCAGCTGGTGTAGTAGTTAGCGGTGGCTCCTTTTGATTTAACACTGGATTTAAGACAGATTTCCTACTAGAGACAAATGAGAAAATGGATTTCTCCACACTGTATAGTTTGGGAAAGTTAATCCATAAGTCACTGAAATGAGGCAAGTGTTGACCCTTTGGGTTAGTAAAAACAAAAAAAAAAAAAAAAAAAGCCTTGTTGGATTCCACTTTTGTAATTGCAAACCTTCTCTCCTAACTACTATTGATCCTCCAAACTGATGAGTCAAAGACTCCAGCGTTTTGTCGCAGGAAGTGGGGATGTGGACTATCTGGGGTTGTATCCAAGCATCCAAGTACATAAGCTTCAAATAGGTGTAATCACACCAGTGATTTATAGCTGTAGTTCCAGTGTAGTGTGTATTATTGTGCACCAAAGTGGACGATGGCGACGTATCGTTACCAGACGACATCACAGTGTGAAATGCTCCACGAGAGTTATTAGGGATTCCTGAGCGTACGGTCCATTTTCTATGCTTCCGCTTGAAATAACTGAGAAAATCGACACCTTGACTCAACAATATTGATCAAGCAACCCAGCTCACATTTCAAATCGAGTTCCCCGTTATCTGTGGAAGTGTGTCTCAAAGACAGCTGATGCCAGAAATGCATCTGATCTTCCAGCAGATTTGACGGGATTTTCTTCAGATTTTGCACTTTCCTGAAACTGAATGTCAAACCTGTGTGATCTGGTCCATAAGGTCTTTATCAACCACATCGCACCTACCAACTCAGCATTTCTTGAATTTATTACAACTGTTGTGCTGCTGCTTTATGGAATAATTATAGTATTTCAGTTGCAAGTATGTCCATAAGCATTGCATCAGATATTATTATTATTATTACTGACAAAGCAGTTTTGAGGTCAAAACCAATTTCAATACATGAACAACAATAAACAATCATTTTTAATAAGGATCCCTTGAATTAGTTGAGAATTGTGACATGGATATGTGCTAAGTTTGACATTAAAAATTCACATCTTGAACATTTCTGTACTGTAATTTCTTCTAATACAAATATCTGTCATAAACTTATATTGTCTCCATCGATTTTTCCGAAAAGATGGGAATAACTGAACCGCCTTTTCTAAAGTTTTTAAGACCTCGACACGCGGTTGTGGTCTGTGGCTCTCTCTCTTCCAGACATGACGGGACAAAATGCAAAGACACGAGTCTGGAAAATTGCACTTGACATCAAGGCAAAACCTCTATCATTACACCATGACTTTTAAAAAAAAAAGAAAGTGTCTAGTGAGGGTGGAGGTGCTGCAAAGAACGCCTCAGATCTCAACATTATTGTAATAGACTTCCTGACACAGGCACTACACCAATGGGACTTGCATTATGTATTATTTGGGGCCATCTGCACAGCTTTCAGCTTTGATGCATGGAGAGAGGCTTCCTATTATGCTGCAGCAGCCTGCTGGATACTGTGGAACTGTGCGAGTGTGTCCATGCATGTGTGTGTGTGTGTGCTCGTGGCTGGTGAGAGAACTGATCTAATATTTGTGAACCACCACATTTCAAACCTTTTAGGAAGTTTGTCCACATACTTAATGTGGCCGCAGTGCAGGGTCGGGCCCGGCTGCCAAGATACGTACAGAGCGGGAAAGTGCTGATAACAAATAATACTGATGCAAAGCACAATGCTGTGCAGTCTGCAGAGCACGTGACAGTGTCGCTGACAGAAATACTTAGGAAGAGATAGCGTAGAGGAGGCAGCTAAATGCAGGATATTGTCCATCGTGATGGGATTCTTCTCTGTCTGTTGACTGTGTAAATCGTAAATCCAGTGCTCCTCCCTGTATCGCATGTGCCGAATGAAGATTAGAGCAGCCCGAGCTCTTTATAAAGAAAGGATCTGGTCATGCTCTTTTTTTCATTAATGCCGCAACTAAATATTTTCGTCGTCGATTAATCTGTTGAGTTTTTTTCGCGATTATTCGATTCGTTGTTTGCTGTTTTTTAAAAAATGGTTTAAATGTCGATCAATGTTTCCTAAAGCCCGACATAACGTGCTCAAATGTCTTGGTTTGTCCACAAAAGATAATGAATTTACAGTCATAGAGGATTAAAACAACAAGAACATGTTCACATGTGAGAAGCTGGAACCAGAGAATTTTATTTTAAAAAAATGACTCAAAACAATTAATTGATTATCAAAGTAATTGGCAATTAATTTCATAGTTAAACAATTCCTCGATTCTGCCTGAGCATCTTTAGTCTGCACTCTGGGGATTTAAGATACTGTATAACGGACTTTAAATTCAGCCTGAAAAGCAAAGAAATGCATGATTTCTTCATTAGTTACCTGCTGTGGGATCATGTGAAACCTGACATAGAAACAAGCAAAGAGTTCGATGTGAGACATCTTTAAGCCTCTCAGTGATAAGATGATTAAAAACTAATCTAATCTTTGCCATGTTTGTACTGTAAATTGGTAAAAAAAGAAAAGAAAAAAAAGTCAGCAATTTTATCGCATACCTAAAGCTCCCTTGCTTTAGTTATTAAATATAAATATACACAGGATAGGTTTGTCTTTTACACCAGCGTCATGTTTACGGCTGCACTGAAACAATAATAATTTAATCTACCAAACACGGACAGAATATAAACGTAACTCACGGCCTTTGATATAAGATTAGTGCGAGACAAGCAGCTCAAGCAAAAACTTATGTGTATGAAATCCTCTGCAACATAACTTTTGTTGTAGATTTGCTATTAATACAATCCAAGTTAAAGTCATTCTTCTCATAATGGAGATAAAAATCATTACTGTACATATGTGCTCATCAGTGCGACTGTGTACCGCTGACAGACATGACATTAAACATGTGTTATAGTATGATAACAAACATCTGAAGCAGTCTTTATTTAAAACAAAGAATTTATTTTGTGTGTCGGAAAAAAAGCTGAATTTAAAAAGTTAACCAAGAAAATGTCTGGAGGTATTTTAAAGAACTACACCAGGACATCAAAAATTAAATTTAGATGCCTTTTCATTAAGATCCTCATGAATTTGAGAATTTTTTTTTTTTAAAAACACAACATTAATAATGTAAGAGCACAAAGAAAATAACTCTATTTTGTGACGAGGCTGCGCTATTCAGCTTCATTAATATTTCAAAAAGATGTTCGCGTGTATTGTTTTCCTCTCAATGTATTAACTGTGAAATAACTGTTTTGACAAGCTCCATACAATGTGATTTATCATTATCAATAGTGAGGTCTGCTCCAACTCCTGCCTTCTCGTCCCATGGAGAAATAAAGTCGCAGTCTAAATGGAAAGTCCAGTCTTAAGCAGTTAAAGCAATAAAAACGGAGCCAGACTGTCTCTGTACAAATTACCAGAGACGGAGAGCACGGGGAAATATACTCTGGCACATCAACAGGGAGTTGTGTGTGTGTGTGTGTGTTTACTGTACATACACAGTCTATTAAATTGTATCATACATTTTGGCTGCAGTGCTGTGTAGTTCAGGTGGTTTTTACAGAGTTATTTCAGCTCATACGTCAACCAATGACGGAGCAGACGATGACCAGCCTCCGACTGGAGACTGTGAATCCCCCGTGAGCTTTATTCTCATTTCATATCCTCTTCACTTGGGTTTCGACATGTAAAATGTATGTTTTCGATAAGGGACAAGATCAGAGCCTAGATTCAAAATATCAAATTACACTAATACAGACAATTCTGAGCAGAAATTCCCAAATAAAAGCCAATATTAAAATATTATGCATCTCTCAAATAGTGCTCAGCGGTACAAACATGATACAAGCTGGTCTCTAATAAGAGTTTGTACCATTGCTATAATGTCTCACAACTTAAATTCAGCTAATTCAGTTAAAAGTGTTATTGCGAAACAGATGAAGCGTTGTAATTAAGTGTTTTTAGTAGCAGCAGCAACAGTAGAGACATCTGGAAACAGACGTCTTACAGAAATGTGATTGTTTGGACAAAGGGAAGAGACATTTAATGGAGTAAATGTATACCATAAGAGATTATGCAAACACGAATTGATGAGAAAATTAATAATTAGTTGCAGCCCTAGAATAAACCAACCACAATTCATGAATTTACGACAAATAAATCTCACTAGATTCAAATTTTTCGGGAACATTTCAAGATTAGAATAAGAGTTGTGGGTGAGATGTTTGTGGGAGCAGACGGAGCATTTTAAAAGTCGCAAAGCCTCATTTTGCAATTAAAGTTAAGCGAAAGGGAACGATTTTTAGATATTTCGATGTTTTATCTGAAGGCTGGTCAAGCCTGAGAGGTGATTAACAGTCGAGGTGCGCAGCCTCAAAACAAATGAAGAAACTAATGAATACCATTAGGATTTAGCAAATGGCCTCCGTCAAGGAACGGCGATCAAGCAATCTGTGTGCGTGTGCGCGCGTGTAGGCATTTAATCACTTAGTAACTTTTAATTAAAGGCTGTGAGATTACTTCAAGTCAACAAAATAAAAAAAATCTGAAACACTTAGACCTTATTTGGGACCAACGTATGGTTTAATGGGTACTGGGATACTGTAGCCGAGGAACAGAATGAATTAGTCCACTGCTTTTCAAGCTCGGCTTTAAATCCAGTCACACGCCACTGGAAAGAGAACAACAGCCCTCGCAAACTGAGTCATGCATTTCAATTCAGGACACTTTGGCCAGTTTTAAATTGGCTCACTAGACCAACCTCTCTTCGATTACTGTAGGACCATAATACTGCCACAGTGGGACGATGTGATATTAAGACACAAACAAGTATATATATATATATATATATATATATATATATATATATATAGATACAGACACACATATTTTCCCTACTGATTAACGTCCAACCTGTATTTGACCCCTTCATGTCAGTGAGTGTTATCATTCAATTAATTACAACCCTTAGAAATCTGACCTGCTTTAAACCTGTGTTGCTTTTTACAGTGTTGTTTTCACTTTAACTGAAACATATGGACACTAAATATAAAACAACTCTATGCATATTGTATATCAGACATTGTCTTATTGATAGGTATAGCTGAAAATCTGAATTGGGTCTTTGAATAATAATTATATTTAAATCAATAGAGATTATAAAAACCCCAAAATAAAGATTGAATTTTAGGTTTTGGGAACATTTGGAGTAAACTCAAAGTCAGATTTCAGGCATAACTAATGGTGGGATTTCCTCTTCACTACAGTGGCATGTCAAGTCAAGTCAATTTAGATTTTTATGGCAGCAAATCATAAAAGAAGTTAACTCAAGACACTTTGCATAAAGATCCGGTCTGGATCGTAGGCGTTAATTTACGAGCTCCTGCTACACAGGTATGTATAAAGGACATACAGTATGTTTAGCCTAGCTTAGCATAGCTTAGCATAGCATAGCATAGCATAGCAGGATAGATACTGTGCTTTCTAACACATGGGGTGGCTAGCATAAGCCCACAATGTGCTCGCTTTGACTTCTTCATATGTTAAATAAACATGTAAATATAGCAGCTTTTACACACCTGTGATGGAGCAAGGCCAACATCTTCTCCCCTTCCCGTGTCATCCATCTTTCTACGGACAAAAAGGGCAGAATATTCCTTTAAGCAAGTTAAAACCAGCTATATAACCATCAGAAGTGACAACAAAACAGCATGTCATCTGACCGGCTGAAGGGTAACATAACCGACCATGATATCCCACAAGCTCCGTCTGACAGGAATAAATGATCCTGACTTAAATAGTGTGTGAGAAACAATAGTCAGGGGAGCGTCTCCTGAACGTATCAGAGGAAGAGATAACCACCGCCACTGACAAGCGTCTATCAATCTGACGTCTCTATAGAGAGCTGCTGTTTGCTTCAGCGTGGATCGTCTCCTGTGGGGTTTTTCCCCACATTTGCGGCCTCGCCTGAACTCACCAGGAATGTTTGTACATAATCTGTTGACTTTATAGTTAAAACCCTGTTATGTATCCATGTTAGGCCCCTTGAAGAAGCATTTCATAACATGTAATTGATTGATTACTTTGCTGAAGAGGAGAAAAACGTTTTTATTTTATTCACGTACATTTTTATTGCAGCCTGCTGTCTGTATCTCCCTTTTCCCATTTTCTCCCTCTCACCCCCCTCTGTGCACACGCTGCAATTTGATGTCGTTTTTTCTGACTATGTTTTTTAAGCAATCCCGTGACAGCAACCTCCCACACAGTGCGGTGGATACAAAACACTTTGAAGTTCCTATGGTCGGACCTGCTGAGCGGAGCTAAAGCAAAACCAACTGAAAAAGTCATATTATTTTTGAGTGACGTGCACATGACTTTAAGCACCAACTTTTCTTGGTCATTTAACATTTTTAGTCAAAACAGAAACGATTTTCAGTCTCAGAAATAGCTTATATTTATCATATATCTGGCACTCTCTGGCCCCTGAGAATACTTCAGTAAAATGCAGCTGTTAACATTCATGTATGCAGATTGGAACTTGACTATCACAGGTACTGTGGCACAAAATCAGTCAAAGCCATCCTTCAACCCCAGCAATGTATTCATAAAATAAAAACCTGAAACTCACACACGCAGATACTTCAAAGATATTTCCCTTTGTCCTGCTTTACATGCATGCCACACATGAAAACAAAGATTAGACACACACACGCACAAACACACACACACACTTGAGTGCTTCTCCCTCCTTTCTGTTCACGACACGGTAAATAACCACCTCACCGCCACCACAGCCGTAAATGTATGCATGAAGAGGATGCAGAGAGGGGAAGGGTGCATCTATTTTGTTACACGCGCACACACACACACACACGCACACACACTCTGAGCGATGTGTCGGGCCTCAAACTACCAGGCGGACACCGTCACAAGTTGAATTACAATGTGGTGATTGAGACACAGGAGAGACAAATGGTCACGCTGGTTGTGAAGAGCTAACCGTGTTAGCAACATCTGTAGCTATGCTACCAATAACGATCTGGTGATGAATTACTACTTTTGTATTTATTTTTTTTAAGTTCTTCATATAAACTAACATTGCAGGAGAAAGGGCTGTAATCATCTGCAGCTCTCGCTAACTGGACATGAATAAAAAAGGGAGAAGGACGTTTTAAATGCAGTTTGAATGGTAAAAATGTCTGAATAATAGATCAATTTGAGAGCATAGGTTTCAAGGAGTAAACCATCAGCAAGCTATTAGCTTTAGCTGGGGCATTTAAACATTTGACCTCGAGAAATGTACATTGCTGAGAACATAAAACCCTTTTGAAAAGGTCTCGTTAATGTCATATTAGGGAGATATTTAACTGGGGAATATAGATATGCAGCCTTCAAAAGCACTACAGCTATCAGCTAAGCAGCTAGCCATGTTTAAGCAAATGTAAGCTGTGTACTTAGCCATAATTTCACATATTTAAGCAAAAAAAAAAAAAGTGGATTATGTTACAGGAGTGGTTTGAGCAGTTACTATGGGCGTTTTTTTTTTTCCCAGAGTGGAAGTGAATCAACATCGAAATCCATTTGAGCTAAGAGCAGCTGCCAGGATCTGCAAGGGAGTAAGCTTCAAACCTTTTCAGAGCACATTTCAAGCCTGCAGGACACTTTACACACAGACTTTCAGATGAGTTGTCCTTTAAAGACACAGTGAAAAATAAAGAAAAGAAATCCAGTCATCCATGTACTGTATATAATTGATTAGTGCTACAGTTGCCTACAAGAAGAAGAATGAACTGATTGTGTGTCTTTTTGATTGAATTCTTAAAATAGTATTTTAATATCCTCAGTTTAAATGGAAAACGTTTGTGTGTCCATATTAGGATCCATGGCCACTCCACATGTCCAAATAATGTCTTCAAGCATAACATTTGACTCTAATAAGATACGTAGGAGAAGACACTGTTGGAGGCTTCAACACATTACACAGGTCATGCTACAAAGATATATCCACTAACTCACTGATGCAAAACCACCATGTCTTCCATGAGAGGAGCTGGAGGAAATATCTTTCCACCGCCAGACTCCCGTTAGACCGGTACCGGGTGCAGCCGAGCCCTGGTGTGTGTGGACTCGGTCGGTGGTTGATGGGTTTTACAACAAAAGTAATTAAAGTGACTGACAGCCAGACTGGGGTAGAGGGCAAACCAAGCCAGGCTGTTGGGATAATTATTTAATTCTGCGAAAAAGCTTAGTATGCCGTCTGCTGGGTTAATGGGAGTTTAGCAGCAGAGGTGACGAGGACCGTCAGCAACTCTGCTCTCTCCACGCCGACCACGTAGAGAAACACCGTGAAGTTAACTTATCCTCCATTCATGCGTAGTCAAAGACAGCCTTATTGTTCCTTTCGTTTTTGCTGTTAATAATCGATGATACCAATCCGTGCTGAAACACACACACTGTGAGTCCCCTTTTCCTTTAATCGAAGTTCAACTCTGTTCTCTTTTGTCAGTTTTGAGCAGCTACATGTCAGACAATATTAAGCCTCCTCTTATTGGACAGATTCTACACCTTCACGGGGCTTTTATAACTTGGATGTGCTGAGGTCACAGAACTGAGGACTTGATTTGCCGACTTCAGTGAAAACTCAGTGACACTTCAAAGCAAACACATTCATTAGTCTCGCATTTTGACCTGGTAAAACCCTAAAATAATGAAAAATAAAACAGCAACAGGCAGTCCTGGTCAAGCCACACGTGACGAATATTAAATCTTTAGGCTATGCATTGAAATGAGTTCTCAGCTATGGAAAACAATTCTGCGTGAGTCTCACTTTAGCCCGTGTTCAGTCAGATGCATGGGGGAAAAAAACAGTTTTTCTGTCTGAATGCACAGTTGAGACTTGCCACAAAAGACAAAAAAAATACTCTGAAACGCAACACTGGGTTTCCCACAAAACTTTATTCTTGTCAAGGTGGCAGTGTTAAGGCATCAGGACAATAACACTCACTCCAGATATAAAGTATATCTACTTATGGCATCTTTTTATAGGCTTCTACTTAAAGAAGCCCTTAAGTGTCATTGTGTCTGTGATCACTACGAGCCAACACGGTTCTTCAGCATTCATCTCAAGGATTGAATGGAAATGGAGGATTTTGAATCCTCTTTTAAATGGACACACACATGTACCTGTGGTTCCCAAGCAGCGTCCCTCCAGACTGAGCTACTGGAAATGGATGATCACTGACAATTTCATCATTATAACATATTTTCTTGCAGAGAAATTAAGGAAGAGCTGTAAGTGAAACAACATGACTGAGGATCGATCGTCTTCCCGTAAAAGAACTGCACATTTCCTGCAGCAAATGAAAGCAGCTCTGCATCAAATCAATTACCAAGTCACTTGAGAAGCAGCATATCCCACAACCAGCGTTCTCTCTCGCTAATACACTCGCACAAAGGCAGCACATCTGCATCACAAGGCCTGCGTGACCCTGTGAGACGTCCACCACGGGGAAACCGCTACTGAACTGACATCATAAACTACACACAAACACAATCGTCAGATCCACACAGGGAGACACAACAAGTTGTCTTTGTTCCATCGGATTCATATCAGCAGCAGTTTTCTCAGCCGGCCCTAACAACTGCAGTGAGATGGCGAATTCAGCCTCATAAATACTTCCATGTAAATTACCCTCGGGAGATATTGACTTGATAAAATGAGCTTGGTCTGCCATGTTGCAATAAACAAGACGTCCTTTCTTTTCTTTTTACACACAAACAAACACACAGGCCTAACCAAATGTAATTTACCAGCTGCTTTCTAATGGGGCTTCATCTTTCAATATAAATGTTAATAATCTGTGATTATTCTCCGAGCTGCAACACAGGGAGCTGAGGTTTTTTTTCTTTTATGTATTTATGGAAGTTCTCTCTCCTTCTGCCTCGCTCGCATTTCATCTCTTGCTTTTGTGAAAATGTTTTTTGAGTACAGACATCAAGTGGAAAATGTTCTCCTTTTTGTTTTCACCAGCGTGGAGGAAGATGACGACAGAAGCAGTTCTGTGCATCGTTAAACCTCATTCTTTCCGTGTTAATCACCTGTTTAACGTTGTTGTTGTTGTTTTTCTTGCATGGTCTCCTTATACTTTTGAGTCTTGGCAAACTAGGAATAAATGCTTGAATAATATGGAAAGTGAAATCAGGAGTCAAAGTTTAAACCAGGGAAGCAGAGCTGTCAACACAAATATATGTCTTCAGTTTAACAGGAGCATTAAGGCCAAATCAGCTCAAGGGAGGCTACTGAAATGTTATATTCATTATACGTTATTAATTATGCTATTAGCGTATAGCAATAGAGAACAAGAGTCTCAGTTATTGACAGCAGAGATATGCACCAATATGCACCAGGGTTTTTACATTTTTTTCCACAAACAAATGTTTACCAGAAAAAATTTTAATAAATAAAAAAATTGGCTGACACAGATTGATGTGTTGTGAAGTTTGGCATGGATGGAGTATTTTTTTTTTTTTTTTGTGTGTAGAAAACTACAAATCAAAAAGGCATCGATACCTAAATTCAGATATCACATATCCAGCCATACAACAACATATCTACCCTAACTCCAAAACTTCCAAGCTATCTGTTTGAACCCTGAAGACACGCACGGCGTCTTTGACCTAACGTGAACAAGGAAGCTATCTACATCCAATTTATTTTCCATTTGTCAGTGTCTGAGTGAGGTTATAGTAGCCCGGTAAAGAGCCTCATTAGCAGGATGTGGCACGACAAAGCTATGGATTAATACTCTCTGATCCCTCGCCGTCAAGCCCATTAAAATGTATGCAATTTGGTATTATCTCTGGTGCCATGCTTGTCTGTCTACTGCACATGGAAGGGACGGAGTTAAAAATGATTTTTGAATGTGTCAGTGCCTCATTTGCTGTGTTTATGTCTTTAATGACTCACCAAGTCTTTCGTTTTTCTTTCCTCCTACTCTTACCCTCTACTCTCCCCGTCAAAATAAAAGATAAGGCATGCCTATCATTCCTTTGAGCCTGTCAGTCATAATTTTCCGCTGGAATTACATTTCCCCGCATCGCTCTGGCTCTGTGGAGGGCAGAGCGGGCCACCTTCAGTGATACCTGTAGATATTCTTCTCCTTCCAGCTCCATATTTTCTTTTCCAAGAAGGAGCAGACAGTCCTCCACTTGTATTTTCTCTTTATAAAAACTTTTGGCAAATAACTGTCTCACACTGCTTGTGGAATTTAATGTCACCAAAAATATAAAAAAATGCACTCTGACTTCTGAAGTTTGATATATGAAGTTGGTTCATATATAGTGTTTTGCCGATATTGTCTTTATATTTAAAAAAAATGTTAATATAGTCCATTCAGTGTAAATAAACTCTGATACGGCAGATATCATGCATTACTACATGCAGTCATGAAAATTTCGTTTTTTTCACATCCAAGCTTTTTTCATTAAAAATTTTTGTATTTTTTCTCATCCAAGCTTTTTCCGTGAAAATGAAGTATTTTGACATCCACGCTTTTTTCAAGAAAATTTTGTATTTTTTCTCATCCAATTTTTCAAGAAAATTTATTTTTTTTCATATCCAAGTTTTTATCATTAAACAATTTTGTATTTTTTCTCATCCAAGCTTTTTTCATGAAAATTTTATTTTTTGACATTCAAGCTTTTTTCATAAAAAAAAGCTTTTTTTTTTTTTTTTTTTTTTTTTTTTTTTACATCACAGCTTTTTCCATGAAAATTAAGTATTTTGACATCCACGCATTTTCCATGAAGATTAAGGTTTTTTTCACATCAAAGCTTTTTCATGAAAATTAAGGTTTTTCACACATCAAAGCTTTTTTCATGAAAATTTAGTTTTTTTTTAAAGAGTTTTGAGAAAGACTGATTAACCAATTATTGTGTTTCTTATTTTCTCTTTATAAAAACTTTTGTCAAATAACTGTCGCACACTGCTTGTGGAATTTAATGTCACCAAAAATATAAAAAAATGCACTCTGACTTCTGAAGTTTGATATATGAAGTTGGTTCATATATAGTGTTTTGCCGATATTGTCTTTATATTTAAAAAAAATTTAATATAGTCCATTCAGTGTAAATAAACTCTAAATAAACAGATATCATGCATGCATTTTCATTTTTTTCATATCCAAGTTTTTATCATTAAAAAATTTTGTATTTTTTCTCATCCAAGCTTTTTTCATGAAAATTGAATTTTTTGACATTCAAGGTTTTTTCGTTAAAAAATAAGTTTTTTTTTTTTTACATCACAGCTTTTTCCGTGAAAATTGAGTATTTTGACATCCAAGCTTTTCCCATGAAAATCAAGGTTTTTTTGACATTCAAGCTTTTTTCAAGAAAATGTATTTTTTTTCATATCCAAGCTTTTATCATGAAAATTGAGTTTTTTTTGAAAGAGTTTTGTGAAAGACTGATTAACCAATCATTGTGTTTCTTATTTTCTCTTTATAAAAACTTTTTTTCAGATATCATGCATCAGTCAATCCATCAGCAGGATTACAGAAATACTAAGGGCATGATTTTCGTGAAAAGGGTGTAGCATGGGCCAAGGAAGAACCCAATGAAAAACGTTTTAATGATAAACTCTGAGTGTCCTTTTATGTTGTTAGCTGAAAGATGTGGACTAATCCAAGCCATGCGACGTCCTGAGACTAATGACATGATGATGTGTTGTATAATGACGACAGATGAGGTGTGATCACAGCCTCTGAGTTCATCGCAGAAACTTCTCCATTCCTGTCCAAAAATAGCAGCTTTCAAAGACTTGTACTTATCTTGGGCTCGGGAAATTCACATTTTTCATGTCACATTGGTGAGAAGGATAGAGAACAGAGTGGACTGCACAATGATCACAGTGCTGAAAATAATACAGCTGGATGAGCAGTGAGAGGGAACCTACTGATTAAGAGCTGGCGCTTGTCTCATTCTCACTCCCGGCGACACTTCTTCTCTCCTCCCACATGTGATGCCTTCAGCGAGGCCTCAGTCTGCAGAAAAGGCTCCACACACATCTCATGTTGCATTTATCTTGCATAGACGTAGAGAATTAGTTACCGCCAACTTCAGACATTAATTACAATAAAGACATCTTTGTTTACTATGATTCTGAATATCATAAAAAGCTACTAAAAGTATATCCTAGATTCCCAGATTAGTGTCCTAAACTAAAATACTTTGCGTGTTGACAGATGGCTCAACGGCTGGCCCTCTTAACCAGGTTTGGATTTATACATATGAATTAATTCATACTGTATGTGTTAAAGCAACATTATGTTACCTTAAAATAGCAGCTTCAAAAACATTTTGATGCTCCACTGACATGTAATGGGGAGACTCTGCAAAGACTGTATGAAAATATGGAAATTGAGGATTTTGAATCCTCTCTTACTGGTCACACATGTACACAGCACAGCACACAGTGAAATGTACACTCTGCATTTAACCCTTTCTGCTATTAAGAGCCGGCAGCTATGATTTGAACCTGATTTCCAAATTGGCCACGCCTCTAATAATGCAAACTTTAAGCTGTAATATAATTTAAATGGGTGAGTAGTATAAAAATCACCCCCCACCCCCCATACGGTTGTCAGGAAGCTCTTATCCAAACTGGATATACTGTATATATGGTGTAAAACCTTCATTAGCCTATACCTTTAGGCTGAACATTAATCATCTTCACACATTTTACATAAAACCCAACAACCTTGTATATACTGCTCTCTATGCTTGGAAAAATCTAAAAAGGAAGCAGGAGGAGAAGAAAAAAGCAGGATCAAAAAATATTTCTATACATTTATATTCTTTTAACTCTCATTATATGAGCTACTTTCATATAATTACATCTTATCAAATTAAAATGTCATTCAAAGGAAGCTTTACCACACGACTGCTTGTGAAACTCAATTACTAAGATGTTGGAACATCAAAATGTGTTTATGCACTTTGATAGTCTTCTAAAATCAATACTATAATCATTTCTACGGGAGGTAAAATTGTTAATATGTATACTATGTATTCACTTTTTAGGGCAGTTTTGGTTATATGACAAATACAACCAAAGGTGTGTTTAATAAATTCACATAAATCACATTTGGAGCACAGAGAAGTATTTTTTTTTACCATCTCCATCCATGTGAAATGCTTGTACCATAGTTTTTCTTTCTATACTGTATCTTGCCTTTAGTCAAAGTGTCACCAACCTCAAAATGTCTCTCAGGATTGGACGCCGTGACAAAGACAAATGGAGACTCCTTGGAGTGCTCCATTCAAACCAAACCAGGTTGGACTACAGAACAAAGGCAGTGAAGTAAGCACATCCTACACACATGCACACATCATTAACAGATGATAATCATGATTACAACACAAGATGGTAAAGAATACATAATGTGCAAAAACCTTTAGGGGCTGAACATCTCTTTAGTGACTGTATAATTAATATCCGTCCTTGGATAAATTCATACTGTAACCATAAATTAGAATAAGCGTCGTGTGATTATATTGCGATCACAAAGGCACAGCACATTATAATATCACGTAAACCTTCCCTGTATATGTACACAAGTTGCCTGAGTAATCTTGGAAGGATTACTGTCACCACTAAAGGGTGGAAAATAAACTGTTCTGATAATCAGACTCCATTAAGAGATAATAAGAGGATGAAATAGAGGATATAATAGGCAATAGGTAAACAGAACAGCAGAGCTCATTAGGAATAAGCAAATCCCTCTTCTCGTTATTCCTCTACTGATGGCAGAATTACAATCTGCACAAATAACACCATGGTGATAAAGCACAACACCTCCTAAAGAGCATCATCACGTGGTCATAAAGTAGCCTCCATGCTAAAGCAAGAGACACTTAGTGTCTACAAATGGGTCCATACATACTCATACTCAGGACATAATCAGGAGACATAATCAAATAAAACCAGCTCCTTCAACCCCTGAGTTACTGTGAATACAAAGATACTGTCGAAGTTTGGATCAAAGAAAAGCACATATAGCAAACCAAGGATGGACTTTTTATTTTTTTATTTTGTAGGATTTAGAAAATGACTGTCAAACTGAATTTAAAGTTCCAGCCGTACAGAACTTCACTTGTCCGTGGCAGCGAATGGAAAATGGGGTACGAGAGGTAATTGTGTCAAACAGAGAACATTTTAGAGGCTGATGTAACAGATTTATTTTTCAAAACATGGCCTGTCAGGGTTTCCAACTCTAAGTCTTTTGAATGGTGGAGCACTGACATGGAGCCAGCTTTAAGAAAGGCTTAAAAAAGCTGCAGAAACTGCCCCAAAATCTAAAACTGGCATGATCAAAAGGGCTCTTTGGATTTGAATCTGATACTATGGACGTCAAATAAATGCATATCGTACCAGCTTTTTATAACTTGCCCTAAAAAAAGTTAACCCGACAATTAAGTATACACACAGGGACAAAGTCCACAGCTTAGTTTGGTAAGTTTGGACAGTTTTAATTTGTGCAGATTGAGTTTGATTTGAAAAGTGAAATCTCTAAATACGACAAAAAAGATAAACCAAGCTCAACATTATTCGCAATATTATTTGGCAACAACTGCTAATGCTGTTTAACACGGGGCTCTTTACGGTCAGCTGATTTTGTGCATATGTTTTGATAAGCAAATGTGTGTCTGACCTATAGTGAGCCTTCTTGACAGTGCTCTGCAGAGCTGGAGAAGAAAAGTGTGTATTCTGTAAGACAGTGAACACTAATGAGTTTCCTGTTAGTGCGTTTCCTCACTATCCTCCTGGCCTTTTTTCTGAGGATGCCAGTGCTTTTTGTGTCTACTGTACATACACTATGTGCACATCTGAGTAGTGTGTGTGGGAGACAAGTGAGTGTGTGTTAAAGCCTTAACTATGGGCTTGCAGTGGAACACAAATTGACACTGCTTGTATGAAACGTTAATGGATAAACCAACATCTCAGCAGCCCTGAGGCTGTGTTTGTCTCTTAAACACCAGCGGAGGAAGTAATTGCTCGTCTTTTTACTCCCCACTTTCACTATTATTATTCCCATTAACAATGTCAGCGTATTTCTTTTAGACATTTCTATTCTTTTATATTCTCCTTGTATACCTACCTCCATTGTTTTGTTCAAAGCCCAGTGGAAAGGTTCCTGAATATTCATTATGGCTGCACAATATATCGTTTCAATAGTCTCATAGCGCG
Source organism: Bovichtus diacanthus (assembly GCA_943590825.1). Lineage (NCBI taxonomy): Eukaryota > Metazoa > Chordata > Actinopteri > Perciformes > Bovichtidae > Bovichtus > Bovichtus diacanthus. The sequence continues at coordinate 8,954,116 of CALSBV010010705.1, forward strand.
ATGGGATGTCGGGGAAACACGTCCCGCTACAACTTTTACTGCTTCATAAGGAAAACTCCCACGATTCTCATTTGACTCCATGACTAATCCAGTGTTTTTCAATAATTACCTACAGTCTAGGTAAGCTTGCCACAGTTTATAATAAACCTTAGCTTGTATCATTTTATGATCAACAACGGACGGGGTCTAGGTCTGCATAAGGGATTCAAATCGACGCATTTCCCCGTAGGAGTGTCAGGACCAGCTTTGAAAGGCCTGGGGTGAAGGTGTCTCCGTCACCCTCCACCCGGGACCTCTCCGCCTTCTGGGGCCGTGGACTTGATGCTCGCTCGCCTTACCTGGCTGCGGCCCAACATCTAAATAAATTCAGCTGGAACCCAACGACAAAGATTTAACATCAAACACCAGTGTAGTCTCCAGCAGCAGGTATAAGCAGGTAGCCCAGACGTCCTACTCCCCGGTGGCTGGCTGCAGCTCATCCTGGGGGACCTCAGGGTGGTCTCAGGCCAGATGGGACATGCTGTGTTTTGGGTCTGTGCCAGGCTCTCCTCCCCCTCACAGGGAGGCATCCAGGGATCATCCCCCCCCACCACACTACCAAGTATGAGCTGCCTTTTGATGTGACAGAGTGCGTCATGGACAGCCGTTCTTCCAAGGAGAAAGCAGAACGCGTTCAAATGGTAGTTGGACCTGAGGAACCAACAAACCTTCTGATGCCTTTCCACCTTTTTTCATTCCAAGTGATGCTTTGACGTATCCACAGTCTGTCACCTTTAAGTATTAAAGTAACACTTGAGTTTCTCTGAGTTTAAGGCTTTTTATGACGAGCCTGAAAGCCACAGTCTCGAGGTGTTGCTAGAAATTCAATACTTGAAGACTGCTTCTTTATCTCCTGCATCTTTCATGTACTTTAAGTGAAGGTGTGCCAGAACCCCTCCATTTTAATCACCACGTCTCTGCACACCCCCACCGTATTAATATCCCACAGCTTTGTAGCACTCTGAAAAAAAAAGAAGCCTGAGAGATCACAGTCCACTTAAGTGATCAATATGCTTCCCATTTTTCATGTCTGCAAAATCATACAGAATACAGTACAACGCTTAATGAGACTTTGCTTATATTATTCAAACTTCCAATCATGCTTTTTTTTTTTTCCCCCCACACACTAACCAATAAAAAAGCTCTTTGAAGCAAAAAGTTGTCGGCAGCTTTAAAGTCCTTCCAAGTCATTTTGATTACTCGTGCTGTTTTCAAAGTTTGCGGGAAAAAGGGGCTACTACTCCTGTTTAGATGTAAAAAATGTTTATAAAATTGTGCTGGATATTTATCAAACCCAGGACTCCATCAAGGGCAACCAAACCAAAGAGTCCTGGAGCTCTGATCTGGAGGACTTCCACATTTGTGCACATGCTCTCTCTTTACCACTCAGTCTTTTACAAAATGTACACGGTCATCACTGTTGTTCGCCTGTGGGGCCACAGGCAATTACAGAAATCAATACTCATCTACCAGCAACAGTCTGTATTCTAATTAAAGGATGAAGAAAGTCCAGTCTTTCATTTCCCTACATAGTTGGTTGCAGAGTCGTTTTTTTTTTCCCACCAATCTGTCCTTCTATAAATTGAGCCTTGGTTCCATATGATGACCCTGGTGCCTCTGATTTAGCTTCAACATTCAACATTTAAGCCCTCTCCATAGATGACTTCATCAATGTTTCACAGCTCGCCATCATTAACAGCCTCGCCCTCGCCACCTCCTCTTCGTAATGAACGGATCAGAATTCCTTCCACAATCAAGTTAACCTAATTTTTACCTCGTTGTCATGCTGACTTCATTTGTGACTCAGACTCATTTACAATTTTCTCGAGGTCATTGAAGTCTACCCGAGTGAAATCACCGCAGATTTCCTCGTCTGCCTTCAACACACTCAGTTGTCATTAATCATCCAAGCTTTTTGACATCAAATGCTGGGTCCCTTTCCCTGCACAGCGACCACCCCTCTACACGCTCTATTCTGCATACTTTCCTCTACATCTGCCCCCTCAGAGCGCTGCCTGCTGATGCCAGAGTAACGGTAGAAGCTTTACTGTTTTCATGAAATCAAACCCCTCTTTGTTGTCTGCATTTTTCTTCGATATCAATTACCCAATGAGCGTATCAACAGAAGCTTTGATGATCGATTTATCATTTAAGTCATTTATAAGATGCAAGACCTTCCCTACTTCCAGCTTCTCAAATGTGAGGATGTGCCCATTTGCTCTGTTTTATACGGTTCAAGTTGAATATCGTTGGGGGTTTTTTTGCACTGTTTTTCAGACAGAACAAGTAATTAGAATATACCACCTTGGGACTTCTTTCATTCATGATCAGTACACATTACTCAGAGCAAATTTGTTTACAATGGCCTTTACTTCTACATGATGTTTCACATCATCAGGTACACAGCTGTATTTTTGGTTTCCCCAAGCTGAATTCATCTCGATGGCCCCAGAGCTGTAGTGAAAAATGTGTGTCTCCATCTCCACTGTATCTTTCGCCACTCCTGTTCAGCCTGCCTGCCTGCCTGCCTGCCTGCCTGCCTGCCTGCCTGTCTACCTGCCTGTCTGCCTGCCTGCCTACCTGCCTGCCTACCTGCCTGCTTGTCTGCCTGCCTGCCTGTCTACCTGCCTGCCTGCCTGCCTGTCTACCTGCCTGTCTGCCTGCTTGCCTGCCTACCTGCCTGTCTGCCTGCCTGTCTGCCTGCCTGCCTGCCTGCCTGTCTACCTGCCTGCCTGCCTGCCTTCCTACCTGCCTGCTTGCCTGCCTGCCTGCCTGTCTGCCTGCCAACCTGCCTACCTGTCTACCTACCTACCTGCCTGCCTGCCTCCCTCCCTGCCTGCCTTCCTACCTGCCTGCTTGCCTGCCTGTCTGCCTGCCTGCCAACCTGCCTGCCTGCCTCCCTGT
>CALSBV010010705.1:8957068-8967068 GCA_943590825.1 Bovichtus diacanthus
CCTGCCTGCCTCCCTGCCTGCCTGCCTGCCTCCCTGCCTGCCTGTCTACCTGCCTGCCTGCCTGCCTGCCTCCCTGTCTGCCTGCCTGCCTGCCTGCCTGCCTGCCTCCCTGCCTGCCTGTCTGCCTCCCTGCCTGCCTGTCTGCCTCCCTGCCTGCCTGTCTACCTGTCTACCTCCCTGCCTACCTGTCTACCTCCCTGCCTACCTGTCTACCTCCCTGCCTGTCTGCCTCCCTCCCTGTCTACCTGCCTGCCTGCCTCCCTGCCTACCTCCCTGCCTGTCTGCCTGCCTGCCTGCCTGCCTGTCTACCTCCCTGCCTGCCTCCCTGCCTGCCTGCCTGCCTGCCTCCCTGCCTGCCTGCCTGCCTGCCTGCCTCCCTCCCTGTCTGCCTCCCTGCCTGCCTGTCTGCCTCCCTGCCTGCCTCCCTGCCTACCTGCCTCCCTGCCTCCCTGCCTGCCTGTCTCCCTCCCTGCCTGCCTCCCTACCTCCCTGTCTGCCTCCCTGCCTGCCTGCCTGCCTGCCTGCCTGCCTGCCTGCCTACCTGCCTCCCTGTCTGCCTCCCTGCCTCCCTGCCTGCCTGTCTGCCTCCCTGCCTGTCTGCCTGCCTGCCTGTCTGCCTGTCTGCCTCCCTGCCTGCCTCCTGCGAGCTTCTCTCTTGTCAATGCGTCAAACCCAATCATAAAAAAATCCATCTTTCTCAGACAGAGGCAGTGAACTCTATCTCTGTCTCTCGTCTCCAACTTTCCAACCTACCAACACATCTCCTTTTAAAAAGAACTGTCTCTGCGCCTTGAAACCTTGAAAGTATTTCAGAGATGCACCAGCACAAGTGCGCAGCGAGTCTGACAAGAAGGTCCGCGCTCCTTCTCGTTTGGTGTCAAAGCTGACAACCCGTCAAGAGAAAACTGCAGCGGATTAGAAAGAACAAGGAAGCACCACCACACACAAAAGAGACACACACCATTAAAAGGCATTTTCTGACAAGACCGCAGCTAATAGACCATGCACACACACAGTTAGTGTTTTCTTCTGAGGATCCAGTAGTATAAAATAACCTTTGTGTGCGTGTGTGTGTGTGTGTGTGTGGCAGCCAGTGTGTGTTAAACGGTGAAGGTCATGATCTGCAAAGACTGCTAAATCCACAGAGTTATAATGACGTCTTACTGACAGGAAAATACCTCATTAAATAATTAAATTGTATCAGCAAACAGCCATATTAGATGTTTGAAGTTCACTAAAATACTGTTCAACTCATTAAGTGAATTAAAGTTGTTGTTTTTTTTTTACCCACTTGCAAAGAATGAGAAAACTCAAAGCCCTTTTTCTCATGAGAAATACATTTAATTACCTCATTTTAACTTAATGCATCAGAGACATTAAATGAGAAGGTGCATGAAGATCAAGGAGTGCAATCATCTCGGACAAAATTATGTTACTAAAATTTGCACTTTCATTGAAATGGATTCTCCTAAAGCGGAGCAGACACTGTTATGGATTGATCCTGATTACAACCCCGAACCGATCATTCCTAATTAATTTTTTAGAAACTGGCCAGATTTCAGGCGGACTCGCTGTCGTTTAACATGCAGTTGGAGGGAGACACAGCGTCTAATTGATCTCCCGAACAATCAACCATCTGGCTGTCGATCGCATGGATTTCTGGAACGTCAGAGATTTTGTTCGTCTGTCTCGTTTCAGCAGTTCCACGGTTCGATTCCTGGCATGGCTGCCGTCAAAAGATCCATTATGAACTGTACGGTGCGTTTTTTTTTTTTTTAATATATTATTGGAGTAGTATTTTACATGCAGTGGATTAAATCGTCAGCGACTGTGACTTGAATCAAATTTGAACAGATCGTTTTGTCTGCATCTTTCCAGCCAAGTCCACATTCCTGCTTTTTGCCTCCTTGCTTTCCATTCACGGTAGAACTGAACAAAGTAACTCTGTTGAACTTTCTTTCTCGTGTGTTGAGGACGTGGTCGTCCGCTTCCTCTGCATTGTAAAAAAGCCAATCTCGTTTCCGTAATAAAGTCACAAAGTCTCGTGTGTTGACGTCTGGTCTAGTTTAAAATATATCAACATTCTGTCTCTTTAATGTACGTGATATATTAGAGATATAACTAAATAATTCTCTTATTTTCGGGCCATTTGTCCAGATTGACCATAGTTACTAATGCGTCTAAAACTAGAGGGGGATATTTCTTTATTAAATAAGCCTGCTATATTCAGGGAATATGGTGCAGTAAAGTGGATATTTCCTTTGAAAAACCAAGCTATGAAATGATTAAAGATGTTTTAATATGTATGGGGGTATACCAAGGTAATCTATTGCCACACACTGTTAACATAATGCATGTTCTGGATAATAAATGTACACATATACTGCTGAATATGTTTATCAGTGTACAGTAGAAACTACAGGGAGCACAAGACAATGAATAAGGGGACAAAGGGAGGATAAAAGAAACCCAAACAATTGCTTAATGTGCAGCGCTCAGCTCATGGTGTCAGAATATAGGCATCATTATTGTTAAGGGTTGATTTAAAATAGTCAAAAGCACAAAGAATTAGGAAAAGGCTGCTGAGAAAAGTAAGAAAAAGTCAAATCGGAAGTAATTTGTTGAAATGTGTCAACGCTCACTGTTTCCTTCCTCTCTCAGTCACCCCCCCCACACACACACACACACACACACACCCATCCGTTCACAGCTTATCACTAAGAGCTCCAGGTGAGTTGGTGATTTAGACCAGTCATTTCAGAGCCTCTATGTCTGGCTGTAATGACTCTATCCTGGGCCTCCTGGCAGAGAGAGATACTGAGAACTGAAGTGCTGAAAAGCGACTGCAGGGGATGGACCCACTGCAGTGACTGATGATCAATTAGACCCGGGGTTCGCCAACTGGGGTTTTTTTTTTTTTTTTTTTTTCCCTCTCTTGCCAAAGGCCTCCGAATGGATCACCGTATCTGACAAGATTTTGAACTAAAGACCCCTGCTCGGGAACTATTTTGTTCCACCACGATTTCGCAGTGAATGAAAGAAAGGGGATTCGTGACTCAGAGAATGTGATGCACGGCTGCAAAATCCTTCACTGGTTTGATATTTGTAGATATTTCGCTTGCAACGAAGAGGCTCAAATAATCGCTGACCCCTGGGGTTTTGGGGGAACACAAGTTTGACTTAATATTGTGAAATAAACACTTGTTATAAACCTGTTTGGCACATTGGTTTGGTTAGTTCGTAATAAGTCTGGATGAAGATCAACGCCATCGTCATTCTTAAAATGACCTTAATTAATAAAAGTGAGGGATTTAGGTTCAAATGCAACATAAGAGTTCTAACTTCACACAAAAGCTGGAAAAAATAAAAGTTTCCACGTATTATTTATGTTGCTGACGTCATCTAAGATCTTCTTTTCCAACTTTTCCTTTGTCTCAATGTATCACACTCCAGTTTCCTCTGATTATCTTTAAAGTTATGTTAAAAAGCTTTGATCTGTCACCAAATATGACATATGACACATGATCTTGTGCCGTATGCCACTCAGGGTAGTTATTATATCATTTCTTCTCAGAGTATCTCTCTTAATCTCAGTGTTCTAGTTATCTCTTTCCATATTCTGCTCATCCTGGGTTTTGTATCACATATACAGTACATATACATATATATATACACATATATATATTTAGTAAGGATCCAAGTTGCATCTCTATGATGGTCGGCAGCTCAGACATCTATATAAACATGAAGTGTTTTGACAACGCTTCATATTTCCCTGTTTGTTTCAAGCATTAGGCCGTACCCTAAAGTCTGCATCGATTCATTTTCTGAACTTTATGAAACTGAAACGCTTCAAAAACTTTTTATTTCTGCTGAGCAGCAGCAATCTCGTCTGTGTTGGCAGCAGTGTCTGCACACAGGCTCTCGCTACACCTCCACTCTGCGTTTAAAGCATCTGACAGATGGCATGAGCACACTAAGGGATGTGGCTGCCTCTTAATGCAATATCTTATTTTCTGCAGCCCTTTTGTTTTTATTGACTTTTGTACAATGTTATACTTTAGCTTTAACCCCCCAGTGCCTCACCCCACTTTCAAAAGGAAGAAAAGAAAACGTGTTTCACCTTTTTCACCGTCATTGTACATTTTTGTCATTGTATTGTTTATTTTATTATTATTATTATTATGGTTTATTTCTAAGTTTATTGCTGTTAATACTTTCAACAGATGTGGATGTTTTCATAAGGCAGCGTTCTTGTATAGTATATATATATATATATATATATGTATAGTGTATAGTATAATGTCCTGTTGCTCTGCATGTTGCCTATATTGATGGAATAAAATCACAAATCAGTTGGAGATTTACATTTTGATGTGGTGTCATAATTAAACTCACTTTAAAGTATTTATTTTCTTATTTTTGTAATGATTTTTTTAAATATACATTAATATTTTTTCTTTTTTTTGTTGTCTTCTCTAGATTATTGTTACTTTATGTGTGTAGCGCATAAAGGTTTCCTGGTTTTCTATAATACAACACTCCTGTTTTCTAATTTCTGTCAATATATGAGGAAATAAAAGTGACACCTGACGAATCATCCGACCTTTTCTCCTCCGATATGTGACGTTTGTGTGTTTACGTCTCCGTAAGATGCTTGTTTGGATAAATGATGTGCAATCTGCTATATATATATATATATATATATATATACACACACACACACACACACACACACAACCCTCAGGCTCCTTCCTCAAAGCATGCCACCCGTCTGTCTGTCCCTTTCTTTCCTCTCCGAGATGTCACGCTCCTCCATTGCCCGGGCATCGTCTCTCCCTAGGCACAACCAGCAGCGGCGTTTACACATCTCATCTCCCTCCTTTCTGCTTTTGGGAGTTTTTCAGAGATTCCCAGTCGAACTCATTATAGAGACGTTCCACCAGAAAGCTGGGCAAAAAAAAAATAACTCCGAGCGTTGTTGCCAGTAAAAAATGAAATAAATAAATAATAATAATGCTCCTCAAAAGAGTGCAAATATCTTTAAAGCATCGTTCCTGTTACCTGCCGACAATCTGTCTCATCTCCTGTGGGGCGAACGCCGTGCAAGCGTTTTGTGTCAAACAATACAAATTGTAAGCAAACCAGGTGTCAGTGTGTTCACTCCGGTAGTAAAAATACAGGCTGCTTCTGGGAATAGTGGAGTGATTTAAACAAACGAAGACCAACCTGAAGTGTTTTGTTAGACTTCATAAGGAATATCTTTCACCGTCAAAAGTGTCCCAGGCGAGAAGGCTTCTCACAGTCGATGTTGAAGCGTCGTCCCACCGGGCAGGATGTAGACACAAGCATCCTTCTTCAACATAAAGTTCACTGCAGCGCTCCACTCGGAGTTTAGCGCTTATTTATTTGCCTTACTTTTTGTGAGCCGTCACTCGGGTTGTGAGAAAAGGGTGGATGTCGGAACAAAAACGGTCTCAACCTCGAGGACCATTTAGTAGCTTTTTCAGAGCTTTTCAAATGGTATCACATGATCTTCATCAGCAGATGGAGCTTGTTTAGTGTCATGGTGTTGTAGATGTTGGCATTTATTTTTCTTCGGAGGATTGTCAGGACGTCTTTGTTGTCGTTTCCAAAGTTCATCCTTGATCTTGGAAACAGGAGACTAAAAATCCCGCCTCAGGGTCCATTGAGTAACTTCTCCGGAGCTAAAGATCACTTATATTCTGCTAGCAAGGTCAAGGATGCGCTTTGAAAATGAACTTTTAAGCCCGACATGGACGAGAAGTCCTTAAAGTTGTTTTCAATTCCATGAAAATACGAGACATCCATCATGTTGTGTGATCAAAAGCTGCAGACCAGCTGCCTACAGGACTTTGAGATAAGAATGTTTTGCTACTTCCAAGGTCAGGAATGAATCCAGTGATGGATCCGTTTCTTGTAAATCATATACAAACGCCAAACCTGTGTTGCAGAGAAAATGACGGACTAACAAATCTAAAGACAAAATCACAAACAGATTGAAACGCATCTTACGTGTTTTCATCTCCAGACAGCTGACTGTGGAGGCGCCAAACTGTCTCAGCTGTCAAATATCTGTAGTCAAGCATCCAGCAATAATTAAGTCTTAACTACAGGCCTTTAAAGAGGCAGCTTCATCTGCACAGTGTGGGAAGGTGAAGTGAGTTGAGGCAGATGTTTGGCCGCATCAATACCTCATCAGTTAACTGGACTGTAACAGACGTAAAAACATCTCGAGCACGACTCCGGATGATCTGTCCTCTTTGTTTGTACACAACCTGAACGCTGCACAAAGTCCAGAGGGTAAACTGTATGAAACACACATGCAATCTTTTATCTGATCATGTCAAAGTCAGTGTGTGTGCACGCCACTATCAGACATATACAACGTGCATATACAACCGTGGTGGGCGAAGCTGTTTCCACTGCATGGTACGGCACGGCTACAACAAATGTGAACAACATGCCTATGTTTAAACGTGAATAATTGCAGTTTCCCTTTCCGCCTAACTTTCTCCGAGCCGTATGCATTTACGCTCTGTTACTTCCTCGTAATCTTGTTTAAATTCAAATCTGATTTGCATTAAATTCAATTGCGGCCCCTTAAATCCTTATAAATCATCTCCTCTCTGCTTTCTCTCCGTCTCTGTGGCCATAATGAGCAGGAGCACAGCGGATACTAAATCATCCTGGAGAGCAAATTACCGTAATCTGACAGCAGCCAAGCACCTGCACAGCACCTTCATAATCACAGCGCAAAAACCCAGCGTCTATATATGCGCGTGTGTGTGTGTGCGTGTGTGTGTGAGCAAAGTATGTTTGGACTCTCCCAGGGGAGAAGTTCAATTCCCAGAATACAGTGGGTTGGCAAGGCATTTAGCAGCCATCAGACAGAGCCTGCCTCCCCTCTCACCGAAGCCTAAAAAGGTGAAGCGCAATAAGTGGAAAGGCGCGCGCACACACACACACACACACACCTTTCCCGGCTGCCTGTTCGGGAATGGAGGTTTGACCTTTATCAGATGGGAGCACTAACACGCTAATAGTCCTGTCCGCACTCCAATTAGAGCTGGTAAGAGAAGGGTTGAGCAGAGCACAGTCTGCCACTAAGGATCTGACTGAGAGATTGTACAAGCCGTCAGATACAGAAAAGAAGAAAGAGAAAGAGAGGAAAAGAGAGATAGGAGGACGGGAAGGCAGAAGAAAGAGAGAAATATAGGGGGATAATGAAAAACGCACGTGTGTTAGGAGAGACTGCTTTATGGTGAGTAAGAACAGAAGGAGTGATTAACGCGACCAATAACTCAACATACGAGTAGTGTGCGAAGAGAGACTTTGACGTATTGAATACATTTTGGGTCGATTGTACTTGGGTAACAGGCTCTGAGTGCAGAAACCATGGGATGGTAAAAGGATGCGATTGTATTCATATAGTGAATAAAGAGTTTTTAGCTTTAATATCTTTCAGAAGAGTAGAATTGCTCCAGATCCCCATTTTTCTTCATTATGTCAATTATGCCACTTTGAAGACTAAGCATCACAAGTGACAAACAACATGTTGTTTGGTCTTGAAAAAAGGAGGATTAAATGCAGATGAATTTTAAAAAAGTGTTTGTCCTCGAGTGTATATCTTCACCTGGAGCATCCATACATCCAGGATTCTCTGCATGAAACATAAGAAACCCATGATCTGACATTTGCTTTTCTTCTAAGAAATGTGGTGTCACTTCACTTGCCCCCAAAAGAAATACTGTAAAGAGGGTTATCAGCTTTCATATGCATTGTGTGTGCGGTGGAGTGTGTGTGTGTAAGCGAGTGTGTGTGCATGTGCAGAGCAGAAGGTTAAATCCTCTCTCTGCCAGCAGATTGAACCGAGCTGATGTGATATGAGACATTCCAAGTTATTGAACCTTGGCTGATTGAAAAGTAACAGGTGGTGATTGCTCTTTTCTTTGGTGGCCCATCCGGCCTCCTCCATAGGTTTATTCGATTTTCATACAGTTACACGGAGGACAGAGAAAGTAGAAAGTAAAGCAGATGGAGAAAATAGGCAATAATACAATGAAGGCTGGGATTCGGTGGCACGCTGCCCTGGGAGCATACATTAGCACACTGAGAAGCTTAAAACGCCAAAAATTATGCATTTCTCAAGTGTTTCTCCATGAGTAATTAAACAAAAGGTCCCTTCCTACTTATATATGCATGCCTGCTGAATACAGACTAGAGAAATGTAACTGGACAATATCGTTTTGGCCCAGCCCCCTGGTGGTGCACAGCTCCCACTGCAAGGACACAGGACATACAAACGTAAGGCCACATAATGGCACAAGACCCCAATTACAGAGGACAAACAAAGAAATCTTGCACTTAAAAATCAGAAAGCAAGTTTTCAGTAATGCCTATCCACCCAACCGCAAACTCTCTTAACACATGCGCATTAGATTTTAAAGGATGAACGGCTGTTTAAGGAGAGATAACCACCAAATATACAAAGATTTCTCCATCTTATAGCCATGTCTGCCTGTAATAGTGATTGAACTTCTATCCAGATTATTTTTAGAAATGAGTGCATGTAACTTGACTAAAGAAAGAATAAAAAAGATGCAATATAATTAAAATAATAAATAAACATGATTTGAAAGGTAATCTGCAATGAAATCAGGTCAAAATATTCTTCCTGCACCGCCAGGTTTCGAGCCATGCCAGCGGCGGGGATTAAAGGATAACAATTTCAGTCGGTGAAACGTGCGGCCGGCGCACTAAGAGGTCGGTATTGACCTTGACATTGTCTTTGCCTGTCTGTTATATTGGTGTGCAGTGAAAACACACACGGTGCAGAGGTGGGAGGAGGGGGGGGCAAACTGGAGGAAGGGTCATTCAAATGAGGCAGCGCAAGATTAATTGTTGCTATTTGAGTCGAGACATTGCCCAGAAAAAAGGCTCAAAGTCACTATTTTCGGGCAATGTGAGTTATTTTCAACAACAGTGAGCAAATAATGGACTAATGCTTGAGACGTAAATAAATGAAACCCTCTCCAATCATGCGCTTCTCACCTGTAATGTGGTTAAAGCAGGAAGTCATGTACTTATTTCAAATGAATATTGGTGATTCCAGCATTATTTGTTTCCAGCAGTTGGTTTGTTCTGTATGAGAAGCTCCTGCAGTTCATTATGTCCCTGCAGCCATCTGAAGGCAGCAGGACAGATACGTTGATTAATCTGCAGCCTGCAATTTAAGAAGTGCCGCACGCCCGTCCACCGCGTTAACCTTTAATAAATCACCAAACAACAGCAGGGCTGCTACCGAATAACCTCACAATTGCGAGCCTCGTTTCCTCCTGTGCAACTTTCTTCATAGCGAACAATATTTTGGACATTCGCTGTTATCACGAGGGTTGTGAAGCTCGTCTGCAGGGTATTAAAGCTGCAAATATTTGCGTGTTCAGATAAAGAATTTCCGTCGTGGTCGTTGATCATTACCAAATGATGGCGTTAACTTTCTCCAACCTGAACTGTAGTATCACTGGCAGGTGGGCCGACACCTGTAAAATAGCACATAGTAAGAATAAATAAGGCTGGATCAGACACTTCCAACAACGTTTTTTACCTACATTGTCTGGCGGTAGTGCAATATTAACACGTTCTTTCTTCCCCCTCAGTGCACCGTACGGTTATCTATCATGAGCTAGAGGCAGAGTGGAAAAGCTTGAGTCATTAATGCTCTTAAGTACCATTATTCAGTCCCAGACCTAGCACTTTCTCTTTTTTTTAAATATATATATATATATATATATATATATATTCTCATACTGCTGCTGGCAATCAGACTAATGTAGACGCCCACGATTCAGTGGTGCAGGTAGGTGGGAGAGATAAAGACAGACGGAGTTCACAAAGAGGAAAGAGGTTAGAAAGAGAAGAAAACAGAAAAGAAGAAGAAAATAGAGCAGAAGCGGGAACGTTTCAACATTCTTCTCCA
>CALSBV010010705.1:8972068-8997083 GCA_943590825.1 Bovichtus diacanthus
ATTTGCACCAACACATTTATTATCCATCAAACACAAGTCCAAGAGTAAATTCCCCTCAAGGGACAAAACAATTAGTTTGATCCTTTTAACAGCCGTTGTTTCCAATAAGAGGAGTAGATGCAGATTGTATTTTAATGCAAGGTGTACATAACCCTTCATAAACACAATCAGCGTATGCATGCTTATTTACGTGGAACTGGATCAAAATGTCATATTGATTGATTATTTTTTTTTTGAGTCCATCTTTGAGAGCAGCGGGACCACAGAACAATAAGAAACATCAACACGAGCTCTTATCCGTTTCCCTCTCAATCACACTCTTCAACTCTCCACCTCATCACCTGCCTGCAGATTGGAGTTCGTGTCTTTTGTTGTCGGGCTTTTACCACCGCTAAATGAGGTTGCCTGAGAAACACTTTGGAGCGGAGCCCTCGGGAGGCACGGAGAGGCTTCCTAACTTTTATCTTCAAAAACGCATAAACAACGCGCTCAAATGAAGAGAACAAAGCCTCACTGGTGTTCATGCATGAACGTGATTGGAGAAAAAAGACGAAAGAAGACACAGAAGAGGAGAACACAGTGTTTATTTTAGTAATGAGCTCTTGTCTTCACGGTTTACGCTTCCAGCTGGGTCTTTTTGTTCCTCTGGCTACATTTCATGTACACAGTGGATTTAACTGAAGAAAGAAATCTACCTTGTTTTGACGGAGTTTGCCAAATACCTTCTTAGACGGAGCTGTGTATATGTTAGCTTGGGGGAGATATACTGCATTTAAATTGAGTACACTTGGCCCGTGGCAGCATAAGCAATGTTTACTTTGTTTCTCTGCTTTTGTCTTTGAGGGAAAACATGAATATTTTGGTTAAAAAAAAAAAAGTTTACAAAAAAAAAGTCAGTCACAGTTTACAGTCCAAAAGATTTACACATAGAACCGGGATTTAGCGAGCATCACATATTACATAACGTCGTCTGTGATACATTTGTCATCATTGCCATGATAAATGGACAACAATTGGTCAAGCTGTGTGGTGGAAGACAGAAATAGAGTTATTATCTAATAAAGCAGCAGAATGCGAGTCAGTTTGGTGGATGCTCGTCATATCTGTCAGAAGGCACAATACAGTGCATGCAAACACATTTTTGGTGCCGATGCTAAAAATTCTGCAGGCTGCTATGTGTAAGTGCAAACATCGCTGTATAAAGATAAGTTAGAATATGTGGTTGTACCATTCAGTTGTTTACAATGTACAGTTAAAGGCGGAGTGCCCCTTTAAGCTAGGTGCAATGCAGCTGTTTAAAATTCAGAATTAAGATATTGATTATGCAACCCCTCCTCGAGCACGTCATTCTTTATTAACTGTCTTGTACACAATTAGAGAGGAAAGACTAATGATACATTTCCTCTGATATTTTCCTGCAGGAGTGAAATTGTCCTTAACAGCCGACATCCATTTGGCTTTAATGATGACACTGACGTGCACGTGTTGCGCTGTACTTACCGTTACATGGGAAAAGATGAAGGAGGACATAAAGAATTACAGCCGGCACCATATGGCTGCTTGTAAAATAAACTGCTAAAGTGTTCGACAAAATCATTTACATCAAAATGGATTTTTTTTTTTTTTCCAAAAAGGACTTTTGTTGATTACTAATTAATTAATTAAACCTCTAACAGTATGTGTGGATCAGCCATTAGTAAATAAGTCCAAGTAAAGCAGAAGGGGCTGCGGCAGAAACAGGTAAGATAAACGGTCTTTGAATTATTCAATATACAAGGCGGCCATTAGAACAATTAGAACAAATACATTCATTCTAATCAAACACAGTTGGCTCAGGCGACGCGTCTGAAATACTGTCTCACACCTATGAGGGGAGGTGAGACAGCATGAGTTCATTAGTAGTATGGGACTATGACGAAGCTCTGGGACACTGTAAGTGTTTCCTCTAATGACGTGCTTGAGTTTGCCAACACCTTGTCATATTGTTTTATGTCTGACTCCAAACTCTGCTTCACAGATGAGCAGAACTTTGTCTCGCAACGCGACGACACCAGATGTTCCTCGCATAAATATGACAAGAGAGAGACACTTCTTCTGTACATCTATATTTCACAAGATGAAGTATTTGGGTCATTCAGGGTTTAGAACGTATGTATGAATAGTGGACTGTATTTCAGCTTTTTTTTTGGCGACGGACTCCAGCAAACTAGATACGGAGGGAAATGGGGAAAGTTGTTATGACCAAACATTGGGATGTTCGTGACCTGTCAAGTCAGAAAGATGACCTAAATCCATCTGATCACGTAGACCAGACTCCAGGCTAAAAAGGCCCCAAAACAAGAAAGATGAGAAGATGCTGCAGTACAGGCCCTGCAGTAAGATACCGCGTGTCTGCTGATGCCTGCGGGTTTGATCTGAAGCTGAAACTTAAAGGAAGTCATCGTAACGACACGACCAGTACACACGGAGGGAGGGACTCAAGAGCAATTCAATACAATTCCTACTGCTGAAACTCACTATGGGTACGTATCAATTCATACTGAACTCCGCACTTACTGCCTCCAACCTAGCGAGTGATGCAAAAACAAATAAAAGCAAAGCAACAGTTCAACCACAGTTTAGAAGAAAGATAAATCAATGTTTTTGTGGTTAACCACACAAACCTGTGCTAATTGTTGTGATGAAATGAACAAGCCGACCCATCCCTGAGCATAAATCGATATTAGCTGCATCGTATGGTTTAATATTAGATGCAACTGCAAACAGGGGATCACTGCTGTGTGAATAATGAAGGCAGCATGTTCCCAAATGTTTTTGCTTGTGACCCTTAAAAACACTACAAAGTCAAATCATGACACAAGATAACATATTCCCACGAGTCTGTGAGCAAGAAAAGACGGGTTTGTACCCTTTTGTTGTTCAATTTAAAATGTTTTTAGAGACCCAGTGAGGTAAATCCAGTATTCTGTGAGAAAGAAAAACAAAAATCAACAATAGATGTCCTACAAATATGGACCAGAAAAATGTTTTGTTCATCTAACTGGATGTGATGAAAGCAAAGTCACACACAAACTGTAAATATTACTATTTAAGTGCTAAATTAAATGACAATAAACAATTAAACCAGACAATGATGGACTTAAGTGAAATTGTATTCAGGAAGACGACCAGAAAAAAAAAAACAAAAAAAAACGAGTTTCTTGTTTTCAAAAAGTTTTTTACAGCCAGAGGTACCAACATACATCCAGAAATAAGCACAAGAATAAAATATCCTGCACCTACAGTATCTAAAAGATACACACTGGAGGATTAAATTTAGCGAGGAAGCAACAGCAGTACAACAGGAAAAGGCGGCAGGAGAAAGTGCATCCCCCACACCTCCACTGTACTCCACAACACAAGGACATGAATGATTCAACATCTGGCGTCTTCACATCGCTCACATGTGTCTGATGCACCAAAGGGAAGTGAGAGCTCCTACTCCAGCGGCTCCTCCGTGTTCAGGCTCAGGATTCAAGCCGTACTATGTGACTGTGGCTCACACGGCCGTAAGATGAACCGACGTATGTGACGAAGAACTCAAAAGCACGGCAACGCCGCGCTGGTGAGCACATTTGTGAATGAACTGAATTCAATTCAACACTATTAGATAAGGCATCTTCTTCGCGGGAGACACTTTACAAACTTAAAACTAACTTCAAGGACTAGTTGCACATTTTTGGAAATACGCTTATTTATAGGAGTTACAGGAGAAGATCCACTCCACCCTCATATCTATACGTTAACTATGGAGCTACATCCAGCAGCCAGTTAGCTTAGAGACAGGAAACGGGGGCGAAACAGTCGACGCCACGGTTATGCATGGACCTTGAATACTTAAGGTTATTATAGGTCGTTGGGCAGCGAGTTTATTGCTCGAAACAGTGACTTCCTGGAGTCTTGTACCCGACTGTTACCCCCAGTTTCTTCATGCTAAGTCAAAGCTAAGAGCTAAAGCTGCTGCTGGACCTCCTTATTTAAAAAGCACAGATATTTAGAGCGGTGTCGATCTTCTCACACGCATGTTGAAATCATAAACAAAGTCTGATTATTCAACAATTGCCGTAAAAACCTAGTGCTGCTGAGAAAAACAACCCTCGGTGCAGGACCCAGTTTGACCGTTTTCCTCCGAGACCAGGAATAAATTGGCTTTAAAAACAGCTGACGACTGTATCTCACACTGCCAGCAACAAATGGGGAAATCAGGAGTCATTTTTCTATTCTTTCCTTTTTTTTGGGGGGAGGAAACATCAGTGCAGTGACTAGAAAAATCGTTAACAGCTGTAAACTTCATAGTGAGCAACACCCTAGAGTTATGGAGATATTGAAGACATTACGTTGAAAGAGTAAAGTTAATGATGCAAGAAAAGCTGATTTCCATCCATTTAAGTTTTGTGCATGTATCCCCGCAGCTGTAACGTATTCTCGCTTTGTTCATCAAGAGTGAAAAAGCTTCAGGACGATGCCAGCCGATTAAAATCACGTTGATCACCACTTCAATGTTTGTACTGAAGTGCTGTTGGCAGCTGACGAAGAGGCCTCGTGTGAATTTGTCGTCAGAAGTAGAGATGGACAGCAACACAGAGGACGGAGCGGCACGAAGCAACAAAACACCAAACACAAGGAGTAACTTCACCAAAACTAACAAGGGTTGAGGTCATTTAAGCATCTTTTCCCTTCACAGGAGTCGAGGAAGCTTTGGTTTGGTTTAGCAGGTCAAAAGATGTTCAGACGCTGAGACTTTTAGAGGCGTAGGTGCTGTTGTTTCAATAACATTTCAATGACTATATTCAAGAAAGAACGATTATATAAACTCTCAAAACACAACAAAAATGGATCCCAGTGTTTTTGACCTGAAATTTTCCAAATCAGTGCACTCATTTGGCAATTTGCAGGTCGAAAAAGACATTTAGATGTTTGTTAAAACTGAGCTTGATAGTGTTTAAAAGTTCTCCATTACACTTTAAATGATAGTCACTGAAAGAAGGACTTTGCATACTTTTAAATCTACAAAACAACATGCACTTTTTGACTAAATATATCCCACTTTTCAAGTAAATGCCTGGAGGTTTTTTGACCTGAAAATGTACAAAAAACCATATATTGTGATAGTCTGTATCCACCACATGACTACAACTCCCAAATAGATTTATAAATCCAGTTCCAAGACTATATTTAGGCTGTATTTTGGTTTCATCAGGGCCACCGGGGCCGAGACGCTGAGAATGTTTGTTTGACTTTGACAGTGTTTACCAGGACACAAAGCATTAATTAGGCTTAATGACTCAAAAAGAGACGCGATCACAAGAAAGCCAAGAACATTTCAAATGTCCAGGAAGCTCCAGTCAGTGGGTGCAAGTCTCGCTCACCCAGAAGGGTTTCAGCAGTCATATAAAAGTCAAGATAAAAGATTTATTGGACAGGGAATTTGTGTTAAATAATTCAAAGCTGAAAGCACTATTAGGGGGTAACAGGTTGATGGACCACTAAACAAGGAACGTGAATGACATTTACTGACAGCAGCTGATCTAGACAGCAGTGGATTAATTGCAGATGAGGTTACGTGTCCTTCAGACTTGGAAAGGTTGAGTTTTATTCGCAGGCAGTGACATCATTTCAGCACTTTTAAAAGTCCAGATTTTTGTCCTCCCCACTTTTGCATATCGTCATGAAAGTCTTGAAACTGTTTCAGGAGTCGCGTGCTCTAACGTAAACTTTTATTCTCATCACATCAATATTTGAAGCTTATAAACACTTTCCTTCAGTATTAAGCAGCATGTGAACGGAAAGTTGCGTCAGATTCGAATCAGAATCCGGTTTATTGCCAAGTAGGTTTTCACTTACGAGGAATTTGCTTCTTTTTTTTTTAAGCTGCTGTACAAGGTGCCACATGCTCATCAGAGATAACCACTCACACACACTCACACACACTGTTGGCCATCAGGAGCAATGTGGGGTTCAGTATCTTGCTGAAGGACACTTTGACATGTTGACTGCAGAGGCCGGGGATCGAACCACCGACCCTCCGACTGGTGGACGACCTCTGCTGCTGAGCCACAGCCGCCCAACTGGATTTAATCAACATTATAATAAGCATTGGGTTGGCAATTGGCGGACACCTCATACTAAAAGGGACTGATTGGGTATGGTACCTTGAATTTTCAGCAGCATAAAATAGTAGCAATGAGGAATAGTTCAACTTTTTATGAATTAGGCGTATTCGCTTTCTTGCCAAGAGGATTTACAGACAGAACAAGTGACATATATCATGATTTTTAGTTAATTAGTATTGCTGCTGCAGTACAAAGCTTGAGAAGGTGTCTGCAGACACTACTGAGGGCTTAAAACACTGCTCACACAAAAACTTTATTACATTCGTGATTTAATTTGCAGGTGACGATGTGTAATTTACTCAAATATTGACATCAGAATGTTCCTGAGACAAGGACTGATTAGTTTTAGCATGTGTTATTTATTTTATTTCAAATTTCAGGTTTGCAGTGTTTCAGGCCTCTTTCAATGAAACGCAATCTAAATTTACAGAAATACAAACATTCTTGGGAGGCATGATTTTTTTATAATGTGTTATACTGGTGTTTGTAATGCATTCAAATAATGTGTGCAAATAAAAGGAGTTTACATATTTTTTTTTCTGCTTGAAAAAACCCAGAATTCCCCCAATTCCCCCAGAAATGGTGAGACTAAAGCGACACCCTGGTGAGAGCAAACAGCAGCGGAACAACAGTCATTTCCACTGCAACAGCTCTGATTCAACTTCCTTTTTACATGAAAAATAAAAAAAAACCCTCAGTGTGAACACAGTGGTAATTATTAATAACCTTTTCAAGACTGTATTTAATTAAAAATCTAAAAAAAAAAAAAGTTGAATAACTATGAAAAGGGGAACAAACAAAACCTTCCCAGATCTTTCCCTCAGTGGCCGTGCTGCACATAAATCTAATTCAGATGTTTCCCTCAAGGTTAAGTAGAGTGCATACATGGCTGGTCCGGAGCCATTACTCAGGATCTTTCCTGAGGAGCTGCAGCACTCGCAGTGGAGCGGAGACAGTGGCCAAGAAGCAGAGCCAATATTAGTAATGCACTCTTACCGGCTCCCTGCTTACTGTGCGAGAGCGTAACAAAGACTATGTGTAATTTATTCAGGCACTCAACAGTTTTGTCAGTTCAAGTAAAATGCCAATAAACACATTCTTCAAATGAATGACTCATGAATAGGAGTCGGTGAGGAAGACGATGCAGGAAGAAGGGATGAGGGGATGAACGATGGAGGAAAAAAGATGTTTGTTTTCAGCCCAGAGGACGAGGATAGAAGTGGATTTGATTTTAAGCATCAGTAAGCACGCACCGCTTTAAAGCAGAGGAGCATTTCAGTGGGCAAACTGTGAAATTCCCTACAAAACGATTTTGAAAAAGGTTGAATAAATATTTTTCAGTTCAATATTATGTATAAAGAAGAGATAATTAGACAATAGAAGCGGCAGATAATCCGTTTGCTTCGTTATATCCTGAGTGTATTGTGAAGTATTGTGCACGGCTCTAGTTTCCTTTTCCTTCTTGGTACTTGAAGTATTCATTTTATTTAAAAATTTTATGTGAATCTTTGTCTTTTTTTGTCTTTTAATCTGCATTACCAAATACAACTGAAATGAAAAAAAATATGCAAAGAGACAAAAAAAAGAAAAAATGTGAAGAAAATATGCAAAATAAGAAGTTAAAATAATCCCTCTGCTCTTTCGTCCTTCCGTATTTTCATATCTCCAAATACCCAAAGGCGGCTTAAAATACGGCCTGGAGGAGGAGAAATGTAGGAAGCGAGCGACAGTGCCAGTAGGTTATAAAGATGATGTATGTAGCAGATGGAGAGTGTTTCACGACCTGTACCGGCACTCCATTTAAGTGTGTGTAAAATTGATGGCCAACCATAATTGACCTCTGTAGCCACTATAGTACCGAAAGCTGTTCTTTCACTTTGAGGAAAGAGGCGAGTTCTTTTTTTTCTCTTTTTGACACGAAGGGGAGTGGTTGATTTATGTATTTCTGCGGCAGGTTGGCGTTTCAACATCACAAGCGGACTGTGATGGATTTTTCTGTGTGAGGAGAAGGGAAGAAGAAGATGGAAGAGGAACAGATGAGAAAAGGCAGAGATGATTAGGGAGGACAGGACAGAATGGGACGGGAGAATAAATAGAAAGTGGAGATGAGTAGAGGCTAAGGGAACGGGAGATGGAGAGGGGAAGGGGGAAAATGTGGAGAATGGAGAAGCAAATAGAAGTGGAGATGAGGGATGGAACAGGAGAATATGGCGAAAGGAAAAGAGGTAGAAGAAATAGAGGAGGAGGAGGAGGAGGAGGAGTGGAGACATTCAGCCGCCGAAGGATATTTGTCACCGTGCTAACCTCCTCAAGGCCATGACTACCTGGATCATGGATCCTGCCATCTACAACAGACTATTGACAAGCTACATCATCGTATGGGACGTGTTTCATGGCCCGGATGTCATATGTGAATAATACGACTCTATATACGACATTGAGCGTCGAGCTACACGAGCAGCTCGCAGACACCGCTCTGTCCCGTCAGCAAACTCAGACGTATCGTCCTCCATTTGTCAAATACTGCGTAAGAAGAAAGGCAGGAAGGTTCTGTGACGCAGAACATCATCAAGACCCAGTTTACAAGTGCGGTAATGATTCAGAATTCATAAAAACGAGTCAGAAAACACATTTTTGTGACTATCACACACATTGAAGCTGCATCACTTTATCACTATATCACACTGGATAAGTTCCAGCTGTGTCGTGCATCATGTGTTCACACACTTTTGCATCGTTCGGCCGGACCCATGCTGCACGTGGGGAAGCCTCGGTGTCGTGACAGCAACAGGAAATCAATCGATGCTCAGTTTGCAGTTTGTTCTGCAGCGACGGACCACACTGGCAGGCTTGGCAGGGGCTAAGATGTTAAACCAATAAAGCAAATCATGTCCTAATGCGGCTTTTAACCAGTTCTCTTAAATAAACGTACGTCTCGAGGATACAAGTAAGTAATGTGGAATATAAATCAAAGATGGCGTCTATTCGTTTGAATGAAGCGTATCCTCGTCTCCTGGTTGTCTTCCACGCCGTGCAGCACATAAATGTTATATTGAGATGACCTCACACGCGTATAAAACCGTCATTGTTTAAAAATGCGAGTAAACATTTGCCTTGTCGCAGCAGAAGGTGTCTATATAAATGTATAAACGTCTCCTTTATAAGTCTGGACTATAATGAAAATGCTTTTTGAGCCACAGGCCAATGGGACAGATTGGCAGGATGGTTGATTGGCAGGATGGGTGATTGGCAGGATGGGTGATTGGCGGCTCCATTTTCTGCTCCATTAACACAACAATATTACTGACACACACGTGACCTCCACAGCTTTCAATGAGTGACTGACACCATGCACGTTAAATACCTGGGACTCGAATTACAGGCTAAATATCTTTGTCAATCTACACAAGTCCTGCCGTCTTTGACTGAAGATAAATTAGACTACATGGAAACTATTTTCACAACATTTGTTCCGATACCAATGTATAATTTTAGGGCCGTTTAGATCAGTTTTCTACAAAGACGCAAGCTCACGTAAAGTTTCTGATCCTCAGTGAGTCAGGGTTTGCTCTACTTTACAGTGCTTTGGAGAAATGCATCCATAAAGTTTTGTCATTTTCAACATAATGTGTTAAAGTACTTTGTCCTTCCGACTCTTACAGCAAGAAGTTAGCAGAAGCAAAGTTTCACACAGCGACAGACATGCCGCTGCTTGCTACAGGCCAATGAGAACCAACTGTCAGACGATGACAGATTCAGACTTCAGTACCATGTCAATATAAAGAAGTAGGTTGGAACCTGCTTTAGTGTAAAAACAGAGGCAAACAGTCATATAAACGTCTAGTTAATGTCAGCCACAGCATTTCAAGACATTCAACACCATTACTAATGCATAGGCAACCGTGTTGTAGAAAACCAAATGTAATTTGATTGATTGCTCCACTCTGGTGCATTACAGGGAAATGTCAGATTCAGTTTTTTTTAAAAAAGGGGCCTGAGGGTCAGTTATGGATCCAAAGTGTTCAGTCAGAAGGAGTTTAAACAGAGCTGGCAGGGAGGTAAAGAGTCCGTGCACACCTTTGAAGTCTGCTGTTGGATAGTCGAACAGATGGCAGGAGGGGTTATTACCTGTAATCTTGGACACACACACACACACACACACACACACACACACACACACAGGGGAAGTTCATAAAGTGTCATAATTGACAAATCATATCAGCGTACAGCCATGGTGAGGTTAACAGAAAGATGTGGCGGTGTAAACCTTCTAAACTTTACCATCTAACACACTTCTTTCTTCATTATAAATAATGATGTGTCACCTGCACATCTCCTGAAAGACAAACCTGAAAAATTGCATCCAAAATATTTAAATTTATTCGAATTTGAATTTGAATAATGAATGACTACATGTTAGGGCTTTCATTCGTGGAATTGATACATTTACATACTAAACAATCCACATACTAAGATTTGCATAACATTAGGCGCACGTAATGGGAAGAATTTAGACCAAAGTGTGCATCTGCGTCACATTTCTCTCCATTATAAAAACTTCAGACGGTGGAAAGCAGCCATTTAACCCTCTCCTTCCTGCACTATATTTCTCACCATTAATGAAAAATCAATACCAACATTAGAAGGCAGAGATGAAACATTAAGCCAAATGCAATCTGCATTAAATGACAAAACACTTGTCTAGTCTGCATCTGAAATGTGCAATTATGTAGAGAGTGCTTTTCAGAACATGACGTGCTCGGTTCGTGTCCACACGGAGAAAACAGGAAGATATTTCATGCCGGTGCATCATGTTGGATGCTGCTAGTTTGAAACATTTATTAGGACATTTTTGTAATCAATCTTCCAGGCTCCGTGTATCTCAACGAGTGCTGTAACTGTCCTCTTTACCCCAGAAAGTTTCCCTGAGAGGAAGCCTCTCTTTTGCAGGAACGCCCTAAATACATTTGCAAGGATCCGCACGTTAAACACCTGGAAGCTGCCTAGCACAACCAGACTGATCTGCTCGCCACTGAGCGGCTCCACTGGAGCGGTCGAGGATAAAAGCACCTCAGTGCTGTTAATTAGGGACTTTCCCCACCAAAATGTATCCTGCCAGTCCGGAGATTGACCCGACCACAAGCATCTCCAACCTCTCGGCCTGTTTATTTCAGTTGTTTAGGTTCTGGCACTAAAACGACTTAGTTAGACTATTGAATTACAACCAGTTTAAGGTTCCGGACAAATCGTGGTAATAGTTCAAAGAAACCATGTGACCGTCAGTAGGAGAACGGGACACAAACAGCGCTCTCACGATTTAAAGTCCAGTGGTTTTGTTGACTCATCCACCTCCAGACTGTTCGTGTCTGTCCGTGCCAACCTTAACCATTCGATATCCACGTATAAACCAACGCAAATAGACACAACCTCTGAGCCTCTGTCACTTTATACCAACATCGCCTTCAGGAAAATCAAGCAAATGTTGTTATCCACGTACAATAGCAGAAGTACTTTTCTACAGGGAACATGCCCAGATGTTGAGGGGGCTCTGGGCTTTAGGAAAGTTCTCCACATCACCTGATAACCTGATGTAAACCTGCTTTTTTGGGACAGATCCCACCGGGCTGGGGTACACATCTGCTTTTTTTTTTTGAGCACAAACTAAACATCAAACAAAATTCCAAATTTCAAGTCCTCTGTTTGACTTCCCTGTGCTCCTCGTCCCTCCTACAGTCACAGCCTCAGCGAGAGCGAGCGCTTACTGGCATATTTATCAGGCTGCTAATCAGGCTGCTAACCTGCAGCTGTGCCTCTCCATACAGTCAGAACTGAAACCAAACCTCTGCTTCGACAACTCTATGTCACGTTTTACTCTTACCATTTTACGCTACAACAAAACCTAAAGGCTGCAGTTGGATTTGCTGCAGTGGCATCATAATGTGATGCACTCTTAATACAACAAACACACGGACTGAGAGATGTTTTCCAATTTTATTTCACTGCAGAATTCAACATCTGATTTTAACCCCTGCGATAGTGTTTTCTCAGCAGGTGACACACAATAGCATTGCGTCACCACAACATTGTTTTGAGCAATACCATGCTGAGCAAAACCAATTACAGCCGTCGTAATTGTACGGCACAATGTGAAATTATCACCTCCGATGAACATCATGTTAACAGGCAGGTTGGATTTTGTGGTCTGCTGTTCACGCACCCATCAATATAAAACTTTAGAAATCATATTAAATATTAGTATTTCACATGCATTATCATCACACTGCATTTAGAAGTAAACAGCGTTTGTTTTTCAGTACAACGAAATGTGCTTTTCTCTTAAAACTTTCCATATTTGAACTGCAGTTCTCCTCCAATAAACAAAGTTTCCTCACTTAACTTAGTTAGTTAGTTCCCTTCATGTCATTCTGAAGTGTGCACACAGTATAACTGCACATGTCGTCACGTATAAATCATGTATATCTTTCCCTGGAAGTCTTAGCAGCTCCTCTCCTACTGTAAATGTAAGCTGAAGTGGTCTTAATTCACTACTAATCTACTTGGCTTTTATCTCAAAGCGCCACATCGCAGCGCTTAAGATTCCATTTAGTATCGTCATTTAAAAACACAAAACACACTTCAAAACAACAGTGAGCTGAGAGGACATTTGAAAGCCTGGAGCGCCATAATAAATCCAGGGAGTGAAAATTAAAATGAATGGGCCTTTTGCATGTTTAATTATTTTTGACCTTTTTTTCTCCTTCCCCCACAAAGAGAAAGTGAGTCGTGCTTCACATTCACGCTCCCACTTCAACCTACCAAATATAATACATACGTTACATTACATACATACATTACAAAAGAGGAAAGAGTTGTCAATGATAAATATCTGGTTGCATGACAATAAGCTACACATGGAGTTCGGCCGTTAAAGTGACAACATTCCCAGGATTCAATAAATCCATTTTTTTTGCTCTTTTTTTTTGGTGAAATGTTTCTATAAAGTTGAGCGTCATAAA
This sequence comes from Bovichtus diacanthus, assembly GCA_943590825.1. Lineage (NCBI taxonomy): Eukaryota > Metazoa > Chordata > Actinopteri > Perciformes > Bovichtidae > Bovichtus > Bovichtus diacanthus. The sequence continues at coordinate 8,985,237 of CALSBV010010705.1, forward strand.
AGTTGCGTTTTTTGGGATGAGTCTCGTTTCATCTGTGTTTATATTTCACTTAAAAGCAGCAGTCTGTGTTGTAGCCTCGCTGATGACTAAGTTTAAAATAAAATTTTACATTCTGCACGGTTAAAGTTTTCCCACTTTTATAGGATGAAACATTTGCTCTTAGTTGGGCCACACGAAGTATAGAGACTCTTAAAGTAAAACACAAACAATGTACAAATTTAAAACTTTACAGAGAGGCTGACACCCACCCACACACACACACACACACTTGATGAAACGCTTATTTGGCACAGGTTCCCAAACTAAATACTGCACCTCAAACATAAAACTGCTTCGTCAGCTCCATATTGTCAGATTCACGCACAACTGCTGTTTGAAAATTCCCGTGCCCTTTGGATGTGACACAGTTTCACCGTCAGCTGCAACAGGAGTGGTGAGTGTGTAAGACTCAATGTTTATTTAATGGAAGTTGGAGAAGAGAGTTTCAGAGTTCACAGTTTGTCCTCTGTGTTACATCAAGGGGAAGCCTGATCAGTAGAAAGTCTGTGGCATGCAGATGTGAGACATGTAGGATGAAAGACGTAGCCTCACTTGAGAGAAAGCCATTGTTCCTGTTAGGATTAAGATTAAATAAAAAACACTAAACAGAATAGGAAGAGGGTCATGTTAGAGTATACATTTCTCCTCAACACTGGAGTGTGTTCACTGCTGCTATGAACAGATCGAGAACCAGCTTCTTTTAAGAAACGGTTCCAAAGTTGTCCATATCCTTGAAATCGCAGACCTCCGTGACCTTTGATTCCTCTTATCGATGCTTTCCGACCGTTGCGACTGTGTCATGCATCAGTTTGTGCGATTCCAGAGTCATGGCGGAGAGAGAAACGCTCAAAAGCGTGGCACTAGTAAACCTACTTGTTCCCTTATAATGCTACATAGTGAAGAACAAATCTCTGTTGAGGAGAGCTAGCTAACAGCTAACAGCTAATAGCTAATAGCTAACAGCTAATAGCTAACAGCTGACAGCTAACAGCTAACAGCTGACAGCTAACCGCTAACTAACATTAACCCATTTGTTTTGGGTGAAGGTAAATTATAACGTTATCATGATGTGTTCAAATGTAGTCTTGTAAAATGGAAACATTTTTGACGAGAAACTTAAATAATACAGTTGATGAATGAGATGTTTTCACAGCATTATAAAAAAAGATATTAGGGCTTAACATCTTAACAGTAGTTCTAAGCAGCTTATAATACATAATTAAAAATTACTAATGTCAACTATTATTAAAAAAATTTTAATCAAAGCAAATATTCAATAAAAAATGAATTTCCTAAATCACCCAAACTTTTTTTTTGTTGCAAATAATCACTGTAGATAAAAATAGAAAAGTAAAAAAAGCCTCGTCTGTAGTTATCCTTTTTCAATTTATCAGGATTCGATAAAGAATCTAAATCACTTTCACTCCCTTTAGACGCAGGTCTCTTCCTACATGCATATATCCACCACTTGCTATGAAATGCTCGCCGTCTTCTCCTGGATGTCAAATACGTCGTGATACATTATTTGCATACGCTTTGCATGAACAGTTGGATTTCTTGGTGCAGCCACGATTTATGATGAAAACGGCTCATTTAAAGTGCGCTTGATGCTGGGAGGGTTTGGCAGCTTGGTGCAACAATTAGTTCAGAGAACATCGTGCATTTCTTTGGATACATTTTTCAGATGCATGTCAAACGCTGATAGATCATATAAATCATTTATAATAATAAAAAAAAAGCTTTATTGTTCGTTCCCATGGAAATTATTCTTGCATTGCCTGTTTGTAACAAATCATAAGAATTACTGATAAACTATATAAAACATCTGTCAATACAGCAACAGAAAAACACATCTGTCCTTTGTCGTGCACACACGAACATATCCTACAGCCAAAAAAAAAAATACAGCAAGAGAGCAAAAAGAGCTTGGCCTTGTGCAGGGACCGTGCACGCAGCGACAGTCACATGCACCTTCAGGCTCCGTTGGGAGAGGTGGAGGTATGACTGTAGTCGCTGCTGGAACACTAAAACGCCCCCCAGAGGGCAGGAGCTGGTACTCCTCATGTAGGACGTGAGGGTCCAGGGTCTGAGGGTCCGAGGTCTGAGGGTACGCTTTCGTGCAGCGACCCCCCCGGAGCAGACCCCAGGAGTCGCAGTATCCTGGTTTTCAGTTGAACCGACAGACCCCTGAAGCAGACTGAGCCTCCGTACTGCAGGACGCTTTGTAGGGTGGAGAAGAAGACCAAATTGAAGATTCCCTTACTGACTCCAAATGACCCGAGCCCCCTGAAGTGAATCCTCTGCTGCACCTTACACCAGACCACACGGTGGGTCCAGGAGAGTGCACCATCCATGTGCACCCCCAGGTGTTTAAATGTTTGTTTCATGGTTTGGATGTTTGAATATCTGTGTCTTGTGCAGCTCCGAAGATGATCTCTCTGTTTTGAGAGTGTTGAGTATGATCAGAGGCATCAAACTGCTTCTACTGGTCGTTGCATCACCACGACAATTGGCTGCTTGTGTAAATATACAACATATATCTTGAAATACAGAATGGACAAAACATGCACTAATCTTTAAACTACTATATTTACGCAAATATCCCAAATTCAGACTTTTCACGTCCATTAAACGTCACAACCACCATTAATCACCCTGTGGCTAACTCGTAAAACTTTTACGCTTGCTGTTTAAAACATCGAGGGTACGGCAGGATTTTATCTCCCAACTTCTGTCTGTGATCACAGATGGGATTCATTTCTCTTTCTGATTCTTTTTTTTGTGTTTTTTTTGCACTTCTTACAACACTTTACATCACGTACTCTTTTGAAACGGTTAGCTTTCATCCAACATTTTAAATAATCATCTTAGGGTTAGCAATATTTGATCCTTTCTGCCCCTTTAATTTCCTTTCTCAGTGTGGCTTTAAATTTAAATTACCCCCCCCCCCCGAAAATCTGATTAAATTTGCATGTCTTGTTTCACCGTTTGATCTCCTCAGTATGTCTTAATAAATTCATATGAAGCGCAGCAACAGTGGGAGAGGCAGGGAGCGAGGACGAGCAACACAAAGTCTGACAGTGAATGAGGTAAATGAAGTTTTTCGGGTGAATGAAGAGGCAGTTGTGAGGAGCACAAACACATCTGAGATGGGTCAAGTGGAGCTGAAGTGAGAACCACAGTGAACGTGATGTGGAGATAACAGGATGAGCTGACAGTCCAATGACCGCTGCTGCCTCTGCCGACTGGGAGACTGAGCACATTTAATGAATAGAGAGAGTTTTCACTTGGCCACACTTCATTTTGTCAACACAATTGTTGTTTTTTTTTCGCAAATAGAGCACGGCCCAGAGGAAGGTGTCAGAAAGCTCTTTTTTTTTTTTTTTTTTTTGCAACCAATCTCACTTCAGGAAAGACTGCACAGTGAAATAAACTTAAAACTTGCAATAGTCCTGCAGCGGTGTGCAGGTAAAAAGAGGAAAAAGAAAAAAAAAAAATGGCATTGCAGCACTGATAAGATTCTGCAAAGAAACATATTTAAACATTTAGTGATGTGGGTTGTATTTTTCCGCAGCAAAAAGTAAACAAAAATAGAGCTCTGGCTTCACCCAAAACTGGAATATGATTAGTAGTGTCACCCCATCAAAGTCCAGCTGTTTGAAGAGGCAGTAAGGGCCCAATTATACCAGGATAACTTTAAATGATCTGATAATTGGCAGCTCAGCCATCAATGAAGAGCTGGGGCTGCAGAGACGTGTCCGAGGAAGATGGATCTATGAGTTCAAACATAAACGTGCCTGCAGCAGGTATCATACAGATATCATACAAGGTAAATGCACTTCAATTAAAAGCTCAAGTGATGAGTTTTGAAGTTTTTACAGAGCTTAATTGTTACATTTTGAAAACAATAATGGACCCAAAGAATGGATCTAATTCAATAATAGTGAAAAGGATGATATTCCACAAACTGGAGTTAGACCAAAGTGTGGAGAATTACAAACAATCAGCAATTACAAAACTGCAAAAAAAATAAAAATAAAATACAAACTTCAAGAACGGCATTTGGAGAGAACATAAAATATGCTTGTAAAACATATCAATATCAGTTAAACTGTAACTTCTGAAGAACACTTTGCCTGTAAAAGATGATATAACACCACCCACAAGCACCACCACTCATAATAGACATAAAACGGACGTGAAACGTTTACATTTGCCGTCACAAACACGGCGTGTACGGCAGGATTTCTATCCCCCGACTCCTCATCGGGTTCTGTCTGTGATCACAGGTGGGATTTATTTCTCTTAGTGATTCTTTTTTTTTTCCTCCAACAAGAGCATTTGGAGAGTAGATAAAATATGCTTGTAAAAATGTTCGTCAGAGCATCAGTGTCCGTTAAACTGTAACCGCTATCGATGCAACTGCATGTTCCACCGGAAACAACCGCTGGTGGCAGAATTATGTTTCATCCAATAATGCAACTAAAAGAAAGTAGCAAGCGAAGAGATTTTTTTTTTATGGTGGGAAGACAAATCCTTCTTGTGAGGCCATTTTTTTAACAACTTAAGAGCCTGGCTTAAGAGAGTGTTTGAAACATTGCTTTATCAATAAAGTAAAAGAGACATAAAACACTGGCTGTTACCAAGAGACATAGAAGCCAGCGGACGACACGAGTGACCTGCACCCAGAACTCTTGCAGGAATCAACGTAACCAGAGCCTCAAACTCACGACATGTGCGTCAGCGAGTCCTGCGAAGCCAATTTGCTGAACTGATCTTTAATGGAAAAACACCTCGGGACTTGAAAAACATGACTGACCTGCCAAATCAATTTAAAACTTAAAACTGCTGCAAATAATGCGTCCAACGTGATTCACCATCTTATAAATGTCCCACTCTCCCGAGGAGAAAGCCTCGCAGACCTCCTCGGTTTGGCTGTTTTGTTTTCCTCCAGTCATCCTGTCTGTTTGTTTCTGCTTCAGATTCCCTCTGTTAGTCTGATGCTGCGGTTGGTCGTCCGCGCCTCGCCGGCACTCGTTTGCGTCCCCGCATCTTTGCCATTGTGTACAGCATGTCCTCATTACTAAAACATCAAGAGTGTTGCATTAATGCTCCCCGACAGCGCCGCCTTGCCTCCATTGATGTATGTTTAGCCTGACATTTCTGCAGGATCCCCGACCAAGAGCTCCCGTCTCTCCACCGCAGGGAGGGAGCGTTTGTTTTCCTCCCCATGACCTCTGCGCGGACGTCTACAGCACCCCAGACCTCATCCTCCCCAACGCCAGTGGTGGAATGTAAGCAAGCACATTTACTCAAGTACCACACGGAGAAACAAGTGTGACATCACAATCAGAAAACCTTTATTCGTCCCACAGCGGGGACATTTACAGCGCTAAGTACAAAATATAAGTACAAAAAAACACAACAACAACAAAGACATACTTGTACTTTACTTTATTTTATATATATATATATATATATATATAATTCTATGCTTGGTCCACCCAGCCTCCCTCACCTCTCTGCTTACTGTGCGTTGTCTGCTCCTACATTGACACACAGTTATAGCATAATGAAGTATGAAGAAATCGACCGCTTAGGTTCTTCTTGTGCATTGTTATTTATACACCTGGAATCTCGTAACGTCACATAAATTATCAAAAATGACAAGATAGTGTGTTTTTGTGAACCTCACAGACATCTTTCCCAGACGTTGGATGAATAATGTGACAGAAGACGGTCACGGACACTTAGGTGATGTGCGCTCCAGCTCAAGGCCTGGCGGGCGCCGACCATGATAAACGGATCGAGCCGGTTCCGCTGTCCCAGCAAATTTTGGACAACCCCAAGGACTTTAACGGTGACACTGTGCAACAGGGCATCAATCTTTGCAACTAAAGCCCTGACTTGTGATTTTTACTTTTCGTTCTCTTCTATATCTTGTGACTTTGTTGAAGTGCTCTTTGAAATAGTTCTGCACAGAGCGAGCGCAGAGACGGTCGGACGGCGTCTTTAAGAGGACGGTGAATGATGTATGAAAGTAAAGCGCGCTCTTTGGAACACAACATCCCGGTTTCCATTTCAACAACAACAACAGCATCCTTACTCGATAACAAATCAGTGCAGTGACAATCAAAGGCTGCTGCATTACTTGATGTGTAGCTATTCAAGAAATACGGGCGATTCTTCCTCAAGATGGCACGACAGACAGGCCGAGCTGGATGGATGCAGACAGCTTTCAAATTCTCCCGAAAGACATTTAAAATTGAATGAAGGAACCCGTGCAGTCAGACATTTCCCATCACACGCAATGCGTGCAGAAGCATATTTAATTAGAAATACACACGGGAGCACATACAAATGTGTTCACAAGGAAACGTTTGTTCCTTATCAGACATTTCCCATCATAGAGATTGTGATGAAAGCAAAACTGAAAAATCAGGAGGCAAGGATCAACTAAAATGTACCATGCAGCTATAACAGTAATTACTTATTTAGTCGGTTTGTCAAGTGTTAAAATGCCCAAAACACTAAATATTTGCTTGTTCAATCTTCTTAAAATGTAATAATTTAGCATTATTATCATTTAAAACTGAACATGTTGGCTTTTAGACTATTGACAGCACAAAACAAGACATTAGAAAAAGCAGATATCGTGGTGGGAATTCTTTGTGGCAATTAATTTTTCACAACAATGGATGTATTAATAATAAATTAAAAAAAAGACATTGCCATTTTAAAATAATTGCTACTTGTGTACGGAGGAATGGCAGGAAATTAGAAACCTGCAGGGTATTAAAACAATGTTATCAGCCATGTAAACTGACTTAATACTGTGTGGTAATTGGTGTATTAATCCGTTTGACTCTAAGAGCTTCTTGTACATTCCTGTGGCGCTGGGATGTTACCGTCAGTGTCAGTGTGCACGTCGTCTGCTGCTGCCACAACCACCTGGTCGCTAATTACTTCACTTACAACCTGCGGTCTTTAAAACGTCTGAGCCAGGCAACACAACGCGACCACACGGAGCCGAGCCGAGGGCCAAACGCAGTATCAGGTTCTTCACTGAAGGCTGTTAAATGAGTCGTGCACAAAGAGAAACGCTGCGTTCACACCATCAGCGGTGAAACCGGCGTTGTTTTGTTTGAGAGCGGTGCAGTGCTACACCTGGCGTGGCTCACCGCGCTCGAAGTTCTAATTATTTAAACTTTGACCTCGATTGCCGCTAACCTTTAACAAGTGCGACCAATGAGGGAGCAGCGGACGCTTCCATGGTGTGAAGGCAGCTTAAGGCTTGAACAGACGGGAACACGATGGGGGGGCGGTAGTTTACCTCCAAAGCGTTAAAAGTATCGGGAGCGTTCATGGATTTGGGGACTTTCGCAATTTACATTGTTTGTCTGACACACAAACTCTGGGTTCTGGCACAAGATGCACACAGACGAGTACAATGTGAATATGAATGAAGGAATATTGCACTGCAGGAAAATAATCATTGCAGTGAAAACTTATTACTTTACAAAATTAATTTTACAGTAGGAATGGGCAATATAATCAATTTAATTCATAGAAATACAGAAGATTTTTCACCATTAAGTAGTTTTGCTGGTATAAATCCCATCAGGGACATTTCACGCCTTTTATTTATAAGTCAACCGTAAGAGAGGTCAAAAGCAGAGAGCGTCACTAAAGGTGCAGGGCTGAATTATATGATATATATATATTATAGGATTTCTGAGTGAAAAGATACTTTGATTTGTGAGGTTTTAATTCACAAAACTCACCAAAACCAGACATTCACATTCACACTTTCATACCACAGTATAACAATCAACCTATCCACCTGTTTTACACATGAACCACCAACATACTGCAACACGGGAACTATTGTGCTTCATTGTTGGTCTGAACACAGCTGAAACAGTCCTGAATATTAATTAGTAAATGACTCTAATTCACTCCATTTGGCACATGTTTGCACAAGAGAGGACTGTCCATCAAGGCTCAGTGCTGTGCTTTTATTTTGGAGTTTACTTCCTGCCCTGGAGCATCTTTCATAAATATTTTTATTTTCCAAAAGTTTTTTTTTTTTTTGTTTTTTTTCCCTCCAAAGCCTCTACTAAAAATCCCTGAGATATGCCTCCTTAATGCACACGGAAGATAAACAGCTGTGCACCTACAGCATATGTGTCCCGCCACGTCTCTGGAGCCGCTGTTCCGCAGCGTGCAGGGAAATGTCATTGTTCACTGCGGCGCCGGGAGGAGCCATGTCATACACTGTACAGATCTCGCCTTGTTTTCCTCGTCCTGACAGGACAAATTCATCACCGCTGGGCATGTTGGCTTAGCCTTCAGCACGACCACCGCGAGCGCAGCAACATTTCCACGGGATGAATGCTCATAAGCTCTGCACCATCTCCTCTGGCTCGCTGCCGCTTTCCTTTCATGTGTCCTTCATGACTTTTTTTTTTCCTCCTCTCGGCTCTTGATCTTCTCTGCCCATCTCATTGTGAGCCCTTCTCTGCTGCACCGCTCTCTCTGCTCCTTCCCTTTGTTTTTATATTCTCGTTCATCCTCTTTGAGCACATCCTCCTACTTCTTTCCCCACATTATCCTACCAAAGCCCACTACTATTACGGAACAAATTACATACTAGATACGCAATTAAATACTTAATACAGAACTGTGCATGGTGTGGGAGGAGGGAGGGTGTCAGGTGCTGTTATATTGAGTGAGATAACCCAACAAAATAAGTAAACACTGAGTTATAACATCAAATATCACATACATGCACAACTATACACAAACGTATAAACAGTCAGTATGTTGCTAAGTGCATTTCAATTTCAGATTTTTCCCAGTGAGCATCTGATGCGTTTGTTTTGTGAGCAACTGTAACCTCATAGGAATTATTCTGGTGGCTGTTATCCATCACCTCTGGCCTTATTCACTGTCCCATTATCCAGGTTAAATGGACTCCGCTGTGTGTGTTACATGCAACAAAAAAAATGCGTTTCTCCCAGGCGACCCAATAATGATGAATGGAGGATCATTGTTTTCCTCCCTGCAGATATACATCTCCTGTCATTGTGATGAAAGCGTGGGGGAAAAACAGCCATTTTCCTCTCTCGTCAGTAGTATTGATGACCCAGCGCGTCTACTGGGAGACGCTGCTGCATCAGGCATGAATAGCTGGTTTGTTGAAGAACATATAATCCTTTTACGGGACCAGGATGAGCCATATCTGTATTTCTGTGAATGCACGTCTGTGTTTGTGCATCCCGTATGTGTTCGACTGCCGGTGGAAAACTAGTTTTGTAAAAGAAAGCACTCAGAATACACACTCCACATCGCAGTCACTCTAACGCACAGCATACTGTACTTCAGAAAAAAGAAATAAATAAATAAAGGCCTGAAGAGCAGCGACGGTGAAAGAAACTTGAAGCTGCTTCAGGTTGTGCTTGGAATAAAAGTAAAGAGGGATTAAATGAGAAAAGCTTTCTCTCTGTTTAGTAACTAACAGTTGCAAACTGGTGTGAAATACATGCAGAAGCTAATCCAAGTCAAGGAACAAGTAAGAGTCAAGTAGGAAGTCTTGTTATACAGTATTAAAGAAAATGACATGATTATATGTCTTTTTTCAGTTCTTCAAACATGAGGTGCTTGTATAATACATAAGTACTATACAATATAAAACCATTTCCTGCAGTAGTAACACCAACTTCTCATGAAAACCTTGCACCTACCTCCTCAATAAATACATAAATTAATAAAACATTATGACGTATAAGACCTTGACACACAAATAAGTTGCATGTTGTGGCAATTTGTGTGTTTTGCACACAGTCCTATATTTGACTTGCTTTTATTAACGCTGCCTATTCTACTTAAACTATGTTTACAGTTTCATTAAAAATCCTCAAGGTTCCCACTCCCCACATTAAAGCTAAATTAATGAGGAATACGCCGCATGTTTGTGAAAACAAAATCACGCTTCACAAATCAGCAGTTAATAAGACAATATGCACATTGTGTTGTGTTAGCACGCGGCGTTGGATAACGCTGAGAACGCTTGGGTTTGTTTTCCCGAAGGCAGAAATGAGATGCAAAAAGTCAGTTTTACACAAAATTACAGCAGTTTGTAGAGTCGAGAAAGGGTTTTTAATAAAAATCGATTAATTGCCTTTTTCAAGAAAAAAGATCAAAGACCTCAAATGTGAGAATTTGCTGGAATTTGTTGACAAATAAGTTTTGATCTGTGAGCGGGACAAAATAAATGTGAATATGTTGCTTTCAGCCACGGAAAAAACTTGACATAAATCAAAACGTATAGAGAAAATGATAGTAATTACATATTATAGTAATAATAGACTAAACGATAATTGTTACTTGCAACTATTCTCTTTATTATTTGAATGCATATGCATATGAATCAGCTATGATGGTGTCTATAGCTATGTCATTGATTACATGTCATTTATCAGACGCTCTTATCCAGAGCGACCTGCGGTGAACTCACTCCAGGGACAGTTCCCGGGAGAAACTCAGGGTTAAGTGCTTTGCTCTGGAGCACAACTGATCCATGATGATCGACTACACTGGAGCTCAGAATGTAACATGTATGAATCTGTGTAGGAATATAGGGAAAAACTGTGCAATATTTCAGTAAACGAATGATTTATTCTTCTTTTCTGTGGGCAGAAATTTCATGACTTTAAACTATTCTTAACTTCTCTATTGGTTGTTTAATGATTTTGGACCATATAATAAAAAAATAAAATAAAACAAACTTATGTAAGGTTGTTGGAAGTTGATAAAAATGTGTTTTATTTGGCAGACTTGTGACTCTTCCAACACTCCTCACAACTCAATTCATACTTGAAACAAAATCATCGGGATAAAATCAACAGTGAAGGCAATAAGCAAGAAAAGAACATGAAAGAAAGGCTGAAAACATCAAAGCGAGAGATAAAAAGAAGAAGTCGTGGACAATTAATCTGAGATTATTAGCACAATGTTTTACTGTACCGTCGGGGTTTAAGAAGTGATTTAAAAGATTATACAGACTTAGCAGTCAGAGATGATCGGGAAGGTTCATTTAAAGTTTGACGAACACAAACACACGCAGATGCAAAATGCAGCAGATGCACTTTGAACTTAAAAGCAGGTCAGCGATGATGGTTATGAGCATATAGTTATATTATATATTTATTCTTAAACCTGCAGCTACAGCTGGTTTAATGGCCTCAGGACACCCAGAATAAGAACAGGATGACCAAAATAAATTATATGATTTTAGCAGTTTGACGATTGTAAAAATATTCCCGTAAAAAAAAAAAAAAAGGCCGATGCTTTTTCACACCCAGACTCTCGTGTACGGTTCGGTTTACGCAACAAAAGCACTTTGGTTAAGCTTAGGAAAAAAACACTGCCGCATTATAACAAAATACTGCATTACATTTCCTTAAAAACATGATGCCGCTGCACGTCATTTCTAAAAAAGAGACTTTACTTCCCTGTCTGCAGCACTCATGACATTACTCGTTATCTTCCTAATCTTTTAGGATTTTTTTTAAATGCACAGTAATCTCTTCAAACAGCTGGGCACTGTCCTTTCTAGAAATCTTTACTGTGGTGCATTTGTGAGGGAATATTTTATATGGTCATTAGATTTGTGTAGATTTGGTTTCCCATGATGTATGTGGGGTTGACTCAGAATAAACTACAGTGTCCTTGTTCATATTAATGAAGGGACATGTCCCCCAGGCCGTGATGTGACTCACTGATCACATATATTTATTATTTTTT
>CALSBV010010705.1:8997483-9014208 GCA_943590825.1 Bovichtus diacanthus
CAGTTTACAATAACCAGAATAAAATAAATCCAGCAGAGGAAAATAAGTGTCAACGTTTCTCAAAAAAAAAAAGCTTAACAGTCAGGGCCGGGACGTGAGCTGGATTTTAAAGCACTTTTTGGTTATTCGCTTGGTGACTTATTAAAGGCCCCTTTAGTGACTTATTTTCTTATCTGCTGTATCCCTAAATTCATGAATATGTTTATACTAGTGTGGTGGGATACATAACCTTTGAGGCTTGAAAAACAAGACTTTCTAAACTAGATTAGCTATCTTACACAAAAAAAACATGATCTAGAATAACTTTTTCTGCATTAGCTCACGTCTTTTTAGTTTCAGAATCACGTCAGACACTGCAGGCGTCTTTTCCTCCTGCAGGAGAAGCTCCTGAAATCACAGCGGTAACCCAGCACTAATGCCAAGCGCTCCGTGACGCTCCGTCTTTGTCAAAGTCCTTTCTGTCGGAGCGCAGGTGAGAAACAGCAGAGCACGAGGAGGGAATGTAAACTTCAACAAACTATCAATCCCACAATCTTTTGGCTGTAAGTCCGCTGAATACTGAAAGGCCGACGCTGTTTTCATGAATTTTAAAAGCTGTATAACAACCAGAGTTCAGACGATCCAACTATGTAGTCGCTGGCTTGAGACCAATAAAGCTGTTTGAGTAAAGTAGAGCTGAAAACTGAAAAAAAATAAAAATAACGTTTTTAAATCCAACGATTTGGAGTTTAACAAAAATTAATAATTAATTTCTGATTTTATTTTTGATTACTTTTTAAAACAAAAGCCATATTTTCTCTGGTTCATAAACTGTCAGGTCCCGTTCGTTAGATGTTTTGTGTTGTGTTTGTACTTCCTGTTTTATTTTGTTAACTGCATGTTCCCTCTGTCTGTTTCTACTTCCTGTCCCCAGCTGTCTCCACTCTGTTCGTTAGTGTCTCCACCTGTGTCTCCTTGTCCCCTCCCACTTCCTGGTGTATATAGTCTGTGTGTTGTTGCCAGTTCGTCTTCGTCATTTATGTCAAGAGTTCCAACGTTGATCCAGTTTCCCCGATTTCCTTGATCCTGTTTCCGTGACCTTTGACATTAATTTGAATATCAGTGCAATGAACAAAAAGATTGATCGACGAATCAAGAAAATAACCGACTAATCAAATCAGTATTGACGATAAGTTTTAGTTGCAGCTCTACAGAAATGAAATGCTTAATATTTCCTTTTTGTTTCTAATAACATCCGCTTTAGAAACTTTAAAAAACATCCACAGTGCAAAAGCCAGTCAGATTTCTAAGTCAGAATCAAAGGAGAGGTGCAGCAGACCTGCGTGTGACGGCGAAGAAATGAAATGAAGTGAGGTGAGAGGATGATGAATGGACGGCGCTGAAGTGGGTCCCAGGTGCGCAGCTGTATGGCAGGTTAGGACAAAGTGACAGGATGATCTGTGATGATGGGAAAACAGGTGATCGAGCAATAAAGAGAGAAATGACAGGTTGAAGGAGGAAGAGAGACGTAGCCGCTGCTGCCGCCGGGAACATTTGTATGTAATATTCAGGGTTATCGGGCGAGGCCTCGCCGTCCACGGCAACAGAGAAACGCATCCCATCGCAAGAAAGTTCAGACCCTGTGCCCTGAACCTCAATAGCTGCTTCATGTAAAACAAATGAACGAGTTAATAAAGCTGAAGAAAGAAGGTAAAAATTAACCTGCAGCTACTTTAATTATCGTTTAAGCCAAAATGGCCAACATTCACTGGATTTAGCTTCTCAAACGTGAATTATATAGATATTATATTATATTATTTGCTCATTTTCTTATAGTTGTACATGATAGTAAACTTAATAACATTTGGTTTTGGAAAACGTGCTATATATCTTAATATGCATCGTTATGAACACATGAAATGACCTATAAAAGGGTCACAAGGCTTAGTAGTGATTAAATCCCACAAGTACTACTTGTGCTGTGACACTTAGTTGATTAATTCCTCAGAAACTACAGCAGCTGTGTTTGTGAGACGCGTGTGTGCCGACACTGTACGCAGACATAATAGAAAGCAGGTCAAACTCCCAGACAGACATTGATACAAGCTCAATATCACGGAGGACACAAAACTGATTATGTCTGCTTCTTGCAGTGTCATCCAGCTATTCTTCAACTTTGAAAGCTTGCATTCTCACCGAAAATATTCTGTGTAATCTAAAACCAGCTGCTGTGAAAATGGTAAGTCATTGTAAATGGAAGAAAGGGAGACAGCTCTGGGGACAGATATACGTTCTGCTGTGAGTGAATGCATGCGTGTTTTTATTGCCTGGCTGCTATGGATCTCGTGTGTTTAGCGGGAGATATTGTGACTATTATTGCAATTGATATTTTGATAGCGTAGTCCAAACGCGCAAAACCTACCGATTATTCAACTGAAAAATTAATATCTGGATAAAATGCTCTTTTGCTTTTCAGCGAGGGAAAGGCGAGCGCAGAATAGACTGGAGTGTGAAATCCCAGAATTTTAAACGTAATCGGAAAAATTCAACTTGTTTGGACAGCCAAAGAGCATTGGAAATTGTGTGTTTACCCACTGTGTCAAAGTTTATTAGCAGGATATGAGCAGCACAATAATATAGGCAGAGATCCTGCCATAACAAAACAAACTGAACCGGAAAAGCAGACGCACGCATATGCACACAGGATATTCATATACCTTCTGTACATGCATGCATATGCAAAAAAAAAACGCATAAATGCATACACATGCATAAAAGACATGCAGGATCTACTTATAGTACAACGTGCATGTATGAAGACAGAGGTAGAGGGACAGACAGACGGGGACAGACAGACGGGGACTGCCTGAGAGACGCGCTTATCCTGCGAGCTAAAACAGTGCAGGCTGGTCATCCAGAAAATAGGAAGTGAAAGGTGTTTCAGAGAGAGACAGTGGATAAAAGGTGATCCTCTCTCGCTCTCAATCCCCCTGTGGACACGCGCGCCAAAATAAAAAGCTGTCTGAGTGGAGAGGCAGGAGCAGGGACCGCTGGAATGAACAAAGAAGGAAGCTCGGTGCTAAAGTGTGTGTGTGTCGTTGACATCTTCTGTGTGTAGAAAGAAAAGAAGAAAGAGTGCGACGCTTTCCAGCCAATGTGCAACGAAAGTGAAATTATGCTTCAGGCCTTGAGCCAACAGTTGGCTCACTTTTCATCTCCATTTAAATCACAATTAATGTTATTTTTCCACTTCAAGAAAGCGTTTGAGCCTTTTTGCAATAATTTGGAAAATGTGAAAGAGGCCTAAAAGATTCTTAGAAAAATAGACCGGGGGCTGCACAATATCTCGTTTCAGCATCAACATTGCGATGTGAACATATGCAAATGTCAAGCGAGGCCTATTAACTCTAACACATCATGCTTCCACTTCTGCATGATTGCTGCTTGATACAAGAGGGAAAAAAGTTTTCCACAACTAAATCAAGAAGAGAATTCTGACGTAATTTACTCCGAGTTAAGGCGTCTTGGATACGCAGTTTGTTGCTAGTGAACGACAAACATCAACCTAAAATCATCCTTGTTTAACTTATCAATTTATTACCGAAACGGAAGATTTGGTTGCAAAAGAAACGCAATATTTTTGGCTGCAGAAAGGATGACGTTGACCAAAAACAGGAACTTCGTGGTCATGTGGTCAAAAGGTCAGCTCAGACGGCTGCTCCCCTTCTCTCCCCGTCCTCACAGCTGCTGGTTTGCATGACAGAAGAAGCCATTTCTCCTCATGTGGGACACTTTTCTTTGGGATGTTGCATATTACCACAAATTTCCATCGAGACTGCTCATTTCCGGGCATTACAGCCAACCACCAGATGTTTTTATATCAAGCCACTCATGCTCATATACATCTGAAAAATGACACACGGTACTAGACGGATAATCATCACACCATCAATTCTGCTTCCCCGTGAACAATTACCATTTCTATTCATCAGAATCAAAGCCATTTGCTTGTTCAGACAGTCTCAGCCCAGGGACGGAGCGATTGGACGACAACAATAGGCAGACAGGAGGGTGATGTAAGCTTTGGATTATCACTGAAATAATTGTGCCCCTTGTGACTTCAGCTGGTGTTTTCATCGCACACTCATCGATCTGCATCGCTCAGAAACAATAAAAAAAAAACAACAAAGTCCGACTCAGACGGAAATCAGTGAAGCAAAGTCCTGAACCCTCCCAGTGGGGATTCTGCAGAAAATTAGATTTTTACAGAGCAAAGGTTTCCTATAAAAGGAATAAAAAAAAGCCGTTTGTCATCTCTCATTAAGACAGACAGATTTCCTCTCCTCTCGGCGGGGGGGCTTCCTGTTATGTTATCAAAGCTGCGATCAAGTGTTGCCGTGTTTTACATGTAAATACTGTCACATTGCAGAAGTGGAGAGGATGTTTCCTTCAAAGCCGAGCAGCGATGCCTACATCTAATGAATTATTTAGAGCTACGAGGCAAACATGACGTGAGCGGCGCTCAAATATAGGTGCACTGAATGAACGACACTGCGCGTGCACTCGCAACCAGAGAAACATCTGCGGGTGCAAACGGGTAATAAAAATGAGCAGATGTATAATAGATGCATGTAAATCTAATTTGTGCAGCAGGAGACACGCATGTGCACCTCTGAACCGCTCCTGTATACGCGGGCGCAGCTGACGATGTGCGATTCCAGACGTGTGCAGGTTTAATTGTCCCTGCAAGGGCTCGTTTGACAATATAATTGTGGTGTTTCCGAGAAATTCTCACGTTAAGTAAGAGACTCACAAGAGGTAAATGCTGGAAAGGGAAAGTGTTTCTCCTCTGCTTCTTAGTGCTCTCCCCATCACCTCACCGCTCAATATTTGTTATGCTAATGTTTAATTATTGAATTATACTTAGGCAATTAGCCTGTAAGGTAGTTACAATATATTGTTACCTCTTATAAACAAAATTTGGATGGAGATTTCATAATCACTCACTCAGCATTGAAGAAATTCACATGCCATTTGTCATTAAAACAAACCTGTAATGTCAAAGATTAAATAAAAAGCACAAGCTGTGCCTAGAAGTTATTTAAATTGTCAATTTACTGTGAAAGCATTCAATTTATGTTCATCACAACCGAGTCCCTTAGACCCTCTTTAACTCTTTTTCCAATTAAACCAAAACTCCATGGTGAAAATGTGAAATATTTCCGTGTAAAAAGTCTGAGACTAGATTGTAGATTTCTGTCCTGCGATGAAGCTCCATCAGCAATGACAATATTTTGCTCTTTATGTTTCTTTAAAAAAAAAAAAGGACATGGTTGCTTCACCCAATCTTGATGAGAGAGGAACTGACAGTGTGTTTAAGGTTGCAGCATAATGTTTTATTTGTTTAAAGGGTAACTAAATCTTTCTAGTATACGAGCAGAAATAGCCTTTGCTGTTCCCGTCATTCATCTTCATCAGACAGCTTCGTTGTTATGTGTGTGTGCACTCAATTTACTAAATGTGGACTAGGTGGGTTAAGGGTTAAATGGCAAACTAAGGCTATTGCTCCAACTTTGATCCCGTCATTAAGCATTTCATTGGTCAGATGCTCATTTCTGAAGCTCAATATGAGACAGAACTTCTCACAAACACCTTTTTCAACCGTACAAAAATACTTCTGGTTTGCAAGACGCCCCAGAAACACAAGCTTCAGACCATCTGCTTGAGTTTGTGTTAATATCTCGCACATAAATTCAGTCTTAGAGTTAAAAAACCTTTAGTCTTTAGACCCAATTCATGCATTGCTTTGTGCAACAGACGTCAGAGAAGGGATTTTCACGACATGTCGCTGACGTCATTGATGGAGACGCCACCGTAAACCCAATGACGAGCGTCACACAGATAAATCGAGACTACACTCCATTTTTGAATCATGACCAATATTGACCGCAAGTATTGAACAAATCCAGCCGCTATTTATTCTTTGTGCTCCATCTGTAATATTTCCGCTGATGCTCCTCTCCTCCGCAGGCCTCCCCTCCGTCCCCCCACTCCTCACAAATGCCCTTTGAGACAGGCGCAGAGATCTTTATTCATTATCATAATCCCCTGGTCATGTCTCTTGAATACATTGCCATTTAAAACCAAGCGTGCGTGCATCATTATAATAATAGGCCATACCCTGAAACAAAAGCGAACCTTAAAAAGAAGCACAGTCTGAAATTTGGCAAGTTTGTCTTTTTTTTAAAATCCAATCAACTGTTATAGCCGCGTATGAACCGAATACTCCGGTTCAGAGAAGTGCTGATGGCGCTTATTAATCAAGCAGTTTTTCAGGATGAAAGATTGTGGCAGCTTTGTGATGTTGTGAGTTATGAGAGGAGAGAAGAGGAAGGACTCTCCGTGCATGTTACTGTGATGCTCTGTAATGATCCCAAATGATGTAGGCTAATATGGCGTCGCATCCTCGCCCGCAAACTTGTCCTGAAGGAGCCAGCAAAATGTCAGACGCATTTAAAAAAGCAGTCAATTGAGCCTTTGCAGAAGCACTGGTGATACCTGCTGTGTTGATGAGCTCTCACTTGTCATGTAGGTCCATGAATTCAGCAGGACAGAGCTTCACGTCCACATATTTCAGCTGAAAACTTTATAGTCACCTGGATTTTCATGCCAAATATCACACAGGTGCATTTCCTCGACAAGTGAAGCCCTTTAATGTCATTGAAAGCACCATCGCTTTGTGTTATATTGACATGGATGAAATACCCACATCTAATATGAAATATTATTCAACTCTGCAGCTATATTCAATTTGTTTTGCTTCTTTTTTTTTATTGTTTTAGTTGTGTTGTACGTCTGTGGTTTGAGTGTGTGCACAACCAGCTCTATAAGTCATCGTCCCCTGAGATAAACGCTGAGATGTATTGAGACCAAACCAGAGGTTGAAGGAGAGTGAACATTGGATTATATTTCTCAGGTGTGAGGATGTCGCTTCATGTCTGATGTGCAAACAGGAAATAGTTTGCAAAAAAAGAAGGATTTTAGAGAAGTTTTTACCCATCAGAACAGAGGGTCTAAGGGTAGATTGTAAAAGCACTTTGAGGCACATTTGCAGTTTTGGAATATACAAGCAAAATTGACTAGAGGCAATGTCAGGCTTTGGGTTTATCAGCTTGTTTTGAAGTGCTTCTGCCCCAACTGGCACAAAAACATGAATGAATGCACTTGTAACTAATCTCTTTGGTTTTTTTGACCTTGATAATTTGTTCTCCAGATAGTGCACATCTAGTTTTAAAGTCAGTTCACTGGTAACTTAACAGCCTCTGCTAACTGAATGGTGGCCAAAGCACATCCCTCTCCTTCCTTCTTCGTCGCCCACAAGCCTTAAGCTGCTGTAACGAGCTCATGTTGCTCCCTGATCATGAGAAAGTGGGAGAAGCCAGATGTAATTGGTTCCTGCACCACGCACATCTGCATAAAGTCAAACGACTTCTTTTTCTCTTGCACCCTTTTCCACACGTCACGGGCTCGCTCTGCACGTCCAGCTACCGTGTCCCAGCATGCACTGTGCAGCGAAGTGTTCACTTCCTCATGTGAAATTAATGGAGATGGAATTGGTCGCTTGCCAAGGAAGTGTTGGCGTGGCGTTCGCTTTACAGGAAGTCGCCATGGCTGGGCGCAGCGGCTGTGATAGATTCATTTTGAAGACTGTGTCATTCGTGACACTTCAGCTACAATCTCCAGTGCGGGGACATGTATCATACTTTGAGTACTTTAAATGGCTCTGAGAATAAGGTAATGGCCCGAGGCACTTCTAGCTAGGCAGAACCCAACTGCGAGCAGAGCCCCACTGCCATTTAATGCAATTAATGCTGAGAAAAAAAGGCCAGATTGTGTTATATTTACCATCTAGTATAACATATACATGTCCCATCATTTAAATATTGTCAGGTACTTCAGCGTAGACCTGTAATGAACCTCATGTGATGTGCATGGATGGACTTTAAGACAGAAAGAGAGGCTGTGAAGATGAAGGCGTGATGTAAAGGAGGTTGTGAAGTGAGCTGGAAATGTGTTTTATTATAGATTCTCCATCAGTGTCCTGCACAGAGTTTATTTGTGTGCTGATAAGTAAACGAGCGGGTGGAGGAAATGGAGAAAAGTCTTGAGAAGCTTCGTCTGATTTAGAGAAGACTTCCCTCCATTCAGGGCTGAAAATAATCATCAGTTTATGAACAAAAAGTCATTTAAATAACATCGTTAGAGACGGGTCAAAGATGATATAAGACTTTAAAGATTATATCCTACGTCGTCATTAAAGCATCTACTATTATCAAGTATTTCTTTGGTTGGTTAGATTTACCTATTATATAC
This sequence comes from Bovichtus diacanthus, assembly GCA_943590825.1. Lineage (NCBI taxonomy): Eukaryota > Metazoa > Chordata > Actinopteri > Perciformes > Bovichtidae > Bovichtus > Bovichtus diacanthus. The sequence continues at coordinate 9,005,836 of CALSBV010010705.1, forward strand.
CTATATATTAAATATTATTAATATTTGGGGCTCGATCAAAAATCTGTATTGGTATAATCTGACATAGGCTTATTTATTTATTATTTATTTTTCCACCACAAAGTGGATACAAGTTCTACAATTCACGGTCAAAATCATTATCAGATTTTTTTTATTTTAATTTTTTTAACGTCCAAATGTTGGGATGCAAGAAACCCGAGGAGGGACCCCTCCCCCAGGACGGACAGACGTGCAATAGACGTCGTGTGCACAGAATAAACAACGTGAGAAAATTACAACAGAGACAAAATGACCAAAATGATGAAAATGTGAACATGAATGAATATTTAGGCTGCAGCTCAACAACTACAAGGTAACGTCTGGCAATGAATGCATTAATAATAAAAGTTAAAAACACAATACACTAGTTCTTCTTAACTTAGAAGAATTATATTAATGTTTTGTTCAAAACTGGGTGTTTTTTTTTAAAGCTTTAATTAGTTTGGCGTGAAGTGCACTGTATGAAGCTGAATATGTATTTGATTTTGTGGGTCGTGCGCCGCCTCGAAACACTTGAAACGTGATTATGTGAAGTATTCATACTCATTGAACACTGTTCATTATTAAATTAATTAGTTAAATGAAGTATCTTGGAGCTCATCTCCAAAACTTTGCCCCCAAATGATCATTTACACGTCAGTGTTTTAAACCGTGAGGGTTTTAATTAAAATACATGTGTTTGTGAAGCAGTGAGCGTTGGATCAATGAGACCTGGATCATACTGCATGAGTTGTGTGAGACTGTGTAAACACGTGTTTTGATATAGTTTTGCATTGTTAAACACGCCCCCCCCCCACCATTTACTTTACATTTTGTCCGTTTTTTGTTCGCCATGTGAGAAAAACAAGGTTTTCTTCAAGAGATGAAGGTAACAGGGGGATGAGCATTTGATTTAAATGATCCTTTAATGCTGTAATAACTGTCGACTGTGCTTGTTGTTGTTGTTTTCTTGATTTGCTCTAGACAGGGCTGGTTTTGATCCAATCTGCTCCGTGTGTATCCAGTGATTGTTGAGTTGGGATAAGTGGCCTCCTGTGCCAAGCTTCCTCCAGACTCTGCAATCTATCAAAGTGCACGAGGCTAAACACACACACACAGTCATGTCACGTACACTTTAAATGCTGCACATGCACACACAAACTTGGGGCTTGGTCTGTCGCCAAGAACAGCTCTTGTGCATGTGTGTGTGTGTGTGTGTGTGTGTGTAGAGGTTAAAAAACCTGGAGCCATCTATAGGGGAACTCCTAATCACCACACAGAAAGGACTCTCTTGGTCTGCCACCGTCACATTTCAGTCTGCATGTAATGTAATCTGCTTAATATCCCGGTCAGTCCTTTCAACCCCAGGAATGCTTAGACAGACGTTTTTACCATAATTGGCTCATAGATCAGGTTTGCCGCGTGGGGCCACAGTATCCAGGTGCTGCACATCAGCCGATCACAGCGTCAGATAAGAGCTAACACTGCCCCTCAAGGTGAGTGCATGTGTGTGTGTGTGTGTGCTGAGAAGAACTCCGTCGTTGTTTGTCCCTCAGCTAACACGCTCTCTCTGCCTCCTCACGCCGCTCAGGACAGGACCCGTTAACCCTCTGACCCGTGGACATTTCCTGTCGACACATCCGCAGGAGTTACTTTTACTACGGGCAATTTACTCTCTGTTCTACGAGCTGCAATTTTCTTGATTATATTGTGTCTGTAAAATGTCAGAAAATAGTCAAACGTGTAATTTTCCCGACATCCAAAAAAGGTGACATTTATAAATTGTTAATTTTGACCAACAACCGTTCCCTTATTCCCCAAATATATACTTTACTATCAAAAAAAAAGAAAAAAAAAAAGCAGCGAATTGATGAATTGATTGATAGAAAAGTAATCTGGAAACGTTTGAATAATAAATAATTGAACATTGAATTCAGTTTCTTTAAATGTTATTCATATCCTGGTTTTCTTACTCTTGTATGAAGCTGAATATATTTTGGCTTTTGGACTCTAGGTCAGACAAAACAACCAATTTAAACTTCATAACAACATTTTAGGTGAGGTCACTTTTAGTTTTAGCTCCAAGTGATAAATGAACTGGGTTTTTAGTTTTGCTTACAAAGAGCCTTATTTTTTTGTACAAATGAAAAATTAACAATACAACAACCTACTTAATAACACAACGATGTAGATGACTCTCTACATCTCAGCAATTTACTAGAGTAAGATCTTAATCAGCACAACTAAACTGCGAAGTAAAAACTGTATTTGGCATAAATCCTGAATGGTTCCAAGTTGCGAGACCATTGTGCAGCACAAACACCTCAGCAACAATGAGAGCTGACTGCACAGTTACGCTCCTCTTACATCTTAATGTACCTTTAAAAACCCCAAGACAGTCGCTGTGCAGGCTGAGCCGAGACGGAGCAGGAGGGCCATTACATTTAAAACCCAATTCATTAAGGTGGTAATCCAAGGATCTGCAACGTCACTGCTTTTAATCTCAGTTTCTTAGCATTAAACTCTCCCAGAAGTCGTCAGTCAGATGAAAGTCGAGCATTGTGGCGGCTTTCTCCTGGATTTTCATTGTTCAGAGTAACAACAAATCAACAAATTTAGCCAGCGGCTGTGTTCCGACATGGCATTTATAGTACTGCGATCCCAAGTTACTCGTGTGATGAAAATCATTTTATGTTTTTGTATGAAATGAATGTGCAATTGACCGAAGGCACGTTATCGTTTGTGCCGTCAGCATGTCAATGAAAGAAGTTTGATACGATTCGAGCTCCGTTCTCTCGCAGTATTTACCACATGGAGAAGAAAAAACAGGGTTGGAGGTGTCATAAGTGTAATAATCCCGGCATCATTACTCAATCAGGGGTTTGTCCCACAGGTCCAGATCACTGTGACATGCAGTAACTGCTTTCTCCAAGCTTCTTAAACCTCAGCACCACTGGCACAGTCTAAAATTAAATTATTTTAGTCCACAGAGACATGACCCTGCTGGAACCGGGCTAGCTAGGGATTTTACAGGTTTAAAAACTGTATAAATCAGATCTCAGCTGTCTCGCTGCCAAGTTTTAAGAACGACCTTGAGCTAAGGACACTGTATTTAGAGTAAAAGGCATTTAGCTGAATCTTTGCAGCGACAGCCGCAAATATCAAGCTAAGAAGAAGAGTGAGGAGAGGATAATCCAAAAGGGTAAATAAAAAAACACTTCAGCAAATGGAACATGTGCAGCCCTTACAATACACTGCATGTGATTTCACTGCCACAAAGGAATTACGACATAAAAGTAAAAATATAGATGAGCTGAGAAGAAAGAAAATTGGGCATCGGTGAGTGATGGAGCTATTGAAATGGAGAACAGAAGAAATAATGAATGAAAAGTAAGAATGTATGTGCTATAAGAGTCTGTTAAAAAAAGGAAATGAATAATCCTTGATTAATTATACACTGATGCTGAAGCAAAGTAATGACCAACCACTGAACTCGTACAGGGAGAAACTCAGAAATAAAAACCTTTTCTCGCTTTTTTTTTTTTTTTCCCTATTCATTAGTGTTTTTCCATCTTCTCCTCCCTCTCATTTTCTGTCTCCATCACCATTTTCTCTCTACAAATCCTTCCCCCCATTTGCATCTCTCAAATCTCCCTCTTTTCTAAATGTCCATCTTCCTCTTTCTTGCTTTCATCTTCCTCTTGTCTTCCTCAATCCAGTGTTGAGAAGGTTAATCTGAATTATTCAAAACGTCCTGCGCTAATACCCCAACTCTCCCACACGTACAAAAGAAATGCATGCGCACTATCGCACAGCAGCAACTAATTCCCCCAAACCCCACTGAGAGTTCCCTTTAAAAGGCTTCATCTACAAAGGAAGATGGGGATGTTTCTCCATCGCAAACACCGCCCGATTGTATCGCCCTCGCAGCAACCTTGAGAAAACAAATTGTTGAAACATCAAGGGTGGATATTAACATCGGGTGGATATTAGCAAGAAGCAGAGGAACAAGATTAAGGAGCCCGATAGGTCAATCAAAGGATAACGTGGAGTTAAGAATCGGCATTGTCAAGGACTTTCAGCTGTTAAGTGAAATCAATGTCTGCGGGTCCAAGCACGTCGGGTCGAAGGGATTCGAGTCGACGGCTCCGCTGTGGCAGAATCACCAGAAACTTGCTGGTTTCTGAGTTTTGTTGCTGGGAGAGTTGTGGAGGATGCACGAGGCAAAAAGCCTCCAGCTGGCAGTGAATTCAATACCTGCACCTGCACAGCGTGGTGGGATTCTTTTAAACGTTCCCAATGTTGCCAAGCACATGTTGAATGTTGGCTGTTGAGTTCCAGAGGTCTAAATGTGGACCTCACATCTGGGGACCCCGGGTCCCAGAGCAAGTCCCCAGGAAGAGATGTGTAACTTCCTCTTCTGCCAAAAGGTATAAAAGCAAAACGGCGACTACATTTATGGGCAATTTAATCCCTCTTTGCTGAGCACCTTCTGTGTGTATAAAAAAATTAAAAAATGTTAAAAATTTTAAAAGTCAAAGAAAGCGACGCAAAAATGTTCAAGTGTGACTGGCCAGATATAACTAACGTGATTATTTTAATAGGAAGTTTGTCACTCACGTTAACATTTTAACATTAGCAACAAATATATAACATCCAATTTAATAATACAATTAATGTTACATCTTTTTTCTGAGTCGGAAGGAGTAAAACATACATTTTGTTAAAAATACAGTGGAAAATATGTTTTAAAGAATACGTTTAGAAGGCAGTTAAAAGTCAAACTCTGTGTACTAATGTACTTTATGGACGAGTTCCAGTCAACGTTGAGTCCTTACCGCCGCGGCCCGACTTCGCGTCTGACTCGCGACCCTGTGCTGCAGGTCGTCCCCTCCCAACCTCTCTACACCCGTTTTATCAATTTAAGGCAATTTTTCTGGATTTGGTTTATGATCTTATGTATTATTTAGATCCACAGAACAACCTCCTGACTCTACACTGCCTACACAATACTTGGCCAAGGATTGTTTCTTTGACTTTGGCTAACACAATTCCAATATCTGAGGGCACTTAAAACCCGATTATGCTTCTCTGGCTTTCCACAACACGGCCTGACAGTCTGATGCTAAGCAAGTTAAGTGATTTGCTCCTGAATTAATATAGTCGTTGAATAATCTAATTAGAATGCGCTTACAACGACTGTCAGACTTAGTTAGACGTTCCTCCCTCCGCTCCCAGAGGACAGGAGGTTGTAAGCTGCCATAAGACAGAGGGAGAGGCAGGGGTATTAATCAAACGCACACCTGCATCTCACGGGCACATTTTTCATTATTAGAAGCTGGTAAATCTAAGTGCACTTAGTTACCTACTGTGCGGTGGTATTTTTACAGTGTAGGTGAAAGGGTTCAAACAGCGCAGCGCTTTTATAAGTCACCGTGCTATTAACATAAACATGTGCGTTTGTCAGTGATGGTGATGTGTGGCTGGATTTAAAAACACAAAGCACTGCTTCTATTCTGACGTATGAAGCACATATTACGTCTAAGGCACAAATTATGGAAAGTATTTTTATTTGTTACTAAGCCAAACCTTCTTATGTCTTTTTCCTAATTGTATTTTATCATTTAAAAAAATAAATTCCAAAAGATGTACACAAATTTTATTTATTTTCTTTGACCTACATATATATAAAAGTAAAGAAAATATTGTGTAGGAGAGTTAGAAAGGTAAGTTTATAAGAATCCTCTTTAAAAAAATCAAGGCTAGATAAACAGAATTACATGTAATAAAACAATTTTAAAAAAATCTAAATAATTGTATTTTTTTCTTTTTTTTTTAAGTGTAGAAATGCTCCTATAGTACAATAAAGGAAAAGAAAGGAGAGTATGTTCATATAAGCGTCATATTCCATTTCACTGGTGCTAAAAATCATCATCACCTGCGGTAAATTCAATTAGACATGCTGCACACACACACACACACACACACGCCTGTGTTAGTGTGTGTGTGTGTGGACTCAGCGATAAACATGAGGAAACTGACATTAACAAAATATGAGGCATCGCAAAATGTGACACACCGTGACTAAATATATTGGATATTTGAGCGATGCCGGGCGTTAAAGTAGCCAAGTCTTCCTCCTAATCTGAGCTCAGTTTTTAATGGACGTGATGTCGGTGGCAGTCAATCTCCCCGCGTCGCTTTTCACTGCCACAGAGATCCGTGAGGCCTTTAATGTGAAAAGGATTTCTCTCCCACCATTCAGTCAACTCAAGAGACTTTCCAGCAGGAAAAAAAAAACAAAAAAAACAATGAGATTATTCTCCTCACAGACTGAGGAAAGTTTTGCCTCCACTTTTTTTTTTTTTTTTTAAATGCATGCAAGGACACCCCTCAAGGTGAGGGACTGTCCGCGAGAGGAATTTCATTAAACCAAATAAGCAATTACTATGCGAGTGTAGGTAGCATCATGTTTTCACCCTGTTACTGAGGTCAGACATCAACATTATGACCTGTCCTATTCATTAGTGTCCATCAGGGGACACCTTTTTCTGTTGCTTTAAAATGCATACATGGAAAATAAGATGGTGTAATTGGCTCAATAATGTTGTGAAGGATTGTTTGTAAAGGATACTTACAGTAGGTAAACCACAGAGGTATAGAAGCTCACATTATCAGTGTGTCACGGTGGCTCCCATGCGAAAGAAAAAGGCGGGAATTTTAATTTAAAAATTAATATGACGACAATATCTCAGAATTATCAACTTCATGAGTTCTTGTAACAAAACGTTTTTTTATTTATTTATTTTTATTTATTAAACTCGCACAGGAATAAACTGAGTTGACGGGTTAGGGCTGAACATGCTGCATAAAAGTGTCCTGAAGGCCCATGAACACAACCTGAGTGGAGGTTATCAGCTGGCTGCAGATCGTCCATCAGATAAACTCAGCACACAGAGATTTGAAATGGAAATCTAAATATTTAGCAGCAGCCTCGGAGACCCATGTCCTGTCTCTTTCAGACAAGTTGATGGAGTAAGATTTATTGGGCAATTTATTAACTGTAGGCAGCACACAACAAGGCAATCCAATACAGGTCTGCTGTTATTGCCTATACGGCTGGGTGATTGTATATTTAGCAGACGTGGCAAGAAGTTCTCTACGGTAGTACAGATGCCCAGTACACACACACACACACACACACACACACACACACACACACACACCTAGACACACTGTAGAGATGCAAACAGTTTCATTGATTTGTGCAGAAGAACTACAGCAGCAAAAATAATCCTATTTTATTACTCTTTTTTTGAAAACGTACTTCCCCCTTTTTGTGGCAGAGGATTTTCTGCACCACTCTGGCCTTTCTGGAGGTGTAAACCTCCACCCTCAAGGTCAGCATGACCCTCACATATCATTTGTGACAACTATGATGAAAGAGATCTTCTGTGCCCAGCTGAAATGCCACTGATCTCTGTAAGGCTCCGTTTTAGGCTTGACAATAACTCAAAAAGACTGCTCTGTTTTTGTCCTTCTCTGGGTGAATTTGCCAGTAGCTGTTTTGAACTTGACCATCACACTGTTGAAAAGTCTTTGATGGAAGGACGTGCGAGACAAGCTGCTGCCTCTGCACAGGTACGTTTTGCCTCGGTTTGAGCAAATCTAAAAAAAGCAAGCTCAAACGCAGACCATTGCAGGGAGGACGATGTTCCTCCCTCCATGGGGTTTCAGTGCAGCAGCGTTTTGGGGAATAAAAAGCTCCCTCAGCAGCAGGAAGACTCACTGCCACTGACATTATGTTTTCCTTTTTGCTTTTGTGCTGCAATAAGGGGACAACCAGGCTTATTGAATCAAATTGAGCTCTCATCAACAGCACTCAAGAGAGCAAAGTCCCTTTTTATTCAGCGGTGTCCAAGCTCTGCCATATAAAATGCCTGCAGGTGATTTCATACATTTATGTTTCCTCTCCACGCCCAGGTACTAATGTGTAAAAATAGCTTACTGTTAGATTATGGCATCCCACAAATCCCCACACAGACCTTATGAATTACTGCAAAGCTTCTAAATATGACAATGGACCAAACTAAACTGCTCGTCTGTGTTTGTTGTGGAGGTCGTCAGCTAAAAAAATGTATTTATTCTACTTCCTGTGTTTGTATGCATTAATATATAATCTAGGAAATACTGATGAAATGTGTTATTGGGCTTTCCATAATATATATATTCATGCAAACAAAAGAAATAGGTGTAAAATGTACTATAAATAATTAACTAATGCACCTTAGTTTCCTTGACAGAGCGCTACGGTGGCCCCTGAGGACAAAACACATGAAGAAAATAAAAATAAAA
>CALSBV010010705.1:9029208-9046790 GCA_943590825.1 Bovichtus diacanthus
CTCTCTCTCTCTCTCTCTCTCTCTCTGTCTCTCTGTCTCTCCCTCTCTCCCCCTTGTCTCTCTCTCTCTCTCTACAGAGTTGTTTTATTAGTGTGAGGCTGTCAAGTGATAGCACTTAGAGCAAGTGTGATCCTCAATCAGAAACCAAGCATTCAAGCATTCGTATTTTGTCACGTCAAACATCTTCACAGCAGGTGCAGCAAAAAGTTGCAAACAAAAGAATTGGGGCTCTGTGTGCACTTCACTAGCTTTCATTCTCACGTATAAGCATTGTGGACTTCTGTCTGGACCGTCTGTCTGTCCCGTCAATGAGTATTAATGATTCAAAGGATGTGACTGACCCTTCCAACTCAATTCATCACTTCCACTTTTAACTGACGTTTCAACTCCTTTCAGTGCTTGAAGTTCCCCTGAGGTTTCAACTCTCTTCAATACTTTCACTTCAACCGAGTGCTCACACTCGAGCTGACACTTCAACTGGCATTTCAGCTTCACTCCACAGTCGTATTTCTGCTGCCAAACGTCTTTCGGTATTTTAAATGTTTCGAGTAAAAATCGTCAGGTGTAAGCACGCGTAAAAGCAACAGTTTTTTAATTGGATGAATTTGTCTCTTCACCTGGTTGTAGATGATTTCATAAACGTCTCCGTCTTGTGCGACTGTTTATGATGCCGTGACTTTGTCCTGAGGTCAAAGCTGTCCTTTCTTTATATTCTACGTCGCATAAAATAAGATTTGAATGTCAAAGAAATCCTCTTTGCAGAAAGTGGCAACATGCTGCTTTTGACATTAGGTATTTCTTTTTTCTACCAGCCAGGAGGGAAATATTTCTTTAGCTGATCAGTCATGACCGAAGACGAGGATAAAAGGAGAAGAAAAAGAGCTTAAATAATGAGCTTTACATGAACCAGCGGAGATGGATTCTTTTCACACACGGTTCTGTGTGGTTGAAAAAAAACCCAGAAAACTTCAATTTCACAGTAAATTATCACATTTGTTACTAAATTTAAAAAAAAATAATTCAACCCGTTCCATTCAGATTACTTTCGCCTTTCAGCCTGCGGTGACTAAGCGTTGGTACCCAATAACTCATTTACACGCAGCCTATTATTCAATACCAATTGTTCTATTGTTTTGCTAATGTTAAACTTGTTCATTTGTCTACACAGGATATGACTCTGTGTTTTTTGCAGGTACTCATTAGTCGTATTGTTTATTACATTTCCAGACCTGATGTCATCATAGGAGATTTTTCAAAAATAATTGCATTCATTTATACAGTTCTTGACTTTTCAGTGTATAGTTGTAGTTTATTATGTGTACCTGAAACACATGAGCAGCCTGACCACTAAGGGCATTCTTAATGCAGGATTATTGTGTTATAATTCACTATATGTGTATGTTTGTATCACTCGCTGAAAAGGAAAGGAATTACAAACCTGTCACCACCTCACGCTGCAGGCGAGTACGGAAGGAATAAACAAATTACTTTACTCATGCAAAATGATCCAAAACCAAAAATCACATTTAATGACAGACAAGATAAATCAACACAATTACAGCGGTTGTTATTTTCAAGCTTGACAACCGCCATTACATTAATCCGCTGTTATTCCCACCCGTTACCCTTGGAAAGTGAAAGGTGTCGAAATCTTGACACATGGTGAAGGCGAAGAAGCAAACCAGTCTCTTAAAAAAAAAAAAACGTGTTTTTTTTAAACCCTAAGGTACCTGGAGTGCCAGCAGCTGTGCTAGCTCTGCTGTGTGGAAAGCTGGATGAAAACAGCGCTGCACTTGACTACCAATCTACTACACTTGGGACGGGGTGTAGATTTTGAATGAGCTTGATATCCACTGAATGAGAAATAAATGCCTCTCTTAAGTACCTGTCAGCGACGCGAGCAGAGGAGCAGCTGCGTTACGCTTCACTCAAAGCTTTTTAAAGCATCTTTGGCTGAATACGAGGGATGTAGAGGTTATTGAATAAGCTCATAAAAAAGTAAATGCTCATATAAATACACGACAGATTACATTTTCATTTGACATTTTAGACATTTAGCCGACACTCTAATCTCGAGGAATTTAAAGTTGAGTAGAGCTGGAGACTAACCTTCAACTGATACATCACAAATAGAAAATCAGTTTGTAATAACGCTTTATTGATTTTCAAAATGCATAAAGAAAGGATTCACGTGGCGTCTTTTCATCAGCCGTCAATAGAAACAGATTTGGTCTCTCTCCTGCATCAGCTTTTCATAAAGTTTTGTCCGTGTGAGTCACTTAGACTAAGAGTCTCCAGCCACGCTCGCAGCTCAGCGCGGCTCAGCAGTGCTTTGAGCTAAATGCCAACGTCAGCATGCTAACCACGTCCGCGGCGCTAACATGCTCACAATGACAGCTGTAACATGACGTGTAGAACTTTAACGTGCAACATCTGAGTTAAGCATCTCGTTGTGTGCTAACATTACTCGTAGGATTAAAACACAGAGTACATTTGAGGCCGATGCCAACAGAATTTATTTTATAATTCACAAAAGCTCTTTCCACGTGCCAGCTGCACATGGATGTGCCAAGTATAAAACATATTATCTAGGATCTTTGCCATATTTCATTTGCAGCGTGCCGTAAATGTAGATAATGAACACAATGTTGCAATTACTCAAAACACCTCTTCCTTTAAACTCTCCCTCCATTGTTGTGCACGCCAAAGAGCAAACCTAATTATTCATAGTGCTCAAGCTCTGATTTCTAAGTGACCCAATGGGTTACAGGTGCATTCTGGGTGCAGGCGATTGATAATTGAGTGTGGTAATTCGATGTCAGTGTTTAGGAAACAACACACACAGGCTTTTAGTTTTGACTGATGCGTCTGAACGCAGCGGTCTCCAACCTTTCTGCACCACGGACCGGCTGCATGCAAGACAATGTTTCTACGGACAAAACACAATAAAGTGCAAAACATATCATTTAATTATTACATATATAATGTAAATGTAATTTTTCCATTTTATATTATGCACTTTTTTTGTACTATTATTACATTTTGATATATAGTATAATACATAAAAATGTTTACAATAAATATTACCAACACAAAAAAAAAACGTTTTATTCTTTCTGTGCGAAAATGATCCACGGCCCGGTACTGGTCCGCGGCCGGTGGTTGGGGACCCCCGGTCTAACGTAGATAACCGTGTCTGTAGCTATTGTTTTAGTATTTCAGACTTAGTGTGCTGTCAATAGATGATAGGCTACATGAGTTAGTGGTTTCCAGTATGCTACCGGTTGTTGTATCTTGGCAATTGCAAAAAATACTGTAATATGTGTATTAGTCGACATCAGTTCCAACCTGGCATTTGAATGCATCTCCACATGCGTCTCAGATGACTCTCACTTTCCCCGCTCTCTATGCAAATAAACACGTACATCATTTACGTTCGCAAACATCAAATGCGTGCTCGTCTTTAATCAAGTCAGAGGCCCGAGATTGAAAGAAGAAGAAATCAAAACAACACAGACTGGCTCTATCTCTTTTACATGACAACGCACTCGTAACAGACCTCTTTTAGAGAAGTCGTGGACAAAAGCCCGCTTACGCGATTTCCGAACCAGCTGATGATGAGAAACAGGAGGAACAAAGGGATGGGCGTGGATGACGTATCGTCCCGTTTACACTACAGTAGATACGGGGTGAAAAGTGTGTGAGTGATTGGATCACAGCGTGTCTTGGTGGTCGTGTACACGTCACGTAAACAGGGTCTCAGAATACAGTTTCATTTGTGCTTTTGTCCCTCGTCGTCTTTGTGCCACTCGTTTCCTCTTGCTGCATTGAAACGCCAGCGTACCTGTCCTCCTCACGCCGTCCTCTTCCTCTCCTCTCATCTCTTAATCCTCTTTCCACTACAGCTCTATTCTCGTCTCCTGCTTCTCTCTCTCTCTCTCCCTTCAGCAATATTTTACATACATCTGCTGACCCTCTCCTCTTCCTCCTCATCCTCTCCCTCATTAGTATTCATGACAGTGGGGCCAATCTATCCCAATGAAATGCTGTTGCATTAAGAAATGTTGCAGCGCCTCAGCCTTCACCTTGCCAGCTAATTTTGGATCATCATGATGAAAAATCACCAAGGCTTTCATGGAGCCTATGAGACAGAGCCTGGGGCCTGTGTGTGTGTGTGTGTGTGTGTGTGTGCAACAAGCACTTATCGCCAACTAAAGTCTGTATATTCGCTATAGCCAGAAATGTTTTTCAAAAATAAATTACATTCTCAAACTTGGTTCTTCTATTTGGTCCAGAGTGAAACATCCCGACAACTATAATTTCTTAACATTAATTGTATGCCGCCAATTTCCCCAAAAACAAATGATCAAATTTCAGTCTGCTTCAGCTGTGTTTTGAGATGGAGGCAAAGACATCATGCTACCATCCGTGTGTGTGTGCAAGTCTTTCAACCTTGGACGTAATAATTGGTCGTTTGTCATTGCCTCCCAACATAACAACATTCAGTCTATGACAAAAGTCTTTCAAAATGCACCTTTTTTTTATTGGTTTCAAACATTTTTTCACGCTCTTTTCCAAAACAGCAAACACAGATCTCATAGAGACACCTATATACCTATAAGTATATTGTATCACTGCAAGAAACTGTTTGGTTTTAAGTTTAGGGAAAGATCATGGTCGAGGTTGACAACATTGACAGCTGGCAGGAAAAAAAAAAGGGACGACGATGGCGGTCAGTCACTGTCTTGACACACAAAAATAGTTGTTTTCTGCTGTTTAATGAGCATTACAGCCTCAGTTCAGCTGGAGTGGCTCCACACTTGCTGTCTTGTTTCACTGAAAAAAGAAGAAACCAATATATTTTTGCTCCATTCACCGAGAGAGATATCGCAGCCGCTCGGAGATCTATTATGTATTGTCCACGGTAAGCTCGCTTGCGGTCAATCTTCACAAGCCAGTAGAAGTCAATAGGAAAAGACGTAAACACACACACACTCTTTGCTGCGACACAGCTGACTAAGCAGCTGTGGTCTTTTTTACAGCTTCTTTATTGGCTTAACTGATGCTGACTTTGCATCCTGCAGCCAAAATGAAATTATTGTGACACAACATGTACAAGCATTAACAATAGCCCTCGGTGTATATTGTATAAAGCTATGAACCCAAAGCAATGTACTTTGCAATGCTTATAATATGGATTTTTCAGAATGGGCTGATCACATCAGTCAATCGTTTTAATCATCATCCAATGTGACCTTCACGCTATTTCATCAGCTTTTCTATAAGCCACCCCAAACAGTCGTGTACCATTTCACACTTCATTTAACATGGATTTAAAAAAAAAAAAAACAGACTGTGTGATAATTTTCTTTTATTTCTAAAATATTGATTTACAAAATCAAAATACACGTTTACATTATCTTTTGAACTGTTCCTGGGATGAAGGGACATAAGGAGTTTGCACAGCAGGTCTTAGTTCCACAGGTTGGTTTATTGTTTTGTTTTTACTTTTAATTCCTTGATTAAAAAAAATGTGCATTACGAAAAAACAAAGAGCAGCCTTTCAGAAAAAAAAATTCTCCCACTTCTGAAGAGAGAAATCAAGTGTAGAAAGGTGAATTTTCAATACGTTATAGCAGAGATCTACTTTATGATTGCACAAGACCAGTTTGATGCATTATTCAAAATGAACCAATTTTCACAATCCGGTTGATCCTGTTGGACAGCTGGCAGCACAGTAGATACATGATGCCTCCGGGAAACATGTTTTTTTTTTTTTAAAAAAAGGCTCACGTCTCTCTTCTAGCTAATCTTCATTCATATATACAGAATTCACCTCTTTTGAGCCTTTGATGGTTGCAAAGAAGTGAGTAAATCTCGTGTCAAGGAAAGAGTTTCTGCTCCAGGTTTAGTGTGCAAACATCAGGGATTACACTGGGGCTTGTATTTATTCTTGAACATCTGGAAATGTTCCAAACATAAACAACACACTTGATAACCAGAGGTCTGCGGTCTCCGGTACAGGAGCAATCCTTCAGCAGCTGGATCCTCATGCTCTTTGATATCAATGACGCACTGCATCCTCTGAAGATCTGCACCTGTGATCACAGTTGAACCGCGAGGCCAACGATATGCACTGCTTTGAAGGACAGAAATCGACTGAGGTTTGAGGCTTCCATACATTTTCTTATTTAACACATCCAGGAGGGGGTTAAATATGGTGGTTTCTCCCATGTAGAGCAGCCACCATCACCTCTGCAGTACAGTAACCAGAGAGGAAGGTTGGTGCACCGACACAAACGCTGGAACTGAAATGCACCTGCTAAACATCAGCATTGTCACTGTGAGCATGTTAGCATTTAGCACAATGCCCATTGGAGTATACTTAAATGAAGTATACTCAAACGAGACAGTATCCACACTAAATATAGTCACTTTTTGAGTGTGCTGTTTATGGATGTTATTCTCCCACAATGCAATGGCAGAAAGAAAATGCAGGAGCACACAGCTGGGAAAAATGAATTTGTGGATGTTGCTTTATTAGTATACGTACAGTATACTATGACAATTATCATGTAGCGTGCAGAGTTAGTGTATAGTGTGGATCGGAGACACACAGATAGTCTTGTTTGCTGTTGTGTACGTACTGTTGTCGTGATCCTCAATATTCTTAAAGACATCTAGCAAGCGGACCCTTCGTCAGCTAGACAGAGCGATTGTCTGGGGAAGAAATCTCGAGCATCAGGTGTAATCGGCACTTTAATCCTAACATGACACTCATCACTTGCACCGGTGCAGTTAACTCAATGCTGCATGACCAGCCGAGTGTGCAAAGCCTCGCCTCACATCAGTGTAGCTGCTGTCATCAGTGTAGCTGATGTCAATGGATGATGGATGATCTTGTCCTTCAGGCTGAGTAGCTGGGCTACAACTCTGTCATGTACAATAATGTTGAAGACACCAAATGTAAGAGGAGCTACACTAGAAGTTGGGCAAGCCATATATAAGTAAAGACCAGGACATGACTTTTGAGAAGAGGAAAATGAGTTTTCTGCTTTGTAAGGTTTTGTTTTTTATAGTTTTGCCTGTAAAAAAGAAATTAGGCAAACATTTAATACTAACTTGGGGAAAATTATACATGAAACATGAGACATCAAGTTGAAACTAAATGGGTTTAACTTGTGTGCATATTCAAGTACAGTTTTATTCAAACATCGTAACACAATTCTTATATGTTTAATGTAATATGAATAATTCACACGTACAAGGTAAGGCGTAATTGGATTGCTTTTTGTGTTTTAAATACAGTACAGTGTGAGCCCACTGGCATCGAGCAGCTTCACCAAATGTCCAAATGGAATCTGAAATACCAAGGAATACATGAATACATGAAAATACATGAAGACAATAGGACTCTGTCGCAGTGCCAACGGGAAACCTTTCACTTTGAATGCACACACATAAACATAATTGCATAATCACACACATGACTTCTGACCATGTGTCTGTGCAAGCCTGCAGCAGAGAAAATAAATAAAAAAGACTAATTTGATTGGCTGAGCGATTCCCGGGAACTGCAACAACAGCAGCATTGGCTGATGCAGAAGAAGTCCTTGAGCGTAAACTGGGGATGAGTGTGCTCGGAGACGTGGTGGTCTTTCAAGTTTATTTAATATGAGTTCAGTTAGCACAGTAGTGGAGCAAATATTTAAAAGACAACACAGTAAGGACGGCTTCAATTTGTCAGCTTTTTGATTTCACACTGAGTGAGGATGGGTTCAAGTGGGAACGTGCAGAAACAGCAGCACAGATGAGACTCTAGCAGACCCTGTAATGTCTGCAAGGCTGCAAACACTGAACACTTGAATTTTGTAGTAATCTTGTAAACAATGGTTTCTTCATTTCAGGCAGAAGCCGCCTCTCATTTCTTTGCAGAAACTGTCACTGCCAGGTCTGACCAGCTGTAGAAAGCTTAACTAGCTCATTAGCATTATCTCTGAGATTTGGATGAATATCCAACATATCCAATATATAGAAAAACACACGACCCTCCAAACTCTTTGTGTACCTCGTATCTCTCTCTCTACTTCCCAAGGCACCACGAAGAGAAACCGTCCTGCCTAGTTACAGAGCTCTGATTGGACAATCGATTAATGGGACTCTGTGTTGTGAAGCGTAGAAACAGTGAAGACGATGCTATTCTTTTCAGTGAGGATCTTCTTCGCTCAAAGTAGCCACTAATGTGGGGATAAGTTCACAATAAAGTCACGTAAGGATACCCAAGGCACTTTTAAATAAACTATGACATGACATTTTAAAGTCCAACTGAAATTAGATGACATGTTTTTTGTCTCCTGCAGTAAATCTGCTCTGCACGTTCTGCGTCCTCCTTTGTGAAAACAAATCAGAAACCAAACGAGAGAATTTGGTTTAGAAAAACCACATTGATATTATTTTTGACTGCAAAGAAGACTAAATTACTGTATGTGTGATTTCAGTTGGACTTAACTGTATTTAACAATTCATCGAGGTTGCGGAAAAATAGAGAACTTTCAGCGCGACTCTCCTCCTGTGGTAGGTGTTAGTGGGGTTGGCAGACGCTAACACAAAACGTGTTCCTCCCCCGAACCACTTCCCCGTCATTTACAACCCAGTCTTACACTCATGAAGCGTGGGGCCGTAATGGGAAGTGATGCCGCATCGTTAGTTGTGCGTGTGTGTGTCTGCTAATCGCCTAATAATAGGATGTGATGGCAGAACGTAGGCCGTGATGATGAATTACTGTCAGACGAGCTGAGCGCACAGCAGGTAGGTGGCAGATGCTGCAGGTGCACGAGTTGGTGAGTGTGTGGTTTCCCGCTGGCATCACACGCGTGCATAAACTAACCCATGCATAAATGCAAAGACGTATGTTCGAGGCACACACGTGTGGACGACGGATTTGCATACACGCATCAAGGAGACGGCTACAGGAAGGCTTGCATCGCGAATTCAAACATACAAGTGAGATCTCAGACACAGTCTCGTGGGAAAACCATTGAAGCAGAGCTTATATAGAAGCATCCCAACACGTCGTGGAGATCTGCAGCTCGCTGTGCAGACCTCTGAGCTCGGAAGCTTGTCTAATCTACTCCCTGTGCGAAGTGGCAGCCTCACTGTTTCAGGAAAGGATTCTTGCCATTTTCATTTGTTCTTTCATTGTCATTTGCACTTCATTGTCAGCACTGATCCCCCCCCTCCCAGTATATAGAGTTGTCATCCCGCAGAGTGGAGCTCGATAAAACTGGTGAGAACAGCACTCTAGGATTTATTCCAACTAAATGACTTCCTAATCAGGATTTTTCATTTACGTTGGAGGAAAGGAGAAATCTCACCACAGAAAAGTATGGTTCATTATATATAGAATGTGCCTTAAAGCTACTCACTTATGTGTTAGGCAAACGCAATTTATCAGCTTGAATCTCACACTGAGGCTGGAACAGGGCTGTAATGTTGTATCTAATTGAAACTCTATTTGCCCAGATTAAATTCTGGAGTGAGAAATCATAATAGAGAAGTGTTTCCTGCAGAAGAAAATACTTCTGCCAGAGAAAACTTTGGTAAGAACAAACAAATCAAGTCCCTTTGAATGACACTATATGACACGACCACGTCATTGAGCGTGGACATCAGGATCGGGGGTCACCTTCAAACTAACCTCTCGTACGTTAACACCCAGAGCAGCATGCAAAAGCAACTTTACTCTTGTTTCCCTGCAAAACAAGACCCTTTGGACCACATGGTCATCACTCATTGCTATATGTAGCCAGTTATGATGAGTCACAAGAAGACGTTTCTTTTCCCAAAAAATGTTTTGGGCACCACTGATGTAAACTGATGACAGCGCTACATCAACACAGGGTTCAGCTATGAGCACTGGCCTCCATTATTAGTCCAAATTAAGTCTTCATCAAACACTTTTTTTGCTTTTCTATTTGTCTGTAAACCATTAAATTAATAAACAGTGCAGAACATTTTAACTGCAGGCTGTGTTCATTTAATGTCATCACATAGACATCTTTTTTTTTTCTTCCGGCAGACTTTCCGGAGACTAGGTTTAAATGAAATGTATATATGAAGCGCAAAGTAAATTGACATCGGAGGTTTTCACTGCAGACGTGCGTGCTCGCTGTCGTGGCCTGTGAATGCAGAATGATTCAGAACGAGCCTCAGGAAAACATTTGGGAGAGAGTTCATTTTACAAATGACAGGAAAATAGAGAGAAGACATCCCTAAAGCCCAGACAGGACTTAGTGTTCTACAACGCTCCCGTTTTGTTGTCAAGGACCTCTCAACTCCAACCTGCTGTTCACTCGCAGCGGCTCGGGAGAGCTCTCAGTTTTCACTCTTCCCTGGAGAGACGCCATCAAAATGTCACTTCCAGCTACCTCGATGACTTTTGCAACCTATTGTTTGGGATATAGAGGTCTTCAGTTTTTGTCAAATAAAATATAAAAAAGGCATAATATTTCATTCAAACGTTTATTTTAGTGTTTAGAACTTTATTGATCGCATCTCTTGGGTGAAGGCTGTTGTTACTTGCGTTCGCAGAAAGATTTCATCAGCCAATATTAATCTTCCCTAAACCCCTGAACTCAACACCGTGTATTAGTGAAGGCAGCAGAACATCTGCTCTCTGCCAGGAAATGTCAATAAGGTATGAAATATGTAGAATTCCGACACAGATATCTGCTAAAAGTTTAACGGGGCCTGAAGATGATATGTGTTTCGTCTGCGATCCGGGGGACATTCTTTGTTGGAGCGACTCACGGCTCAACCAGGATTATTGGAAGAAGCTCATCCTTCCTCTTCCAACTAGACAAGAGTTGTACATATGATATATACTGTATGAGTTCAGGAGGGTTGATGTGGATATATGTAGTTTGGTGCTGCTGGTAGTGGACATTCTTAATATGCACTAATCTTATTTTCTTTCTTTGTTTTTTTACAATTGCTCCAATGAAGTAATGTAAAAGATGTCGTAATTTCTGAGCTTTACTGTTGTACTTCACTCTCACCAGTGACGTTTTCTGTGAAAACAGAGCTAAAAGCAGGGTGAATATTGGAATCATATTCGCCAGGTGGCCCCGAAAACATGACTTCATATGAATGTTAATGTTGCTCTATATCTGCTGACG
Source organism: Bovichtus diacanthus (assembly GCA_943590825.1). Lineage (NCBI taxonomy): Eukaryota > Metazoa > Chordata > Actinopteri > Perciformes > Bovichtidae > Bovichtus > Bovichtus diacanthus. The sequence goes on from CALSBV010010705.1 coordinate 9,040,386, forward strand.
CATACATTTCATTTATAGCAACTGTTTGATAACATGTTCAACCTATGAGGTGGCACGATGTCCATTTTCTCCTTCTGTTTACAGCTGTGCTGCTCCAGTAGCCAAAAAAGTATGCTGCTTATATTCAATATTTATTCCATCACTAATATTAATATTAATTAATTAAATTATTCATGCAGAATGTTTTAAAAACGAGAGTAAAAAAAAACAAAAAAGCTGAAAAAAGCAATAAAATCATAATACAAGAGCACCTAAATTATAAGAAAAATATGTGTTTTTTCTAAATTTTTAATACTTGCAATATAACTCATTAAAAGCCAATTTGAAGTCTAAAACAATAATATCAGGAACCTCCATTATACGAGAGATGCATCAATGATTCAACACCACAGGATTTTGGAAAATGGCCCATGTCTGCGCCACAACAATAAAGATCTATATTACATATTGATCTAAACCTAAATCAACAATGCAAAGTACTCCCTGTTGATTTTTCTGCTGGGAATATATACTGACGTCTATTCATCTTATTTACATAAAATATGCATTACTGTACATATTTTATGTTCCTTTCCGATAATTGGAGACGCACAGATCAAATCTCTTATTACTGCGTGTTACGTTTTGTCTCCTCTGGACAGGAAGTCCCAACCAGAGATTCATGTGAAAAGGATCAGGGTGAGAAAACAGGATCAGGCAGAGCGAAGTGAAAAGCACCGCTAGTGAGCATAACCCCATCAATCACCAGAGAATACCTGTCATCGTCTCGCTTTTCCTTTAATTGTAACTTTCTTTTGAATAAAAGAGAAAGTATGGAGATGAAAAAGCAGTCAAAAGACCATAGCGTATACATCACTCTGGCCAAAGTGTTAATAAATGTCTTATTACCGGCCACTTGTTATTTTGTTCCAGTAATGGTCCCCCTTCTTGCAGCTAGAAATTAACATATTTCTTGCTCTTAGAATTTCAAAATAATTTGATTTCTGTCAGGAAGGAGGGGAAAGATTGCAGGGGAGCCACAAGTCTCAACCCAATTAGTGACCTCGTTCACTGAGCACACATCTCCCCCGCCCCACACCCCCCCTCCTCTCCTCATCACACTTTCCATTCAGTGCCACCCTTCATACCCCTCCAACCTCTAAACCCCTTCTTTTCTTCTCTGCTGGACTTTCTATTCTCCCACTTCTCTCTTCTCCCCTGTTTCTCTTCTTCTTTTTTTCTGCACAAATGAGTCCATTTTGCCCCGGGGATGAGACCACGGTGGTTAAATCAGATTGGGGCGAGGTTATATTTGGACTGTGTCAAGAGAGGAAGAGAGAGAGAGAGAGAGAGAGAGAGAGACAGAGAGAGAGAGAGAGAGAGAAGCATCAAACAGCTGGGTGATGACTGCATGGCCTATTTTACATCAGCAAATTGGCTGAAATTGGATTCCCAGGGCACGTTGAGCTGACAATATTAGTAATATCAGTTTAATAAAAATCTCAAACTCATTTGAAGCTGCCTGTCTAATTACCACGAACACACATGGATAATAATATTGGTGCGTAATGATGATAAACATTAATTGATGAGTTTACCCCTCAACATATTGGGATGACACTGCTTGCTATTGCTATTATTTAGAGTTAAATCCAGAGTCAACGTAAACATGTATGAGTGTCATGGTATTTTCATATTTGGCTCACTGTTTGCGGGCTTCTTGTTTTTCAACAGAATTTAGAGACTTAAAAAAAAAAGGGTTTAGTTTTCATTTTTATTATTTCACCATTTCTGTTTTTCTTCCCTCCACGTTTCGAGAGGATCTGAAGTGTCACCGGGAAACCACAACATCTACTCGCCAACTTCCATGATTCATACTTACGTAATGACATGAAGTGTGCTGAATCGTTAAGAAAATAAGTGTGGATGCCAGGAGGGACCAAAATTCAGAGCACAGTTTTAAGCTGGACCTGAGACCAGATTCAATTCAAACACATGTGATGAACGCTGCCTCAAATGTTTAAATCAAATCAACAGATGATGTTTAAGTGCTGTTTACATCCTATAAATGAGTAAAACACTCATCAACTTGGCCCATTTTAGATTTTTTTTTATAGATTTTTTTCATAAAATTTTCATAAAATTTTTTTTTATAAAATTACTCCAAAAGTGTTTGTTTCAGTGTATAGCTGAACAAAAAAAAGTATTTCAAACACTCGAATCACATAAATACAAAAGAAAAACAATAATGGAAATTGAATATACACAGATATTTACTCAAATCACACATAACACAATAGAGAACAAAACTTTTGCCTTTTGAAATTTGTTTTTCTAGGCTTTTGTGATCATGGGAAAAAACTATCCAACTCAGATCAAAAACTATAAAATTTATTTCACTTAAGTCGGAAAAGTTAATTGTGCAATTCTTAACAGATTACATAACATCACATCCGGATGTTGAAATTCCAGCCCTGCTTTTTTAAGAATTTAAATGCTGATTTTTCTCTTTTTTTACCTACAAAATTGGTAAACATCATCAGGTTTCACAGTAAGTCCCTCACAATAAAAGAGCCATGACTTCTTCTTTCTGGAGCTGTCATCCGGAACCAACAATTCACAAATCATTCAGGCAGAATGGAGCAGACAGGCAGACTGACTCTTACACCAACAGTTGCCACAGAAGACCAGAAAGCATTGCAACTTAATAAGAATGACATCTTGTTGCTCCAGCTTTGAAAGCTTCATCTGTTTATCTCCTTTGAACAGCCACATCCAAAGTAGCTTATGAATTTAAAACCAACCATACATTATGTATACAAGGAATTTTTCACTTTCAGTAGAGTTGCATTAGTGTGAATATGACTGATGCTTTTGATTTGTATTACCTGAGACTGCCGACATCAGTAGATTTAGTGGAGCTTTTGCTTTCGGGGTTGTCATAATAGTTGATGACAAAAATATCAAATGCCCTACTTTTAATTGCAACGTAAAGTATGATGTGGACAACTTTTCTCAGAACTTTAAGATACGTCAACTGCTCATTTTAAAAATATCTCCTAGGGAGTGCTGGATTTAAGATAGTGGAGGAGTGTACTAAGTGGATTTTTCCTTTGAGTCAGCCTTAAAAGTATGTTTACCCTCCACTACCTCTCTATAAGTTTTACCAGCTTCACAACAAAGGATTATGTATTCCTCCACAGCAGGAGAACCACCACTGGGAAAATGGTGTTTCTTTTGATAAATACATTATCAACAGCTACTCAGGTTGAAAACAAATCCCAGTGAAAAAGCAAATTTTGACGAAATGACGCAGGCAAGAACGCCGGTTGTCAAAACTCTTGCCACAAGAGACTCGTAGTTCAATATTGAGATGCCATACATTTCATCCAAGATTTAATTTTCTGCATGAATCGCAAACTGAGAAAGTAATCATACGGACGCGTATCATCATTTAGACGAGTTGTCATCCCAGAATTACAATTTCAATATGGCAGCACGCGTCTGTCATCCCCAGATTAGACTTTCCATCACTGCGGTTCTCATCCAGCAGGTGAAGTATAGGTGAAGTACATTACATAGCTGACAAAGCTTTCAACACAAATTGTAAAGCAATGGCAGCTATTTGTCATAAACAATGGGATCAGTAATGTATGGTATATAAATGTAAATGTTAAACATCCAACCAAATGTGTTTACACATTTAAAAAACACAGAGAAAATGATTTATTCAGTGTGAAAACAGGAGCACGCACTCATCAGTATCTGTAATAGCATAGTCCAAGATTGATTTTTTTTTCTTCTTCTCTCTCTCTTATAAATCTCTAGTATTATCTGTGAACTAATTCCAAACTCTATTGATATATAAATTGCGTGTTTCATGCGTATAACCGACTGATTTCCTGAAACCATTACTAGTCACCAACAGAGACAATTGAAATGATTGCCAATTATCTCTGACAATTGTACATAGTCTAACAAAGATCATGGATCTCATCAGTATAAGTGCATGTATGCATTCATGCATGTGCAAATGCATTGAGGGGTTGGTTTTTGTGTCCAGTTGTTAAGCCTAAGAATACAAATAACCACCCTGGCACAGCAGTGGCTCAGTACATCCACACTTGGTGGCTGGAGAGATGCAAGTTCGCCTCCTCGAGCAAGGCACCGAACACCCAACTGCTCTGACATCGCTCCAATATCGCATGTGTATGAGCGAAAACCCCAAATTTAATACAGGAAAATGAGAAAAATCTTTTTCCTTTTTTTTTTAGCAAAGTAATAGATGAGATCTTTAATGTGCATTGAAAGGAGGGCTTCTTGCTGCTGTACACCTCTGCATGAGTAAGTCCAAGGTTTTTCTTTAGAAATGTGAGTAAGCTGTGCACAGGACATACAGTACACAAGGTATAAAGTCTTGCTGATAAATAATATAACTCTGCTGTAGCTTAGGGTTTAGTCGCTCATTTTTCAACATCAAACGCTCGGTATTTAGTTGCCAAGCATTTCCTTCTGCTTTCACAAGTGACCAGACACATGACATGGTCAGAAGGTAAGCCGATGAGGAATGTCACGGCTGGGGGGAAACACTAAAGACCCAAATAAATGTCTTGCTCCACATGTATGCTGAATATGAAGTAATAAACAAGGATGCTTTATTGTGTTGACCAAAACCCTTCTCATAAAACATGCTGAGGATACTTTTAGTGTTAAAAAGTGAATTTACACAGCAACTTGGACATGTTGACTATTCTTTCTCCTTGTATGTACAACAGGATACAAACACTGAAATGTAGCCTATCTTAAAATCTAGGGTGGAGAGGGAAAACGCAAGTGATATGACTCATAACTTAATCCAGATAAAGTCAAATCTAGCATTGATAAAATACTACAACGTTGACATACACAGGAAGTGAAATGAAGTTCCCTTATTGCGTCTGTTAGCTTTTACATAAGCCATGTTAGGATATTTCAGTTGTCTTTCCACCCCTGTACGAATGGAGAGATGGAACTAGCAAAATAGATGCTCTGTCATTAAAGTGAATATAATTTAATAGCCTAATATTGATAAAGGGTAAAGGTGGACTGTCAGCAAATCCTGTGAAAAGACGGAAACCAACGCTATGTTATGCATCTCCCAACACTTTCCTGGCTATGGCTTTCAGTCCCAACCTTATTATTTTCTGAAGGTGTAATTTTTTTTTAAAGACGGTTCACAAATATATACTCTTCGTAGCTTAAGTTACTCAAAGAGGAGTAAATAGTATAGCATTTGTTAGGGACTACTTTTATCCGTCAATGTGGTGTGCTACACAGTATAATATATACACACTGTAGATATATATATACATATATATATCTACAGTCTGTGTACTAAGTAGTTGTGGCACCAGTGTATGTGGGATACTGTCAAAATAAACAATGCCTATGTTCATTGCATCTAGGGAGGGCAATGTCGGTCATTCCACCACTTTAGTCCAGACTGAAATATCTCAATAACTATTGGATGGATTGCCATGAAATTAGGTACAGACATTAATAGCTCTCAGAGGTTGAATCCTACTGTCGTTGGTGATCCCCTGACTTCTCCTCTAGTGCCACCATCAGATCAAAATTTCTACTGGTGAAATATCTCACCATGTACAACATGAATCGGCACACAGTTTTGTACAAACATTCATGGTCCCCAGAGGAGGAATCCCAATCTCTGACTTCTCCTCCGGCACCACCATGAGGTTCACATTTGTGGTTTTTTAGGATGGATTCCCTCCCCAGAGATGATTTGTCATAACTGGTTATCACCTGATTTTCCATCAAGCGCCATCATCAGGGCAATATTTAAATTGGTCCAATACTTTGGCTTAAGACCAAACTACTGCAAAATAATGCAAAAAAGATGGTTGAGGAAAGGGCAAAAAACAGGCTAGTTAGTAAGGTCCAATCTAGGGAAACAAATAAAATGAAAACTTAGTCATGTGATAAAAAAATAGATCCTGTAAGTCAACGGTCCCCAACCTTTTAGCACCACGGACCAGTTTCACGCAAGACAATTTCTCCCCGGACCGGTGGGCAGGCATAACTAAACACAGAATAAAGTGCAAAACATATCATTTATTATTACATATATAATCTAAATGTAATTATTAAATTATTTGTAAATTATTATTTTTGTAAATTTCCCCGCTGTGGGACAAATAAAGGTTTTCTGATTCATTGTACTATACATAATAAAATACATAAAATGTTTACAATAAATATTACCGACACAAAAAAAAATATTATTTTATTCTTTCTGGTGGTTGGGGACCCCTGCTGTAAGTCATTATAATGAGAAACTTTCTCAAAATAATGACTTCATACATCAAAAATAATAACAAACTTTCTCAACTTTTTCATACATTTCGATACAATTCAATATAGGTTGTG
>CALSBV010010705.1:9046800-9062387 GCA_943590825.1 Bovichtus diacanthus
TTTTTTTTTTTGACATTCAGAAAAATAAATTCTTTAAACTGAGTCATGTCGTGGTCTTTCCCCTCGTACGGTCAGTGCAACATGAAGCTGTTTCCCCGGCTGTCAGACGCTTTATACCCAGCCGTTGGGAGGACACGCCCCCTCCCGTGTTCCCACCACTCACAGGGCAGAGAGCGATTAGCTCCTCGCGCCTGTCAGTCACGCCCCCTGCCGTGTTCCCACCACTCACAGGGCAGAGAGTGATTAGCTCCTCGCGCCTGTCAGTCACGCCTCTCGACCGTTGCTTCCTGTGTGAGCCAGTGGCTTCGGTCTGTCTGCAGCGAGTCTCCGGTATGGGCAGCTGCCTCACTCCTCAACTTTTTTACCGGAGATTTTACCACAGTTCCGATACGCTTGACACGGTTTATATCATCTAGAAATGGATTTCTGAACGGAATAACCCGAAAGTGAGTCCGACGTGAGTTAACTCGACCGTTTAAATTCATTTTTTTTTTTTGTTGTTCGAGTTGTTGAAAGGAAGAGGGGAAAATGCCAGTTGCAACTCTTCTGCCTTTTACCGCGACCCCGAATAGGAAGTCTGCCAGCCCAACCTCTTTCAGGTTGACAGAGAAATTCATTTTGTTATTAGTGTTTAGCGCTTTTATAACACTGTGTTTCGGGGCCATTTTCTTCCTACCGGACTCGTCCAAGCTGCTCAGCGGAGTTTTCTTTCATTCCTCCGCGGTGGAGACCAACACCCGCACCGGTCCGGACAGCAGCGACCCAGGTTCGGCTGGAAACGACGAGAGGGTCCTGGCCAAAATCAAGAAAGACCACGAAAAAGCTCTGTTAGAGGCCAAGGATACTCTACAAATACGACCCGACGAGATAAAGCAAGCCATTTTAAATGAGAAGGAGAAAGTTGCAAAGGAGAGTATAGGTCAAGGTGGGAAAGATGTTAATAATTTACCTTTCGTTGAGTATCACCGCCCACCCGGGGCGACTGGACATGAACCCCTGGACCCCGAAACCAAGGACAGGCGGGCTAAAATCAAAGAGGTAAGGATCTGTTGAGCTCGCGCACTGTTTGTTAAATGAAGAAAAACGACACGCCAAACTCCACCCAAAAAACGGACGTTTTAAAATGTCCTCAGTTTATGGCAGTTGGTGTTCATAGTAAAACATGACTCAACAGCCTACATGAATCATTCATATCCCCTCTTTAATTCGGGGCACATATAATACACAAAGTAGCATGAAATGTTATGACATTTTAACTTTTACATAATGTTCGCCTGTTATCTCGAAAGTCTTCTCCGCCGATATTCCTCGCGGAAAGCGGTGGCGATGAGTGTAGACCAAGTATACAACTTGTGTTTTTACTGCATTAATGCCGACCATAGTGGATCACTAATAGCCGAATTGCGCAACGTATCTAGTAGTGGTTAGCTTAAGATCGTATGCCATGTTGTAACATCTACGTACGCCGACTAATTAATTTGACACATTCATTTTACGTTTTTTTCAACTGAGTTTGGCGTAGCGTTTTTTCTTTCCACAAAATGTAACAGTCAGTTCCAGGGGAAAAGCAAGGAATGCGTGGAGGATCCACCGCCCCCCTCTGGGCTGATATACCTGTCTCAAGTTTCCCGTGCCAGGACAATACAGTGCTGGTGAAAAACCCAGTACAGATCAGTCAACACTGGGGATCATTGATATGAAGGATTGAACACACGTTTAAGCTTGTCACAGATCTTAATATATGACCTAGATTAACCGTGTGCGCCACAATTCGCAACCTAAAGATTGGGTATTTTAAGATGACCTGCGAATTCATGCTTCGTTTGAAAGCCTGACTTATTAATAATATTATTACTACATGTCCCCAATTGGATTCATAATTCAGTCTCCTAATTATTTGCCGAGATAGTGTCGCATAGCCTCTGTATATGACTTTTACTTAATAGCTTGTGTGCCCCCTGATGTCCAATCGATATCATTCCACACCGATGAAAGCAAAACGCAGTAGCATTGTAGCCTGCAGCAGGGTGAAAGACACCAACAGGTAGCATATCTGGCATTATTAGTGTGTGTGTGTGTGTGTGTGTCTGTGTGTGAGAACAAGTGAAAATCCCAGAGGTAAGGTCTCATAGGTGGTTTCAGGTGGCTGCCAATGGTGTTCAGTGACGCTCCTGATGCATGATATTAAAATGTACTAAATAAGAATTTAAACCAAATACTGATGGAGGTGACAGAAATATCTTAAGTGTTAGTTTAAAAAGAAGTTTTTCCACAGGGTTTTTGGAGAGCAGTTATTGTGGATCTGCTCACTGAGGTGACTCGATTTCCATTTGCTCATTCAGGTGGCTCACTGGTAGTCTCACGCAGAGGACCGTTGAGTGAGTGAGCAGATAGGGTTTGGTGTCCTGTAGGGCTGGATGATTTGGAGGAAATATGTAATTGCGATTATTATAACTAATGATGCAATTGCGATATGATTCATGATATTGGAGGGGAATGAATATTTTCTCACCTGTTTTGCCTTTAACATATATTGGGCCTTCTGCGTTTTGGATATTGCACATGTCCATATTGCGGTTTCGCTAAAATTCCGATTTATTGTTCAGCCCGAGTGTCCAGACTCGACACATGTGGCTGGTATATAGACATTCAGATGGCACTGGCCGCAGGTCATTGCCGCCCAGAGCTCATATGAAGCTCTCTGATATCTGCACAGTCACTGGTGTCTGCAGGGCTATGGTCAATACTGACAAAATGAAATATCACAATGATGTATTTGACTGAATACCCCAGTAACAATAATGCAATCATATTGGAGGATTACTTTTTATAGAAAGAGATATTTCAGAAGATTATGAAGACCAATCAGCCATTAAAGTCTAATAAATTCAGACAATCTTATCAGATATGCACCTTTCAAGGCCCCGAAAAGACAAGATTGAACATTATTGCAATATTATGTTAAACCAAAGCATATTTTATCGATATATCTCTGAGGTTTCTGGTTGTAAACGCTGCCCTGAAACCTAAAAAGATCTTTGTGTGTATTTGGTATTAAAGACGCACCGTTTGAAATGCTGATGAGGTACATTTCTGAGTTTAAGATGACATCTCCTGCCTCTGAAAGGTCATGCTGTCAACCATACGAAAGAGGTATTAAACCCATCATGTCTATAAGGGGCCATACTGTGTACAAATTACAGTTGTTTGCCGATAGTGTGCATCCTCCTGCCAACTGCTTGTCATCACATTGGCTATATCACAGAACTAATGTATTTGTCATCTTATTGGCGGTAGTACAAATACACCATCCCACATTTAAATACCAGCATTTAAAGTGGAATAAGATGGCATTATCTCTGACTTTTAATCTGAAATTGTAACAGTTTACTTTCGCGATACACTCCCTTAATTTATAGCACACACTGTGAATTTAAAGCACCCTGCAGAGCCCCTAAATTCCAAATTTCCTCCTTCCCAGCTCTCTTTATGTTTTTAAATTTAACTGTGAACTGTGACTTTCCAAACAATAACAGTGAGCTGGGAGAAAAGTCAACATAACATCGGTCACATTGAAAAAGCGGCTGTTTTGAAGAGTTCTTGTTTTGTAAAGGCAGCAGCCTGTGTTTATAAAGTACAGTGGAAACACATAGTGTCTTGCTCTGGGCTATTTATAAAAAAAAAAATAAATAAAAAAAAAAGGGCCAAATATTAGTTCATTCAAAGTTCATTCAATCTGAAAAAAGTACCGCTATTGCCAAGGGCATCATAATGAACATTTCCACACGTTGCACTGATGTTGCTTTTTTTTTTTTTTTTTTTTTTGTCTTCATCAGCTGATGATCTGTAGTTGGCTTCAGTCATAGAACAAATTTAAATGACACCATTTCCTTGAGATCACCTGCTTATTCCTTCACAAAGTGTTGACATCAGAATTTGGCAACCAAGTGGTCCAGTTGTGTTGACTTTTTAATCGACCAATGTCTCTGAGAGGTTAGTTAAAGTGGCATCCAGTGCAGATGTGCATTCCTATGGCACTTAATTCCTTTTTATATTCTGTGCAGCAGGCTCTTAAAAATGAAATAGATACCATTACCCTGACTGATCACATTTCTCGTGGCAGCGGAACTATCCACTCACCGTTCCTGTGTGACAGGGTTACAGTTTGTCACGAAGAGGACAAACAATATTGTCCATATGTAACTAGCTACATCTTAGTCTCCGCTCAAAAATAAACCCACAGTGTTGCAGAAATGGTCCATGACAGTGCAATATTCTATGACATGAAAACAAATGCAAATGTCTGGCAAAACCTCCAACCTAATGAAGCAACTAATGAACACATTTTAACGTTTGGGGAGAGAGTGTAATGCTTTGAACTACACGGAAAAGACACAGAAGTGTGTTTTTATATCTACTCAGTATGACAAGGAGAGTGTTAGACATGCCACATTTATAAGGGATTCAGATACATGTACAAAAAAACAATATGTAACATAACACTCGTACGTAATAAACAGGTCTCCATAAAGATTGTTGATTGAGAGGATCATGTTTTTCTAACACTGTAAAAGCAGAAATGTCAAATGGAGGTTATAAAAATCTTCCACTAAAACCCTTGAAAGTGTCAAACAGATGTACAGAAACCCACTGACATATTAATGTGTGAATTAGCATTGATATGCAATCGAAGCTTAATGGATTCCCGTAGAACAACAATGTAGTGTTGATCAATTCTAAAATAAATCTCTTCAGTATTGACCTGGGCCTTGTGGTTGTGGTTGTAAGTGAATGGAGAACCTGCAGGTATGTTCTGCTTTTGATAATTGGACATTTGAGGTAGTCAGTTTGTCTCCAGGGAAGACTAAACACACTGTCCTAGATTACCTACCACCATCAGCAAGAAGTGCCAAAACATTTTATCACTATTATTATCAACACGCTTCAGCATGTTTGCCGCTCCATTGCAATACTGTAATAATAGTTTAACAGTGTTTCTAAAGCCTATGCAAGAATTGTGTTTGACTTTCATGTATTTCTTTCAGGGCTTCATTCATGTTTTTGGGCTTCTGTCATTTTTTAGACTACAAACCTTTCAATAAATCATTGTTGTAGCCAGGAGTAGTAATCATGCTTGTAATTGCTGTAGTATACGCAGTAGAAGATGTACTTGAAATGGTAGTTGCAGACAACCCCATAATCTGGGTTTTAGTCATTTCTTGGAACACTTTCCCAATAAATCCCTAAAAAGTAGTAAATAATGATGGTTGTCGTAATCAAATTAGACTCAATGATTGTAACTATAGTTTTATAAGGCATAACAGCAGTGTTCAAGTCATAGTTTTTTGTAGTAGCATCAGAAAAAAAAAAAAAAAAAAAAAATATATATATATATATATATATATATGTGTGTGTGTGTGTAATGTTGATATTGACAAACCACATAAAGATATTGTTAAAAAAATGCTTTTCTTACTTTGCTAAACTCCTGAAAATACCTGAACCAAAATGGCATGTGGTTAAATTGGGTATAAATAAGGACAAAATAATTAGCAGTCATAAGTGATGTGACAAGGCAAATTATTATCACAATATTCAGATATTTTAGGATGTATTTAGACATGGATACATCAGACAACTTGAGGTTTTTAGGCTTCCATACAGACATTTCTCTCTTTTGAAAATGTCTGCTCAGTGAAGCCAATCTGTCTGCTCACCAAACGCAGCTACACAAACTTACCCTTACGAGCTCCCTTGGCCTGGTGGTATGGAGTCGAAACATCTGAAATGATTTGAAGTCAAAGTTCTTTGATAGCAGCTTCTTACTCGACCTCCCCAACATCTGACGCAGTTATCCAGGGATCTGCCCCGCCGTGTTGTTCTCACTGTTTGTGATGGGCAGAGGACGGGCTACAGGGTCCACTCTGTAAAGGATAAACATCTTGTTGTGAGAGGCCGCCACAATCCCCACAATCAGCTAAATCTGTTTGTCTGCTTCAAATCAAAGGCTCTCTGGAGAAGCCCTCCTCTCTGCAGTGTGCAGGCTGGGCTTTCGCTTGTTCTCTGGCTTTGAAGGAGAGAGCAGAGGGGGGTAATAATAAAAAACCTTGGTTGATAAACAGGGGAAATCAAGGTAGATGGGGTCGATGCTGGATGCTGGAACACTTGCGTTATTTGATATAGTAAACTACTTTCCTCTCTGGTAGTAACATGTTTCTTAACAGCTTGAAGTAGATTATCTTTCAGGACTGATTGTGTTCAGAGCACCTTCATTATTATGATATATGGAGCAATGTTTTCCCATCAGGGAATTTGGTAAGTTGTGGAATGGGATATAATTTTGTTTGATGTACTCTTTTAAAAAAAAAAAACTATATATAAATACCACATACTTTTACTCATTGAACCCTTCTTAGCAGTCGATCTGAATAGGTAGGTTAATGGGCAACCTGTATCCCGACCAAGGTAAACTGCAGGTTAAACACTGCCTGACTTAGTAAACAGTCCTTAAGAGAGAAGAATAGTAGAAGCGAAACAGAACGTACGTGATGGGGAACGAGAGAGCATGGGGAAACAACTGAAACTGAACCTTCTTGGGTATTATGTTCTAAAAAGCCACGTAACGCTGTGGTCAAGAAGTTTATTTAGGGAATTACCGTTCCTGACCGGAGTTTCTTTGAACAGTACAGATATTAACCTGTATCAGCATGCCAAATGCACATTCGGTGAACCTGCGTCATATTCGCACTTCCTGTTTTTGAAAGGGTATATGTGTTGAATTTCAGCCTAACTGCTGTCGAAACCAAACCGTTGATTTCTTGAGAAAAACGCCATGAAACAAACCATTATATTTTAGTGTTGGTTTGGACTGCCAAACTCGGGTGTTCGCTCCACCACAACGATCATGTTACCATTCAATAAGAATGATCCCAATGAATTCAACAGTCAAGGTATACAAAGTTTAAATGGGGGAAAAGCAGAATACTGGTATCAAAGTGTAGTGTATATATAGGCAAACCTGCAGTATCTTTTAACTGGCAAATGCATTGGTTGATTCTGAATCTTCACTGGCACTAATGCCAGTATTCAAATCTAAAATGACAAAGGTAATCTATTACACTGTACACTGGGGACCCCCTGGGGAAACCTGCAAATGCTGAGGCTCTTATCTTTGTGGCAGCATTTTTGAATACAATGACAGACTTGTTGTTAATTAATACACAGAGTCTCACCTTTTATGCTCTGAGCAACCGCTGCTGTCCTATCTGACTCTTCATCCTCATGTGTGTGTATGTGGTTGTGTGTATTAGCGTGTGCCTGCGTTGTGATGAGGTAGAGCTTGTTCGTGCTTAAGTATGCAGATGAGATGCAAATGAGCATTTAACTAGCCATAAGGACAGTGTGTTGGCAGTATTTACTCCTTTCAGCTCACCCTCTTAAAGGACAATCGCTTAACGTCCTGTCAGCCTCTGTCAGCACCTCTTCTTCATTGAAATTCACAAACACAACAGAGGAAACTGTAAGCTTGTACACGCGCGCACACGCACACACACATGCTGTTCTGCTGTGGATTAGTGACTGGTGGTTAGTAAAGGTTTTTTTTTCTCACTGTCCAAAGCCGACTGTTGAGCAAAGATGAAACATCAATCTTCCCTCTCTCCCTTTACATCCCTTCATGCCTCTCATTTCATTCCCCCCATCTCTTCTTTCCTCTCTCTTGTCCTCTTGTCTTCTTGTCCTCTTGTCTTCTTGTCCTCTTGTCCCCTTCCTTGTTGTTGCTTCTCTCCCTGCTTCTCATTTCTCCTCCCTCCTTTTCTTGCTTTGCTGTCTTCAGGATACAGTTCAGTTATTTTTGTCCACTCCCAACACAATTGTTTTTGCCACTGTGCGTTCATGTGTGGGTGCGTATTTGCAAGCGTGCATGCATTTCACCAAAAAAGCCATTTTGCCACTTCACCAACCTTAAGCGCCTGAAATAGAATTCTCGGTTTCGTCTGTCTCTTTCTGTGTGTTTCTCAGGCTAACTTGGCAGCCTATAAGTCCTATTTCAGTATCGACCATTTTAATTAATTGCCTCTTGTTCCCTGGTCCCACTTCTTTTCTTAGAGAGGCAACCAGTGTGTGTGTTGTGTGTTTGTTGTGTGTCAGATAGAGTTACTGCTGTCGGCTGGCCCCTCCAGTTGCTTTCTTTAATTGTTTAATGGCTGTAATAGCTGTGGCTGACTACTAGCACAACTGCTTCCTGCACAGGTATGCATGTATGTACTTTAATGTGTTGTGAGTGCTATTGCACAATTCTCGCAACTACTTTTCAGTCATCCGACAATAGAAGCCATGTTCATTTTCAATGCTACTCTTAATAAAGCTATAGAGAAGACATTAATGTGGAATCTTTTTATGCCTCTAATCTGAATAAGAGAGCCGTAAGCAGAATGAAATTTAAACACTTTGGCCATTTGGAAAGAAATGTGTAATTTGACCAAAGCAGGAAAATTGGTCATGTAAACGGTCCTCTGTTGGCTCTCTACTTTTAGAGTATCTATACTCTGTCTTTGCTTGATCCACAGTCCTTTTTAAAAAAAAAAGAAATAAAATTTTTTAAGACCTGTACAGTGTTTTGGATAAGACCAAAGATATAATGTTAAGATCGTTAAGAAGTTATGAATTGGAAATTACCCAGAGATTGTTGCCTACTGTAATATATCGGGGTGTCCACCGGCTTCCCTATAAAGACATATCATGCTATACCAGAGGCCCAGGGCCAGGACTCGAGTAATGACTATGGCAATAGTGTTATAAAGTCACTGTAAATATATAGTCCTAGTGGTTAGCCCGCTAGGCTTTTTGAATCCGATTTATTAATATGGAGCGCGAGTCAGTGTGGATGGATTGGTCCAGTGGTTTGCTTTTAGGGTTGTAGTGAGGATGAGGATGAATGTCCTTGTTCCAGGTCTTACGATGGAATATAGACTCCACCGTGACTGCGGGGGGTGATTTTGCATATATGCTCACTCAAACGGCCAGTGCACGTCCCATGTGTGTGTCCTGTAGTCTTTGCATAGTCCAGCAATTGCCAGGGGCAATAGAGAGCGCCCCACACACTACAGGCCTGAGAGGTACATCTAGCGCTTTACTGGATCTACTCTCCCAGCTCCATTCCTGCTCATGCATAGTCATTGAGCATTGACTTGGAAAAGCGTGGAGCAAAATAAATTAGATGGATTGTTATTACTGTTACCTGGTAATATTTGTGCTATAGATCAAGGCAAGAGCAAACCTTAAAGCGTGGATGGGAAACTGTTCAAGCATTTACATGCGCTATACGTGCTATATCATATATAACTATTTCCATTATACCAACTGAAAGATGCACACAAAGCTCTTCTCCTGGTTTTCTGCAGTGCTTTACAGAAAACCAAGCTTATGAAGTCCTGATTTTTACTCATTCTTTAATGAACGTGATAGTGAGTAAGGATGGTTGGTTGTTGGTAATGTTGGTTTAATTTTTAGGTAAAACCTTTTGGTACAATTTTATTCTTATTTTGCTTCAAGGACATGGACTGTGAATAAGGACCTGTTTTATTGGGATGCAAAGATTAGTACATCAGCAGCAGTGTATCACAACATGAAATACAAATATTTTGTCCCTAAAATCATTAAAAATAATCGTGATCTCAATATTAATCAAAAATAATCATGATTATCATTTTGCCATAATCATGCAGCCATATTATTTAGTACAGTGAAGTTAAATAACCATGCTTTGTGGCACATGTTATGAGGCTGCGTTGTTTTGAGTCATAGTGGGCTTGTGGAGGTTAAAACGTGCCAGCTAATGTTGTCAGCTAACTTACACTAGACTGAGTGAAAGTGCCTGAATAAGCTAGCTAAATTAAATGTCAGTAACAAGTTATCAATATCCCTCAAGGCTCCCTCCACGCACTATTTGAAGCACCTGCGTGTGATGCTGCAGTCTCTCCTCCACTTACTGATCGTTTTTTAAGCTTCCAGAGAGCAACAACAACCAAACATAAACTGGTGGACATGCAGCTATCACAGGAGTCCAAAGAGAGACATATTGTACTGCTAGCTCAACATCACAAAATAGATTTTTAGGGTTGGGCAAAGGGAAGTCTTGTGGTGTTTTAGTTTATGATTTCCCCACTCAGACCTCCTGTATGTACAGCTTGACATTTTCAACTAAAGGTGAACTTTGGAGCTTTTCTTTTCTTTACCAAATTCTATCAATACACCACAGGCCGGCAGTTAAGTACGGACCTGGTTTTTTGGTGTGTGTGTGTGTGTGTGTGTGTGTATGAGTGAGTGGTTGTGTTGTCCTGCTCTTCCTGCGGTGGGCAGCTGTTGACAGACTCTAGTAGCTCTACAAATGTGAATGTTTGGTGGTCGAGGGAGTTATGAGTTCACCCTGATTTTCTTTTTAAAAACGTACATTTACAGTAGATTTGTCTTCTATACTTTGTGTCCCTTAGTTATTAGAATGCTTTTAGGCTCTTACCATAAATTCTTGCATAGTGGCTCAACTTAAAAGATATCCTTTATTTGAGAGAGGGTATTTTTAGAGACATTATTAGCATTCCTTTTGTTATAGACAGTGATGTTTGCTGGGACTTTGGATGAGCACCCATGTGAAATCTATGAGCTGAGCCGGCGTTGCCAGTAATGATCATGTCTTTTATTGCAACGGCTGGATCAGTGAGGCCGAGAGATGCAATTTGTCTTGTCTTGCTCAGAGCTAACGCGCTGCTAGCTCATTAGCATCCAGAGGTGATTGATTACATTTACAATCGCCACAGTATCGTGTTATATTGGAGAGTGATCACAGTTTGCATAGAACAACATGAAACCGGGACAAATTGTAATTCAGATTACGAGGTGTTTTTGAGGGGGGTTGGTTAATGACACCTCGATAGCGATATCTTGGGTAAGACGCTCAATATCGGTTAGTGAGTTCTTTCAGGGTAAATCAATACTTTAGTCTAACGACCTTCTCTCTTGATCTTTCTGCTTTATTTGTGTAAGAGGAGCTAATGATAGAGTATCTATCGAAATGATTAGACACTAATGACAACAGGAATAGAAAAATGTACTTTTCCCTAAAAGTGGGTGCTAAACCGGAGCAAAGTAAGAAGACTCCACCTTTATCCGTGGCACACTGAAACTTATTTCATTCTTTATGCCAGCAGCAACAAGTTGCAGCGCATTTTCAGATTTGGCCCACCAAACTCCATGTGAAGGAATTTGTTATTGTCTGTTCTCACACAGGAACAGTGTTTCTGGGTTTGCTTCACAGGACCCGAGAGAGAATAAGAGTGTTTACACAGGATGGGGAGGAGCAGGAGTACAATAAGGGATGTATTAGCACTTGCCATGGTAGAGTCAGTTTAGTGAGTCAGATTTGTCTCAATTAGAGGAGTTAACATACTCTACTGTATAGTGCTCAAGGTCAATAACTTGTATATTAGGAGTGGGACAAATGATCAATATTATGATGTGTTTTCTTGTGATGCGGAAGCATATTGTAGATGTTTTTCCTTTACTGCAGACTGATCAGTTTAAATAGCGCTGTAAATGCAGACAGTATTGAACATTGATAATTCGCTGCAAGACGACACAGAATTTATGACTGCATTTGAAAACTCATTCTGGGAGACTTTTCTTCACTTTTAACTGCATTTACATACAGACAAAATGATAATAAACACAAAAACTACCCAAAAAGAAATCTACTGAAATCGGTTGGGTGGGCAGCCAAATCCATTTTTTTTTTTTTAAATACATGTCAGCAGGGTAATTTTTGGGAAGGGTATTCAAAACGCTCCCAAAAGGATGGGTTTTTTTTTCCTACAGATATTACCTGGGATATCAGCCAAAATTCAAACCGTTATGCACACATCTGTTGTTTGAAACGAGCACATTGTATATCGTCAGTCTATCATATTTCCCTATTCAGGGTTATGTTACCACAAACTCTTCATGTTCCTATTCATTCACTGGTTTGTTTTGAAGTTGACCGGCCCACCTGTCTACATTTGCAAAGGCACGTCTGTGATGTTCAAAAAGGCCAAAGAGAGAAATGTGTCATTTCACATTCTGCCAAGAAGTTGCCAATTTATTCTTGGCAAATACAAGCTTCTAGATGTTGGCACAAACTTCAGGCTGGCTGCTTTTAAATGCTTGAGCTGGTTTGGACTTGGAAACCCTTTAGACTGCGAGCCTACAGAGGGGATGAAATATTTTGTGACCAAGTCTTGTAGCCCAGTGATGGAGATGGAGGAATATTCAATATTAACGTGTCCTGAGCGCTCCGGGGGTCAAGGCCGGCTGAATCTCCCTCCTTAATCCAATTCAGTCTAATACCCAGAATCATAAGCTGTCAATCACATACTCCATTTATTTTTCAATCTCCCTTTCCTTACTTCTCTCCTTTCTCCATGTGAGGGCTAGCATTTTAATGCTGCAAGCTCTACCTTCCTGCATATTGTATCAGCTAAGGACCTGATAATCTCTTGATAGGATGTGAGATTTAAGGACTGTAAAGTTCTTATTATCTGACTGTTGGAGGAGTGTTGGAAGATGAAACATCCTGGCATCACATCAACCAGCATCAGTCATGCAGCAAAACACCATTTCTTATTTGCTACATAAAAAGTGAAAATTAGAAAATCTGCATAGGGATTTTTATTTGCAGCATTTTTCTTCTGTTTTTGGTCATATTTTTTATGTTTACTTACTGTCAAGGGTCACTCATCATAAGGTTGTCTGTCTTGATGCATAATTAAGGTCTTTATCTCAATCAGCAGCCAAACTGAGCAACAGGACAGCGAAAGCTCGAGGCAAGGTTTACATACTTGAATGCCATTTTCTTCAGTTGCGTTTGCAGTTTTTCTGTAATTATAGTCTGATTTACTAAGGTTGCAGGTAATTACACAATCGGCAAATGAAACGGCCTTCTGGTCACGCTCTGCAAGTGACAGAGAGTGAAGAAATTTGTGCTAGATCAGCAAGATCAGAAGCAAAGTCACAATGCATGGATGCTGAAATAGAATCGTTTTTAACGAAGCAACGACATTCCAAAACATTTACTAAGGGCACTATTCAACTCTAGCTGAAAAATAAAGTAAAATAAATTGCATATGATAATCCATATATATATATATATATAAATATAAATATATAAATAAATGTCTTACAGAGAGTGCATTAACATCTCATCTCTTTTTGTTGTTGCTCTAGATAAGAGCTCATCCACTGCAGTCCCTTTTATTAACCCCTCACCTAAGTTTCAAAAAATTCTTCAACTTTCAAGAAAATGTTTGATTTTCAAAAAATGACCATAAAAACCTTCGATTATCTAAAAATTACTTCAATATTCAAAAAAACCTTCCATTTTTAAAGTATAAACTGATTTTGGCAAAATGAACCCAATTTTCTAAATATTCTTCAACTTTCAAGAAAATGTTTGATTTCTCAACTTTTAAAAAAAAAAACTTTTGATTTTGAAAAAATGACCACAATTTTCATAAAAACTTTCGATTATCGAAAAATGGCTTAAATTTTCAAAAAACCTCGATTTTTGAAAAATAGACCAACTTTCCAAAAAGTTTTTTTTTTTCAAATAAACTAAATTTTCAAAAAACCTTCGATTTTCAAAAAATTCTTCAACCTTCAAGAAAATGTTTGATTTTCAAAAAATGACCACAATTTTCATAAAAACCTTTCAATTTTCAAAAAACCTTCCATTTCGAAAAAGAATTATCAAAATTTTCAAAAAAAACTATTTTGAAAAATGAACCCAATTTTCTAAATATTCTTCAACTTTCAAGAACATTTTTGATTCCTCAACCTTTATAAAAAAAAAAAATAAAAAAATTAAAAAAAAACTTTAGATTTTGAAAAAATTACCACAATTTTCAAAAAACCTTCGATTTTTTAAAAAATATTACCTTAAGTTGAATATCTTTCGATTTTGAAAAAAATGACCTTAAGCAGAGGTCTTCAACAGGGGGTCCGCGACCCCGGTACTTCAGGGGGTTGTGAAATTTTTGGTTGATTAGACAATTTTTGAATCTTTGAATAGATGAACCTGTGTATTATTTGAATAGCTTAGTATTTAATGCACAATAACAGGGTAGCTATGTTTATACATGGAACTAGGCCCAGTTTAATATAAAACACCATTTTATACAATATATATATATATTAGAGGGTCCCTGTTCCATCTCTCCATCAGTTTGGGGGTCCGTGGCCTGAAAAACAATGACATGACAATGGTTTAGACAATCGGATCCCTCCCATAATTCACGGGTATGTTAAAACTATAACGTGCAGGTTGACAGGTGAGTCTAAGTACAACGCCTCTTCTTTCTCCCTTCTGTGCTTTCCCCCTTATTAGTTTTTACTGCAGTTTTGATGCGGTTTGTTTTCCTCTTTTCTCCCAGACACATGCGTTGGCTGTGTGCTGTTGTGTGCCCAGTTCAATTTGCCGGGGAGAGAAGCAAGCCAAGTACACAAGCTAAATTATTCAGCTTGCATCCTGCAGTCACTTTAACGCACGGGTGGAAGAAGATGAGAGTGTGTGTGCGCGTATAATGGATACTGGTCATTATGCACAGTTGTATACTAGACATTTTGATAATCATTCATTTAAATGGACTTGATATGCAGGGTTTATGAAAGTGTGCATTTTGTGAACACGATTGGAAGTATTGTGTCAGACATAAAGTCATTAATTTGGCAAATGAAAAGGTCAACAATAAAGACACGAAGAGGCACAAAAGGAAGAAGCGAGAGTGAGACGAAAATGTTTTTATTGACTGGTAGATTTTTTGAAGCTCTATTGTTTTATTTTTTCACTAAAGCTTTTTATAGTTCATTTTTCTTTTAATTTTGTCAAATTTCATGCTGCTCCAAAGCATTGTATCAGATGAAAAAGCCTTTGAAACAAAATCTCGAGCACAACAGGGCACCTACATTTACTATTGAAGGCGTAGTTCTGATATTAATTGAAATATTCTCATCCTAATGTCTGAATAAATTCAATTCAGACTCATGGTTTCCTATAGAGAGCCGTTGTTGTATTTAATCAGACCTCCATAATCATATCAGGTGAATCATTCTAGCTGGGCCACATCTGATTATAAATAAAAGAACATTATCAGCAAACTACCACATCAGTGCTGCCATAATCTACACACACGCACGTCTATTGTAAAGTCAACACCTGTTTTCATAGCCAGCAGGTGAAACTCTCCTCACTTGATGTAAACTTCCATGACCTGTGAACTGAAGTGTTTAAACACATCCAACAGTAACAATCAAAGCCCTGTGTCAAAGAAAACCCTCCATCTGTTTGCCCAACTACTGCTCTTTGTGCCTTTTATCGTATGTTATGGACTTTTATCTTGTCATAGCAGGA
This sequence comes from Bovichtus diacanthus, assembly GCA_943590825.1. Lineage (NCBI taxonomy): Eukaryota > Metazoa > Chordata > Actinopteri > Perciformes > Bovichtidae > Bovichtus > Bovichtus diacanthus. The sequence goes on from CALSBV010010705.1 coordinate 9,062,237, forward strand.
AAAATGCAAGTGTGTCTAATAACATAAAGACTTAAAAGGCTTTTTGAGTGAGCCAGTAAGCCATGCCGGTGAGTCAGCATGCACAATACCAAGGTTGTAGTATCGTGTCCTCCTGCAGGTTAAATTCTCTAATACCTGTAGCTTGTGCCCT
>CALSBV010010705.1:9062397-9077270 GCA_943590825.1 Bovichtus diacanthus
GACACCAAGAACAACCAGGATTTGGATTTAATTTGATATATTATCCAACAAAACCCACACTCGCATCAAAATTCTTAAGCTTACTGTAGCTGAAATCCACCTCACCCTAGAAGCTGCTGGTGTCCTTTTTAAAGCTGCCTCACAAATCCACTTCTGCTCTTCTGAAAAATAAAGATTAGGATTGAACTGATTTTGCCTTCTCCCACCACTGCACTAATAGTTACAAATGGAAGACTCTTAAAGTGTTTTAGCTGGCTAAAGAAGATGCATTTGATAGCTTCCCAGCTGGTAAAATAGAGGGGCACAAATGTTTCCAGCTGGGAATTTCACCGGACAATATCTCTTCCAGTATCATCATTACGGGAACAAAAATATAGCCCCAGAGAAAAGGCTTGTTTTTGTAAGAATTAATGGACTACAGTCTACTGAATTCTGTCTTAAATGCTACAACTGGGGGGACTTTACACGCAAACATAATTTTTAAGATAAAAGAGGTGTTTTTATATTCAACCACAGCTTGTAAGAGTTTTTGTAGTGAACAAATTGATGCGATTTGTTTATTTTAATAAGAGTCCAAACATTGTGAACTACATTTATCAAGTAAAAATAATATACGGAGGCCAATTATATTCACAATAAACTGCATCTACTTATGACGTTTAACAGCTAACGGCTTGATCCTCTAAAGGTTGAATAAATAAATAAAAAAATAAAAAGTAAAACATATTTTTCTAGATGTAGGGAATCTATGTTTAATGTTTTTCAGGCCCCTAATAGGATATTTAGCAGTCGTAAACTCTTTGAGTAGGCAGTCTTTTATCATCGCAGATTACACAGTCACAACTATAATGCAAATTGTGCAGTAATTACGACTGGGACTATCCAGGTATTTCCAGGTTATAAATTTGCGTGAAAGATTAGGAAATGCCATGGCAACTTTATTATCCCTTTTTAATGTGTGGCTTAATCAATCTGGAGTGGAGCGAATCTAATTTGCCGCGCTTTGTAGTGGAGACGTGGTATAATTATTACATTATCACAAGTTTAAATGTCATTACCAAGAAAATATTAGACATTTGTGAATATGGCAAGACTAAAACACCATAGATAGAGGGACCGGAACGACCCCAGGGACTTTATTTTTATATTTGAGTGGCTTTTGAAAATTGGATAAACTCATGGTGTGCTGGTTGGGTGGGTGCAGTGTAAATCTTATTGATTATTGCCTCCTTTCATTGGGATTGTTTAAATCATTGGATTAGCAGACAGGGATTCTCCTGGCTGATTAATTGACCCATAAAAACACTTAACAAACATGGATTAGAGCTGGAAAAAAAATCTGTCGACTAATCGTTCAGCTGATCGACAGAAAGTTCATCAGCAAACTGTTTTATTAATTGATGTAGTTTTTATAAAAATGCCAAAAATGCACTTTTTCAAGGCTCTCAAATGTGAATATTTGCTGTTTTTCTTTGCGTTTCAATGGTAGAAGAAGGGATAGTTTTGTGTTTTGGACCGTTGGTCGCACTCCAGTCCATGCTACCAATCCTGGAAACGGCCTCAAACTCCAATTTGATCTTTCATATCACAGAAGTGTCTGAAAGCGCCTTTAGTAAAGTGGTGAAAGCTGTAATAATGTGGACGACGAGACAGAAAACGTTTTAATTTCTTTGTCAAATGGCCAGAATGGAGAGTTTTTAGATTTCCCCTCAATCCATCCAATTCATATTCTGTAGTAATCCCCCCCTCCAAAGTCATTTGAATAGAGAACAGGGTGTTTTTTTCTGCCATTCTCTGCTGTTCAGTCCTAATTTCTGCCAACATGTTAAACAAATGAGTGATGAGCTCAAGCTCTGCCACCGCCAGCCTGCCGTCTCTCCTGCCTGCTTTTATAGAGGCGGGCAATGGATGTAATGGAGGAAGGGAGAGAAAAATCAATCTGCCTTTCACAAAGTCTTCATTAGTTTGCCTTTTGTCAAACGCCTGGGTCAAACCCAATTGGGCTGTTTCCTAAACCAAGACAAAGGTCGAGTCAATAAATGTGTATGTGTCGTCTGATCCAGTTGTACACACACACACGCACACACACACACCACTGAGTGGTTTGAGAGGGAGTGTTTAGTACATGCACCCACCCTGTGGCATGAAAGTCGCAGTGAAATGAAAAGGAAAAACCTTTTGTAAACCAGTTAAATAACATCGACATAAAAATGCCAAAAACGTATCTTATTACATTGATTTTTTTTAAATGCTTATTTTCAACAGTTGTCCCACTGGACATTTTTACATAGATTTGAATTAGCATTTCCTATTTACCTCAAGGTTATACATGTAGCTCTTTTTGAGCCATGCTTCTCCACACCTCCCTCTGTTGATTAGATATTTGTGAACTCAATTGGTAGAATTGAATTAAAAACGACAACACTTGAAACACGTAGCTCCTTCACACATGGTTCATAGCTATCACAGCTCAATTTCTTGGCGGATAATGAAAGTAATCATATAAGATTCTTCTGCGTTCGTGTTCCATTCTAACATCTTTGTTGTCAATAATTGTGCTCGTGCTGGAGTGTTGTTTTACTGCCAGAACCAGGTTTTTAACCAAACAATCAGTCGCAGGTATAGATTTCATCATTCTCCTCCCCAGACAGCCGTCAGCTAATATTGATTAGTGTGTAATGTTGCTTTGCAGGTTGGCTTGGTCTGTTGACCGTGTTATCTACACTGAGCACTGTTAAGCACAAATCAGGCTATTGGGAACAGCGCCTTTTATGACCCGATCAGGTCAGCGAGTCTTGGCGCAGGCTTGTTAGGAGTGCGGGGATCTATGAGATCAAGACAAGGTCTGATGGGAAACTTCTTTTTTTAATGGCCGGAATTTATTAACTTAGATTTTACTCAGTGTATGATGATAGATTAGTTAATGATGGACAGTGAACTAAATCACTAAATGTACATTAATCAACGGGGTATGAAGAGGATGTCCATATTTTTCTGGAATGTTATGATAATCCTATTGAATCTTTTATTGATGGAAGTGCTCTAGATAATGTCTATTTGTCTGTGTGTGACTGATGATACAAATTTGACCTTTTCAGTGTTATCGCGTGGGCATCATACTAAATGGCTACATCAATGTGAAACAACAGTGTGGTCTCTGCCCTACCTGATGATGTAAATCAGCAGGGCTCTGCTAGTAGGAAGCAGGAGTAGGAAACAAACACGATACGCCTTTTTCCTTCCGGACATTAAATGACCAGCAGATTGATTTATTAGCAGTTTAACATTTGAATTTATGCTCATACCACATATCTCAAAACCCCGTTGCTAGTCTGCTTTGCTTTCACGGCACAGATAAACACATCAGAGTTGGGAAGCGGGCCGAGGCCTCTCTGCTTGTTTGGTGTGCTCCAGAGTTCACTTGACAGCTTTCACACAAACCTAAACAAACCAAACCAGTTTAGCAAAAGCACCAGAGCTGGTTTGAACTGAACCCAGCTGGTTAAGTGTGAAAGCTCAGTATTGTCTTGGACGGATCAGTTAATTTTTTATCACACTCAACCTCCACTGCTCTGTAGAATACCAGTGCATTGTTTGTCTGTTTTTGAGGGAAAATCAATTATTGCTTTTGGAGATAATGATCCCAAACTGCATGACACTGTGAATTGAATCCTCAGTGTTGGTATGCTGGTGCAGTTCTTTTATTCTGTTCCATTGAAAAGCCTCCAACAACCTTGGTTTTTGTGCCATTGCTAACATTTAGTGCTTGACATTCCAGTATGAATGTTTTGAGGGTTTGCCTGCAGAGCTTGTTAGAAAGATATTAAACATAATGCCCAGTTAGATAACTTCAAAACACTTTCCCTTGTTTTCTTAACTGCAGCCATCGTTGTTGTTCACGGTGTATTCGTTTGTGCTATTTCCTATTTCTCTTCAATATAAAACTATCGCTTAAACGTTTACCCAAAATGTGGACAACGTATTATATTTGGTATTGTTCTGACCAGGTCAGGAAAAGAGATGCACTTTTATTCAGCCCGGGATAATTTAGCAAGATAAGTGTCTTTTAAACTAGAGAGGAAAACCTCCGAACCCCATTCTTTCAGCTTAGAGCACCAGCTACTATGTCAGACTGTGTGTGTGATGAAGTTGACTGTGTCATTCATTATTGACCGCTTTTCTTTTTGTTTGTCTTTACAAAGACATGATCACGACATGCAACTTGTTTTAACAAAGTGTTTGATGGTTTCACATACAGCTGCATAAAGTGTTCGCTGGTAGCTGTGTAGCAGCTGCAGCTAGCCATCATGGAAACAAAGTATTAAACCCACGTTTGTGTCAGCAGAGACTGTGGAGAGCCCCCATCTTTTTTCCAGCAGTACAATACTGACCCATATATGGTTGCTGAAATACTAAACCGCTTAGGAAATCCCTCACTGATCCCTGAAGAACTGGACCCGAGGCAGAGATGGATATTGTCCTCAGACTCTAAGCTGTGAGAACATGTGAGGGGACGAGGTGGAAAAATGGCTGGCGAGTGTTGTTCCAAAACAACATGGGTCAGAAAGCAAGTTTTGTGTCTCTTTTATCCCAAGATTTCTACCGACACGAAAGGAATTATGGAAACAAACAACCTTGTTTTCTGCACACAGCGATCGTGGTAGGAATACGAGGTCGATGCTTCGGCCACGGAGGTTGTGTGTTAGGATGGTTTGTTTTTCTGTCCGTTGGAAGGGGCCCAAGGAAGAACCCATTATATTTTATAGTGGATCCGCTTCACCGAGCACATACATGAATTATTTTTCACTTTCGTTAACATTGAGAGGCCGGCGCTCACCGAGTTCCACAAAAACCACAAGATATCAATACTCTAATATCTAAATATTGGCTTGAATTTCTATTGAACAATTCAAATGGAAAAATACAAATTAGTTTACCTGCGTCATACTTTCTTTTACCATTTTAGCATTATTTTAGAAGTATACATGGATTTAGTTCAAGGCATAGTTGTTTTGTGCACTCCCACTGTGGATTTTGGCTTTAATATCTCTAGCTCAATTCCCCCCCGACATCTTCACTCTGTGGTGGTAGCGTCTGTGAACGTGAATGTGTTTTTGATAGACGTTTTCAACACAGAATTCAAAATGTATTTTTTATTGTTTGCTGTGAAATCACATTCTTATTGAAGTTTTGGTTATCATCACAAGAACATGTTGGGCCTCTTAAAGCCTGCGGTGCCAAATATTACTTAATTGAGCGTTGTAGTTTAGAGCCATTGGATTTTTATAGTCTGTTGATTATATTTTTATTGTCGAGACCAGTTGCATCAAAGCATATAAAGCATTAAAAAGAATTCAGAAAAATGTCAAATACATCCCATTTATGGCCCATCCATTGTTTCAACTAGTAGAGACTTAAAATTGTCCGCTTTATTGTTTAAAATGTATCTTATAATTGAATGGTAATTTATTGCAGAGGTTTCATATTAATCTGCGCTCACAAATGCCTTTCCATGCAATAATACTGTAACTTTGATGACGATAACAAAAACGGGCGTCATGTTCACTGTGATGAATTACATCATTTCCTGCAAATTGATTTTTATACCATAGCAGAAACAAATGGCTGCCTAGGAGGCAAGAGAAGAAACATTGAGAAATGGGAAACACTACGACATGGTTTGAGAAATGATCCTCAGTGATATAAACTTGATTTATGGCGAATAAGTAAAACAATACAAATGATCTTTCACCACTTGAGGAACAAATGTCTAACTACTCGTGAAGTTATTTCTTCACCTCCTCACATTTTACTTCTCTGTCTCTATTGTAGCTTTTTATAGTGCCTTTGTTTGTGAAAGGCTTGGTTTGTCTCCTCCATGTCATGCTTCTTTACTTCTGCAAAATCCTGTTTCAGTTGCTGTCCCACAACTGGAGAGAAATTTTTGTTTCCTCAACATTAAACCAAAGCTCACAGAGGAAATTGCTGCACCTGGGTTATTGGCCATTATACTTGCACATTTGTAATTCAAATTATTTGTACCTGCAGTCATTTGCATGCCATACTTCAGTGGGACAAAATGTGCAACTGTTTTTGTGCTGTGCCCGGAAAAGACAGTTTGAGCCTCCAAACACAGGTGCACGCTATAGCATCGATAATAGCTGCATTCTATTAAGCTGTGCTTTGTATTTGTGAATGCTGGCTCATGGCATCTAATTGAACAGAGCCTTCATTAATGTTGTTGGCTACCCTTGTGCTTTTTGCACAAGCCAAAATGTCTGTTGTCAGATAGCCGTATTGGAAAAGGTTTAGTTCAGACATTTGTGTTGAAGTTAACTTATTCGCTGCCTTTGAGCTTAAGTGTTGCATAAGCGTGACAATCCCCCTACACTGCATCTTACCCTAAAACTTGCCTTGTGCCATTTAGCACTCTGTCTCTCAGTTCCATATGTTTTTAACATCAGACTTATTCCAAGCTTTTCAGCAGTTCAATTGCTGGTATGCAGAGGCTCACGTCTTCTCTTCTAAAGATGCAGCTACAGGGTCATTTCTATTTCACGATGTATCAGACCTTGAATTCTCCATCTGCGTCCGTCTTTGAGATCTAAAATTCCTTTGCGCTGTCCCCGAAATAGATAGGTACTCATGATATCTGGGAAGTATGATTTGCATGACGCAAGAAGCCTTATTTCTTGATGCTTGTTTTCGCCGAGTTGATCATAGTGAATGTTTAATGCGCTGTTATTTCTTCCCATAGGAGGCCGTGTGTGTATTTGCTCGTGTGAATTAGCAGCAGAGCCTGTCTGGACTCGGAGATAGGGTCGAGAGAGATGCTGTACTGTTTTTTTACAGAGATGTACACAGTTTCTTACATCCCCACATAGAGAGAGGGGGTGGATATAGAGAGAGAGAGAGAGAGATTAAATTCAGGATAGCATGAACACAGACAGTCCTGGTAAACAACCCTGGAGCAACCGAATCAAGAAATCAACAACCATGTAACAACTTACAGAAGAACTCGATCAATTTATACTTTTGGTGAAATCAAAAGCATGCTTCTCTCTGCTTTCTTCTTGTTGCTTCACCGTTTCTTTTACTGTTTTGAAAAAGCTGCAGATGAGTTGCTGCTGTTTAGCTCAGCTCTTGCAGCTGTACTTCATGCAAAGATTAAAGTGGACATAGGTAAGAAAACAGTCGTGTCACCTTACAACTAGACATGTCAGTTAATTGTCTGCTTTTTTTTTTGCCAAAGATATATTCAACAGCATTTTCGTTTTCAAAAAAACATTTCTTGCTACTCTCGCAGACCAACTGCTGTAATATAGTAGTGAGTCAACCACTCATATTTCATGGAAGCTTGAGATTTACTCTTGCCAGCACCTGCTACACCGTAGGTCTTCCAAAGAAAAGCTGTTTATATTTATGAGATAAACAGGAAATCACATGTTTTACTTGTGATAAACGGAAAGGGAAACTGTTGCTCTCATGTCTGTGCCTCTATGTAAATGTCTTAGATTGCTATCAGTGGCTTGGTTTCTGTTCATGTTTCCTGTGACGTGCTGGATTACTTCGGTGTAATTATTCTACAAACTTTGGTGAGATAAGAACTAGTGCAGTAGTTTTGTGCCCACAGAGAGAATTTCGGGCTTGAAGAAATGATGGGATATGGCGATAAAAATGCAGAACATTTTTCTCCCTAATATCATAACTGCTGTTCTTTACTTTTCATAGTGTGACACATAAATCCAAAACGCATCAAAAAATGAATTTACTGACTCTGAATGACTTTTTTAGGGACTTTTTTGCTCAAAGCTCAAGAAACTTATTCAACTTCAAAGTGATCTTTCAAAAGTTTGCTCAAACTGTGCAGATGGATTGAGTGGAAAACTTTCCATTATCCTCACAGGTCATTTCTCATACTTATCTTTTCTTCTTTCTTGGTTTTTGGGTATCTTTTCTTGTCTCGTATGGATGTTTAAACACATTCACACACTCTGTCTTTATCTTCCTCTTATTGATATAGCAGGAAGTGAAGCAGTCAGGCATCTGTACTTTTCCACACGCTCGCTGGGGATGCTTTTCGGGCAGTGTGTGTCTTCATGTCTGTGTGGTCCACATGCCAGCTGGTCTGATGTCCTTATCTGCCCAACAACCATATTGTCACCCAATTGCCCTCTCACTCTCCCCCCCCTCTCTCTAACTCTCCCCCTGTCTCCCACACAATGCACCTGTTAAAAGGACGTTGAGACAAACTAACAGAGGCTTTAGTTTCAGCTTCACTTTCCCCACACCTCACTGGAGACACACACACACACACTCTCTTTCCTGCTTCACACACATTCACTCAGTTACAGAGTAAGACACCCTGGAGCAAACAGGGGTCATTAACCCCTAGATCTTTGCACAGCAGTTAATGATTTCCCCTCATCCCACTGTGTGCATGAATGTGTGTGTCCACAAGTGTGTGTGTGTGTGTACAAACAGCAGTGTTAAGTACACACACTGAATCAATGCTAGGTTATAATTTCGGGGACATGTAAACGAGGCCACGGTGGACTCGTGCAGCCCAGTGTATAGTACGCCATTTGGTCTGGCCTTATTGTTCGATTCTTGACGCATATTTAACTTTATGTCAGTGAAATGCTATTTGTCATGTTGCCCAGTAAGCACCTGCCAGACTTGGAAAGGGCTCTCCTCTTGTGGCATCTCATCCAAAGATCAATGTTCCCCATTAAAGATTTGTTTTGTGGGGCCTTTCTTGCCCACTTGAGTTCTTGACCTTGGTGTCTGCTTTGTAAGGGACTTTGACAACCTGTTTTAAGAAAGTTGTCAGTTGTGTTTTTTTTAAGACTTATTGAATACGGGTGTGGGTCTTTCGATATCTCACGATTTGATTCGATTTCAATTCTTGTCGTCACGATATGATTCAGCACATCAGTCCAGCATGTCCCCAAGGTGGTGAAAGTAAAGACCCTCCACGTTCGCTCCTCATCATAGACTTGACTTATATTGAATTATAGAAGCTCTTTAATGTAAGGTAGCTCTATAGGTCTCTGAAATAATAGTATATTTTCAGAAGAAATGGATGCGATCTAGAAAAGGACAGTCTTACACTACTTTTTGCAGCTGCTGCTTTCTTTTAAAATGTTTGCTCCAAATGCACATTTGATTTGGTACTATTTTGTTTTCTAAATTGCCCTTATTATTGTTTTCTCTGATGTACCCCTGTTCCAGCAGCAGCATATTCACCCTGTTCCAGTTTTCTTTTTTGGCTTTATAATAGCATAACTTTTAGAAGTTTGATGAATACCTTCCTTTTCGACGGTGAAGGCCCGAGCATATGATTCACATCATTTTCACTCAATAGTTCTTTATGCCTGATATAGACGCATGTGTTTATACGGTCATTTAAAAAGAAAGTTTTCTTTCCATCTCTCTCTCTCTCGGAAACAAGTGACATAGTCCAAGAATACAAATGAGACACAAACATGTCTGGAGGCCATCTGACCAGACAGTCTGTCAGAATTTCCTGTCTTCGGTTTTAGTTAGTATTTTAGTATTTATACATTTTGATAAATAAAAGTAGAAAATGATAACTTAAAAATTGTTAATGTATCCTGGAAGTCAAAAAGAGAGGAATTTAAAATGTTAGTTTCCACTGCAGAAGAGAAAGTTACTGTTACATGACCTGCAATGGCTCAAACACCTTTTATTAATGTGCATATTTAATAATAAAACGGTAGCATGTATGGTGTTGAAGCTAGGTTTTCTGACTTTCTGGCAGTTTTTGGAAGTTGCATATTAGAATTTGACTTTTTTTATTATTAAGTTTCACTGTGCACATTCACTACAAGCACAGCAGTATTCATTCTGACATTGGTGCACTTATGTTTGTGCCAGAGAGTGAGTCATCTTATTCCCTGCTTCGATGTGTTAGCATGCTGTAACACAGTTAGCTGTCCTGCTGACAGGAAACAGTTGTAGCGAGGCGAGGAGAAGGTTCTGCTTGTGTGTGTGTATGTGCCGTATGTCATCAGTGAAGACAATACTGTTATTAGTTCAGTGCCTGAGGCAGATCAATAGGCTGAGAGTAGAGGTGGAGCAGGGGGACAACAGAGAATACGAATGAATTGAAGAGCGGGAGAGGATGTGATTATCAACAGCTCTCACGCAGCCTTTCTGTACAAAATAATCTCATCCTCTGCCTGTGTGTTTGCAGGCTCTAGAGATGAGAGGAGGTGTGCATGCACTTAAGATCTCCCTGCTAGATTGGACTTGATGTCGGTGCCCTAGAAAACCACTGCACCTTAAACACAGAGCCAATTAGCATATGGATATTGTGTGTCTGAAATAGCTTCAGCCACCAGATCCTAATAACAGCGGTCAGCCCAGAAAATCCTGAGTAATTAATCCAATTAGAGTCAACACATAGGGATCCTGAGCAATGAATCCAATCAGAGTTAACACACAGGGAATGTTTAGTCGTTTGAGCCACACTTATATCTACTGTCTGAATTAGAGAGCAGCATGCCTTTATCTATTAATATACCTTGATTTGCCCACGAGTTCCTGCTCGGCCCGGAGACTTTTCTCTGTGGTGACGTCGCTGATTTTTTAATTGCTTTCTCAGACCGAGGAAAGTTTTTCAAATATAAAACTTCCGTGGATCAAAAACTCATAAAAAGCCAGAGTCGTAATTGACCTTGTTTGCAGTTTGAGGTGTCATGTTTTACAGACGGCTCTTTTACAATGGTGGACTTTGGGGGAAATGCTTTACGGGCCGCGGGGAGATTTTTCGCTGCAATACCACGAGGGGCCACTGGGCAGAATTGGGCGCAAGCCTGAGCGGTGGCCCCAAATCCAGGTCTTGTTATACGCCCATGACATAGCCTGGCTGGCTCACATATTAGCCATTATTAAAATCCTGCGCCTACCCCACTTGTTTTCCTTTATTTTTTCATGACAGAGCTTCAGTTAAATGTCTTCTTTGTGTGGAACAGCTCAACACACGTGTTGGTTCAGCACGGGAGCAGGACTGTAACTACTAGCTAGCATGATGTAAGTTAGCATCAGGACTACTTAGCCCTTCACCCTCTGTCTGCTTAAAGGATATCAGCCTTCACTTAAACAGATATTATATTGAGTTATGGGCTGTATGCTAACACTTTAACGTACACTATGTTGAGTGTTTAGTTGGCCACGTGCTTTTTCCGAAGTAGAAGACTGACCTTGTTGTAATAAAAGCTGTAATTAAATTCAGGGCTGAATTACCTCTTATGATACGTAAACACCCTTTTTAATTTTTTGGGATATCCAGTAAATCCTCCCGTCTCTTTTTTTTTTCTTCTTCTGTGCTTTCGTGATGAGCGAGCAGCATCTTTCTGTCGTCTTCATGTTAACATCCTTGAACAGACCTTGGATCAGCTTCAGTCATGTTGTGTTGCAATGCAGCTTGTGAAGTGAAATAAGAGTATTTGAGTATATCTCTTAATGTGACATGCATATAGGAGTTATAATTAGCAGGCTCACTAGCTTTAATTAGTGGGTTTAAATGGAGAAAATCTTTCACTTGCTGTCATTTTGATGTGTGTGGGAGATGTTATGCTAATGTAGTTGCTTTTATTCTGTGCGCGTGCATGTTTTTTTTAAAAGGAGGGCACTGGAAAATAGATCTCATGATGTCTACCTGCCAGTGAGTTACGCTCACAATATGAATAAAAGAATAACCCCCTTTGGGAGCATCACAGCCTTTTGTGGTGTTCATGCCCGTTACCAAGCACCTGCTCACACTTGTGCACGTGCTGTTTTGAAAACACAAAGTTAATATGTGCATTTATTTTACCACCTACTTTGTGCCTCCTTTCTGTAAAGATATTCGTAGACACTTGTTGACATCCTTTGTCACTTTCTCCTGACGTGTCGAGTGTACATTTACAGGCAAAACTCTGTAGTCAAGTGTGCACACTTAATTGCACTAAATTGTTATATAAAGAGTGTGATTGTTAACATTGGGCTTCACCTTGCTCGCAGACCTTCATCTGAAGTGCTTTTTTGCGATACTAGCGCTGCAATGATGGGTCAAAAAAAGTGTATCAACACTTATAATTAATATCACTTAGCAAGCTAAATGCCTCACATTTTCAGTCGGCAATATCTCAAATTTTAATATTTGCTGCCTCTCCTTTTTTCTTTTTTACAATTTGTAGAGTCTTTGCTTCTAACACCACCACCGTGAATGAACCCAGCAACTTGTGGACAGTTATCAGTGTGTACAGCCTCCACTGGATCTTGTGATGTTCCTTTTTTTATTTTTTTATAAAAGTAGTTGTGATATAGAGCAGCCTTTCACCATGTGGGTATTAAAAACTCATTCATATTTTATTGAACCTCACTGAAGCGTCTCTTTCTCTTATCCTTGTACGTGCGATGGCTGAGACAGGTGGGACGGAGAAGCAGTGCTGAAAAAAAAACAAAACTAAAAAAAAAACACATTTCCAGACTGGTTTCATGCTTGAGTGAATTACTAAATTGCTCGTTTATTGACTGGTTTACGGGCTTTCTTAATGTTGGTTTCCAGGGCAACAGGTCACACTGACAAGTGACTCGTTGGCGTCCTGGTTTACTGCCTGCTGTGGTCATTTGCCTTTTGAAATGATCACAGTGAATTGTTGTTATTCTCGGTGAGTGTTTGTCCTGGAGTGAGCTAACTAACAGTGAGTCAGCAGCAGTAACAGAATTAACTGTTCCACTCGCACACACACACACACACACACACACACGCAAACTGGTGCACGCATGCATGTAGATGCTTGCAGCATGATGTGGGCACGGAGAGAGTGTGTATTGAACGGTAATTTGGAGAGACTGTGCATGCTGTGCATCAGCGTCACAATCACTTTGCTGAATGCTTGTGTACGTGGTTTACGATATTCAGCTGTAGAAAACTTGCATGCGCCTCATTTACGCTATAGGTTACAGTGTAGTGCCAGTAAGAGCCTATATGTGACAAGGGCACACTACTGTTGTGTGTGTGAACAGATTTTCTGTGTGAAGGTGGAGGATAAAGGGTTTTTGTGTGTCTAATCCAGAGGCAGGTTCTAGAAAGCTCGAGAACGGTGCAATGTAACCTGGATTAGCAGGACGGACAAATGGCGAGCTGTAGGAGGAGCCACATCTGAGACTGAAATGAGTGTGGGTGTTAGAAACTAGTGTTCACGCTGCTCTCAAACCCCCCAGCCAGCAACAGATTCAAATAAGATGGAACTTCAGTGAGTCCTGCGGGGCGAATTGGGTAGTTTCAACAGCAGATAATGGGACTCGGCAGAGAGAAATGTTCTCTTTCACAGTGAATTGACTAATATTTGGGTTTTGTTCTGTAGTTGAAATAGGCCAATCAATCAGCCACGCACACGCGATTGACCGACAGACATTTGAGTTGGTCATTCGACAGATAATATGTAAACATATGTTGTGTTTGTGTTATTTATTGATTTCAGTTTGGTGTTGAACTGTGCAAACAAATAAGTCATTCATTTCAGAGCTTCAGGCCTAAACTGCTGCTTCTAGGATTGGATTTTTTGAGATTGGGTTTTCAGCGGAGACAGATCAAGCCGTGAGAATTAGATCTGAGATAGAGGTATTGAGCATTGCTGCTCTCTCAGTTTGTATTGTAAGATGTGAACGGAGTTGCATCATTAAAGCTATGGATAATACAACAGTGATGGGTGACAGCAAGGGCTTGATTTACATGTCATTAAGGTCAGATAAATGACTTGTAATTTTGGGATAAACATTGTGAAGAATACTGATATGAATGGCGGATTTAATCCAGATATCCAGGGACCTCAAATGGTCACTTAAAGTAACTGCACATGCAAAGTCATCATGACTCAGCTGCAGACTAATCAATGAGTCAATTAACAGAAAAAATGATTATAACTATTTTTATGAAGAATTTATCGGTTAACAACTTTTCTCAACTTTTCTCAAGTTCCAGCTTTTGAAATATGAGTAATTTCTAATTTTCTTAGTCTGAAATTGTATTAAACTGAATAATTTTGTTTTTTGAAAAAAATGTGATTGGTGGCACTTTTTTTATGATCCAAATATTTAATAGATTAATCGAGAAAACAATCATCAAATCAATTGATAATGAAAAATATTATTTTTAATATATGTTAGCGCATAAGTAAGAGGGGTAGTTTAGAAATGTGTTTTAATAATGTGTTTATAAAAAAATTAAAAAAGTATGTATCGACCAATATATCACTATCTGATTTTTTGTTAAATATTGATATTAGCCTCGGAAAATTCAGTTTAATTGAAACAAATAAACAACCCACCGTTTGGTTTTGAAAATGATTTAATTATTTCTGTTACAACTAAGATCTGATTGTCCTCCTTAACTCTCCTCATTTCTCCTCTTCTCCTCTCTCCCCCTCCTCCTCCTCCCTGCTCCTCCCTGTCAGATGATGAAACACGCGTGGGACAGCTACAGGCGCTACGCCTGGGGTTCCAATGAGCTCAGGCCCGTCTCCAAGCAAGGCCACTCCAGCAATCTATTTGGTGAGTGAGAGCACACACACACACAATCGATTGATCTCTTGTCCATGCCACCAGGAGCCTTGGCCTTTAGATTAGCAGCCAAATTGGCCGTCAGTTAGAGGCATCCATCTATGAATGCCTCTAAATGTCAACTTTATCATATATTTAGATTTTGTTTTTCCTACTTGCCAGTTGTTGGTGTCTGTGCTGTCTTTCTGCTGTGACAGGGACGAGTGATCATCCTCCAGTTTGATTTTGTGTGTGTGCAGCAGAAGCAAATTAAACTAGGATAATAACTGCATCTTTTTAAAGTCCTTTCTTATCCCCCT
>CALSBV010010705.1:9102925-9123726 GCA_943590825.1 Bovichtus diacanthus
GAGACCGAGACCGAGAGAGAGACCGAGACCGAGACCGAGAGAGAGACAGAGACCGAGACCGAGACAGAGAGAGACTGAGACTGAGACTGAGAGAGAGACAGAGAACATGTGACCTTAGAAATTCTGTAGTGCGTCTGTCTGAATTGAAAGTGGATTCATTAGAGGTAGGAGACTTAGTCAACACGAGGCCCACGCAAAATACTCCACAAAGAACGATATTGAAGGGTTGCTTTCACTAAATATTTCCACAATGAGATTTTTGATTAATATTCATCAGTAATGTGGATATAATGAAATAGGTGAAGGCAGATAATAGACAGCTAGAACAGTCTGGTAAATGACTTCACTGTAATGCAGCCTTTATAAGCCGGAAAAGAAAATTAGAATATCCAAAATCTAAGACGATATTTATCCTGATATCGATATAATATCGACATATTGCACATCCCTATTATTAAAACCTTTCAGCTCCAGGTCAAATATCTTATAATGTTAATGGTTTGTGTCTGAGTTGTTAAATGGCCGTGACTGTTTTAGGTTGAAGCACTAAAAGCATCTGAAGTGTCAGTTGAAGGTGAAGCACTGAAAGGATTTGAAGTGTTAAGTTTAAATTGCTGAAAGAGTTTGAAAAATTTCAGGTATCTGCCAAGGCAGGTTGTACAAGTACTGAAAACATTTGAAAGAGATGAAAGCAGAAACTGTAAACCGTTGGTATGTACCACTTAAATCTCATTTCAACAACGTTTGACTGACATGTTAACTGCTTTCAGTGAACTTCAACAATCTCTTTCAGTACAACTACTTTCTTACACATTAGCTGGAATTAGCCGCCTTCTAAGAAGTTGAGGTCCGTCGCCACACCGTGCTTGATCTCGCGTACTGTCTGCAGACGGTAGCAATTCTGGAAATGCAGAGTTTTTGTTTAGTTGTTGGAGACGGTCAGAAGGAGCAATTGAAGCGTCACTCTGTCTCCCTCCCGGTCGGTCCTAGTCTGGCTCTGGCTCAAAGAGACCTGGACCCTTTGATGAAAATTTGATTAGCAAAAGTACAGCTGCTACTGGCCACGTCCACCTTACTGTCAGGCTTTTAACGATCACAGCGCGTAACCTCATCTGCTGAAAAAAGGGAAGGATGGAGGGACGGAAGTAAACAATGTATGGAGAGATGAACAAAATAAACGGCTTCCAGTCCTCCTACTAATCACAGCTAAGTGCTTCAAGGAGGGAAGGACAGAGAAAGGACGGAAAGCAGAGAGAAAGAAAAGAAGTGCATGACGAAGGATATTGTTGGGGAAAAGACAGGGAGGGACTTGGAAGAAGAAAGGAAATGTATTGAAAAGAAGTGATGGATGAAGTTGGAAATTATATAGACGGAAGAAAATTAAGAGACAGATGCACAATTTCCTACTACGTACTAAGTATATACACAAGTACTATATACTTATCTTTATTGTATACTGTTTTTGCAGTTAATATACAAGAAATCCACTTCCCTAACTCTTCTATTTGAACAGGAAATAACATAATACTTGTGCAGTCGGATGTTAATCAAACTGACTTATTTTCTACATTTTCTGAGATATTTTTGGTGCAGTTTCGCCATTAACTAAAACATTTTTCTACCTCTGGGAAGCTCCTATATTTCCTTTCTTTATTGTAAGGTGATAGTGTATCAACAGCACACATTTGTGCATGCATACTGGCTGATTTGTGTATATTTTAACACGTTTTTGTCAGTGTGAACAAGCAATAAGCTCATCTCTTTCCAAGAGAAATGGACATAATAAAGGAATTAAATTAAAAAAGGAACTAAAATGTAGAGGAGGCAGTAATAAAACATTTAAGAGGAGTGGAAATGAACAAAAGGGCAGAAACAAGCAAATGAATAAGAGAAGATGAGAAGAAATCAAGGCAGGAAACAATAATAATAAAAAATTAAAATGAAAGTGTGTCAAACAAATCGTCGCTGTGAAGATCCACATTTTAAATCAGCTGTAGTTCATTATAAGAGGAGGTCTTCATCCTCCGTCCAAACCCTTTATCCTGGAATGATTGTAATGAACAACAATGATTACTCGATTGTGATGAAAACTAATCCCCGTCTCCTTTAGTTGTGTATGACGGAGTAATCTGGTGATGGCAGGGATGAGTGTCCCAGCTGCCTCCCTGATCCCTGAGAACAACCCAGATTAAAGTGAAAATCCTGTCACTTAAAAACCAAAGCAGAGGCTTGATTCTTAGGTGTCTTATGGACCTCCTTTACACACAGATACACAACTGGATTACAGGGACATCCATCTAAATGACAAATTAAAGCTTGTTAGAAGCAAGATGGCTACATTTAGACGTGATACCACGGTGTTCTTTGACAAAGAGGCCACACCTTGTGTACTTTGGTTAAATTCCAACCAGAGGGTGTCACCACTTTATATCACGTCCCTGCTTTCTGACAGCCCGTTGCAGGTTAGGGAACTGTCAGGAATTGTACACATATTAGATTTATATGTCTCCGTGTAACGTATACAAGAACGAGGGCAATTCACAGCAGCTGGTAAACTGATTTATCCATTTGTTTGCTTTACAACGGACATTCTTTCAGTGTGAATGCTGACGTGTCGGTGCACCTAGTTATTAAAGTCTCTTAATTCTATATATACTGTACATTGAAATAGTTACTGGTTGCTGTAATTATCCCTCCTCTCTAAACCGAGATACCTTTGTAGAGCGACTACTAGACACTGTAAGAAATGGGGGACAAAACCCACAGTCCTTGTTCCGTAGAAAAATGCTTTCTGAAGTTTGGCCAAAGCAAATGATCAGGCTTCAGCCGTCTTTGAGTTTTCCACATCGAGTGGGCATTTTCCAAAATGATGGTATTTTTAGTCCAAAATTCCCTCCCCACAGACAGGGAAGTGCGTCCTTGCTGAGCCACTGTGGATACGTCCTGGTTGTATGTACAGTAGGTTTGTTGTAAACACTTTTATGCGAAGAGCTTGAGCCTAACTTGAGTTGACCTGACATAACACCAGCAGCACACGGACAAATAAATCCTCTTGATTGTGCTAACTCAAACCTCTCTTACTAATTATTAAATATCATATATCAACCAAATAAATGAGTCAATAAATCATGACAATGCATGAAGCATACAGGAAACGGATACTTTGATACTGTGCAGCCAGATAATGAACGGCCACATCTTTTAGTTGCTTTCGTCTGGAGGAACATAAACTCTCTGCTTGCAGCTGGACCACTGCACAGATCTGTGTTTGACTGATTTTGTTTTGGCACTGTTGGGTTGTTCCATGGATTTCTGTGCCATAAACAACAGGAATTAGCTGAACTTCAGGTTCTGGTTGCCAGACTTGAATTCATTCCCTTTCTTTTTTTTCTGGTCAGGTGGTTCGCGGAGCTGTGCAGCCCGGCTCAGGACAACACAACACCACTTTGCCAATTCCTTCTGCTAATTGATTGGTCTCCATTAAGCTTTCCCAAGTTATATTCACAAACCTCAGCACATTCTGATCCGCAATCAGGCAAGCATTCATCTTGCACTTTCATACTCGGCCTTCATGATAAACTAATACAATCACTGATTACTTATACTGTTTCAAACGGGCGCACTTTGGTAGGGGTCATTGAAGCTTTCAGAACTAATTAGGATTAAGGCTCACCAATGATTCATTAAAGGATACTTTAATACTAGACTTTGATTAGGCCATTTTTCTACCTCAATTGCTGAGGTGACAGCCAGGCATGTCGGCATCTGTATTTATTCTCAGATTCCTAACAAGACCTCATGTCTTGTTTTGTCACTTTTGTCCATTTCCCATATTTCTCTGTAGTCCGATTGTATTTATTCATCCAGGATGAACGTGATTATGCTCTTTTAAATAACCTCAACAGACAAACGGTATCTACCATTTTGCAGCCATTTCTGTAGTTCCTGATGACGAGTGATACCAGTCTCTAACAGTAATTAGGATTAGGATGTTCAGAATATGTGTTGATGTATATCTCCGAGTAAATAGTTTGCTTGCATGGTCAGTGTAATATTACGTTGAAGCAGCGTTCAACAGAAAGATATTGTAAGTAAAGATCAATGCAGAGAAACCAGGAGGCAGATTGTAACTGACAGGCTTAGAGACAAGTAAACAGTTTGGAAACTGCCAGCGGTCTAGATGTACACAATGTTTTGACGTGTTGCTGCACCATATGGCTGACAGGATGGTGATTTGAACAGCTGCTTTCTTTAAAAAAAATATATATATATATTTTAAATCACATTATGTGGCTCCTTTACTTCATTTTCTGTGTAGTATTGGTGGCAGCTTTGTAGAGATTACATGAAAGTACGTTTGATTATGTCCAACTGAGCAACAACATGTACATGCGATGAATGAGAGCTTTCCCCTTTTCTCTCCAGGGCATAGTTATCCCCCAAAACACAAGGTTAGGGTTACCAGTGTGAGTCAAGGCTAGAACGAATGAAATGTTTCATGTCAAAGCAAACCGAAACAAGTTGCGTGCTGTCAGCAGTTTGGTCACTCCGGGCTGTAATGTGAAAGTGTGATTCACAACATTTACTGTTAGCCCCGAGTGAACGGATAATGAGTAATGAATAAATCTAGGTTTAAGGTAGCTCTGGGCTTTCTCTAGCCTGGGATTTAGGTTAGCCCATGGCTAAGAAGCACAAGTGTGAAAAGCCTTAATGTGACAAGGCCTGAGAGCTGACCTCCTCCGCCCACCACTGATACTCACTCTGCTTCCCTTCCTTATGTCCACCTCTGGCTCTACATGGAGGTGTTGAAAAATACCCGCGACAAGCGCCCCTCTGGAACTACATTGAAATCGTGTTAATGAGTGAGACGGTTCAAAAACCAAAAAAGTACCAAGAGCACATTCTCGCATGTCAGATTTTTGTTAATTATAGGTTTGGATAATGTGTCTGACGTGTTGAAATGTGTTGAGTCTATTTTGTCTTCAGTTGCCCTCATTTGTCCTCAATTAACATGAATCACACTGTAATTAGACAGAGCCAAAATACACCAAATCCAGATGTACATGTACCCGAAACACACTGCAGATCCCTCCGCACAAACCACGTCTGAGAGAACGCAAACTGAGTCAAGGAATTATCTGAGAGTCATGCAGGAAGAGGAATATGATCCGGCACTTAGCCAGTGGCTCAGATAATGGAAAATCCAGCAGAGAGAGAAGAAGAAGGGTACGACAATAGGTGGATGGCTGGCATGAGAAAATGGTTTTACATTGACGAGAGGAAGAATGACTTGGTGAAAGAGGATCTAGTGAGACAGGAGGCTGCAGGGGAATAGCGGGCTGGCATGCTTTGTATATCTTATGTGTGTATGGCTGTAGTCTTTTTTTTTTTTTTCACTCCTGGAGCATTGTCTGCGCTACAACCTGAGTTAAAAGTATTTGAATACTTCTTTTGAATGTACACAAATATTTCTGTGGCAGGCTGATTGTGGTAGGATCCAGACACGAGACTCTTCTTAATCTCCGGCTTGAAATGAATGTAGACACCTACAGGCCGAATCACACCAACTCATGTGGCAAAAACACACACGCACGCACGCACACACGCACGCAAATACAAAGAGGCAGCCAAGAGCAACCCGTAGTGACAGACCGCCTCCTGAGACTGTGACGTCCAATCAGACACCCATCGAGAGTGCTGCACACATCCACAGCTCTCTATTTACTCCATCCCACTTCATTGTGCAGCCACTGGATAGAGGGGAAGAATAGAAAAAGGATGGAAAGCTGGATGAATATCTTGACACTTTACTGCTCGTTTTATTCATTCTTTAGTGTATTATTTTTATAAAGCGAGGCACTTACACACAGGTTTTCTTTTCCATCGGTACCTGCTAAGAAAAATACGACGCAAGCGTGGCAGCGTAGATGACTTTACATAGACTTAAAAGCATCCACCAAATTGTATAATCTTGTATTTAAGTTTTAACATAGGTTTTTTTTTATATAACCTTACAAAATATACTTCTTTTGTGATATACATGTTTCTCTATATATAACAACTGTTGACGCTAAGCACGTTTGATTCGGTTTATTAAAAATTCAAGTATTTTGCGTGTTCGTCTCCATGTTCTTGTGGATTCCCTTTTGGATGTTCGGTTTCATTAAACATGCAACGCGGGTGAGCTGAAGACTCCAAACTGCTCATAGGATCTTTGAATGTATTTATGTTCATAGACCTGTCAAGAATGTGTCTGTAGGTTTTGGGATAGGCTCCATGTTCCTGAAAAGAACTACACAAGGACTTAGTAGATAGATGGCTCTGTTGAAGATTTCCCTCTTTTGCTTCAGTTTCTATCTTTTTTTTTTGTAAGAACAATGCAGCTAAAAACCCAGGAGGCAGCAGATACCCACACTGAGATGTCTAAAAGTGTGAGTGTAGGAGTGTGTGTTCAAAAAACTTGCAGGAAATGAGCCCAAGGTTTTTTTTCTACAAGGTTTCATAGCAAATTGAGAAAGCTCTGACATGGCAGATTGACAGTAAAGTGTCTACTTTGTCAACAAGCTGGAGATGTGATTGCACTTTGCAGTCTTGAAATCCTTATGCAACTTCCCGAAAACAACAATCCGACGCCACATCCACTTCACGCCGCGATTTGCCAGCTGTGCGGAGGAGAAAAAGCAGCCAGGTTTGTCCGTTGGAAAACGATTTCTCTGCGTGTACAACGGAGTACAACACTTTAAATGTCCTACAGGAGAGACGGTCTGAAAATGTGCACTTTTATCCCCATATTTAAATGGTGGGACCAGGTAGTACAGACCGCCTGGCCCTCACTGTCACTATCTTAACTAAGTATGTCCCTGCATGATTTGGTCATTTGGATGGATCCATCTACATTAAGCTCTTTAAACTACTTTCTATCAATACCTGAATGTGATACAGACACACTCTCACGGACGGGGGTAAACTCACTGACACAAAGCCTCCCGGTGTAATCCCATCTCTGACCTCTCGCTGCGCAGGTCAACACAACAACCTGCACTAGTGACCACTGAAAGCTGAGCCTTACAGACACAAACAGTCACACCCACACACACACACTCAGTGTTGCAGTGTGTTAGCCGACAGACAGCTTCTATCTTCTATCCTCAGGAAATCCCATTCACTTAGTGAGAAAATTGGCTTTGCTGGAAGGACAAACCCCCCCCATCCCTTCCCCCTTTTGGACATCTCTGCTGTCCTCCTGCTGTGCCCAAGTAAAGCGCCTTACATATCTACACACATATACACACACACACGGACAAGGAAAGGTTATTTACCAGCCGTAGAGAATTAATTTTCTGGATATCTATCTTAATCTCTTTTTAGACCAGTCTAATCTGTTCTGAGGAGGCAGAGCAGGCTACAGATGGAAGCAGGAGGATTGAGGACAGAGAGGAGGAAATGGTAATAACACTACGCACACGGTCCCTCTGTCCGTTAGGCCTCAAGTCATGAAAATCCTCTCGTTCGTTCTTAAGTTTTCTCACATTGGTTATTGCTAATGTGCCGAGTAGTATTTGATGTAACTAAAAAAACAGAACACGATAAAATATAACTAACTGCATAATCATGAGTCCGTTGTCCCGATGCATGCTGGGAGGTTTCCCTATACACGTCTGCCTTGGGACGCTATAATATCATTTTAAACAAACTATTAATTTTAGGTTGACTCAAAGAAGATTTTTTTTTTTTTTTTTTTTATAATTTTCCTTTAATCCAAAGAAGAGAGAGCAATTTGATCAAACTGTAAAATAACAAATCATATCATTTGGAATACATGTTTACTGAATTACAAAAATAAACATTGAATGAACATCAGTATGGTTATAATTATAATTCTTTACAAAGATCTATAACCATACTGTTATACTGAGTATAAACAAAAATGCCAAATATATTTTCCTCGGGCTCAAGATAACAAATTTGAAAGATAGATCTACCTATCGTTTCTGCACCATCCACTCAACGGTGTATTTTCCATGCCAGAAATGTGTGCACTTACCAAAATTCATCAGGTTTGATTAAAAGGTTGAGAGGGAGCCTGTGTCTGTATTGTTATTGGTATAAACAATGGCTGGTCTGTGTAGTGCCTCTACGAGTACAAAGCGCACATCACAGTAGCTTCAAAGGGAAAATCCAGTCTAAAATAGAGCTCTGGAGTTATTCCTAGAGCCAGGGGACACAATGAACAAGTCACTGTCAGGGTTTATTCTGTGTTGCTGTTGTAACACCACTAAAGTCCAATAAAATATGAATGATATAAAAAATAAAAAAAGTCGCCGTCAGAGCTTGAGACAGTTGGGGTTTTAGATTAGTAAAGAAATATGGAGAGCTTAACTGGGAATTTGGGAACAATTTATTATATACGATCTTGTTAAAGCTATTAAGATTTATGTGGCAATTTAAATTAAATTAAGCAGAGTGTCGGCAAATGACCTTATAGTCGTCCCTTATTTGCTGAATTGAATTAGATAATGAATATGCTGTTGGATTAAATACAAGTCACACACTCGCAAATGCACGTAAAAGGTCAAATTGCCATGCAGGGATTTGAAGCGGTGCACTTGTAACACTGCCACAAGATTGTCCTTCCTTCTGAGGGTGACTGACCAAAATCCCCCCCCACGCACACACACACACACACACACACACATACACGGTTGATATTGTAAAGGTCATGCGGAGATACAATAATTGATTGGCTCAGCGATCAACACGGCTGTAAAAGCGAACAGCAATTAAATGGAGCCAGAGCCATTTAACTGTGTTACCATGTCTATGTTTAAATACTCTCACGCTTCTGGTTTTTCATATTTTATGATGAGGCTAGATGAAAATAATGTATGGTAAGATTAGTAACCTGGTTAGTGATGTAAGAAGGAAATACACGCAAAGATGTAAACAGGGAGAGAAAAGTTCATACAGGGATCGGCATATTTGCGATAAGGAAAACAATGCAACTTGTGTTTAATTTAAAATTAGATAGGATAAGAGTAAGTTGCTTTGAGAAAACATAAAAATGCCACAAAACAACAATGAAATTACAATAAGCAGAACATACCCTATCTGGACTACACCCCTGACCCTGAAGGCAACATTAGCGTTTCAACCCATGAACTATAATGAGTTTGCAATATGGCGTACGGTAATGGCATTGATTTTTCAGTTGGATACAATTTAGCCTTGACCCTCAAGTTGCACCTAATCTCATTGTCTATGTCGCTGCCTATAGGATACAGCCTCTGTTCCTGTTAACTGTGGGATGTAATTGGATTAGCCTACTGAGCAGACAGCAAATGGGCCTGTAATAATCCATGTTGTGTTGTACATGCAACCACACACACACATACACACACCTTTCATTCCAGGTTAGCTGCGTGTGTGTAGGATCCTGCATTGTATTCCCTTTGGAGCAGTCGGTTGTATTGTTCCCTCAGTCCATTATTGGTACAAACACAAACAGAAACACAAAGCCATTCACAGCAGTAGACTTCTTGACAAGGGGAAAATTGGTTTGGTCAACAGGGTCACACATGGATCACACTGTGTCCTCCCGTGGCTTACCATAGCATTTACCAGCACTGTGTGTGTGTGTGTGTGTGTGTGTGTGTGCGCGCGCGTGTGTAATTCAGGCAGGTGTGAGGCCTGACTTTGTAGCCCCCTAAGTACTATACACACACACACGCGGTCAGAAGAGGAACCAAGCCTCTCTTCCAGCGGTGTTTTGACAGACTGTGTAATTGCTACAGTACACTTAGCTTTATTTTCCCCTCGCTCCCCTTTTTTTGTCCTGTGTCTTCACACACTCACACACACACACAGAGCGGGAGGCCATATTGGTCTGTGCAAGTCGATCACGCTGTGTAACATTTGAACCTCTACCAAAAAAACAAAGCAAAGGGAGGAAGTGCTGCTGTGATCAGGGCAGCCTAATGAGAGGATTTGCCTGCACAGAACTCTCCAACCTTCTTCTCCCGGGCTGCTGTGGAGAACAAACACACGGGCTGTATTGACACCTGCGCTCATAACACCATCTGTATCTGAACATCTTTCCTGGAGAGAAAGGAAAAACACAAAAACCTCAATATTTATATCCTGAACTAGAACTTGCGACTTTAATTGAAGCTAGAAACCTGGAGAACGGCAGCTGTAGGCTCATAACTCGCCAGACAAGGGTTTTAGTTGTTTGTTTCCTCAGGATGAGGAAGCTCATCGACAGGTGATGTAGTAACAGTGTTAACTCTTCTTCATGAGGGTAAAAAGCTTGGATGTCAAAATACTTAATTTTCATGGAAAAAGCTTAGATTTGAAAAAAACAACTTAATTTTCTTGGAAAAAAAGCTTGAATGTGGAAAAAAAAACTAAATTTTTCAGGAAAAAAGCTTGACTGTGAAAAAATACCTTAATTTTCATGGAAAAAAATTATAAAAAAAAAACTTAATTTACATGAAAAAAGCTTGGATGTGAAAAAATACAAATTTTTTTCATGGAAAAAGCTTTGATGTGAAAAAAAACTTAATTTTCATGAAAAAAGCTTTGATGTTAAAATACTTCATTTTCACGGAAATTCTTATTATTTTTTAAAACCTTAATTTTCATGAAAAAAAAATTATTTAAAAAAAACCCTTAATTTTCATGAAAAAAGCTTGGATGTGAAAAAATATTTCATGAAATATTTTCATGAAAAAAGCTTGGATGTGAAAAAAACCTTAATTTTCATAAGTAAGTTGCTCTGTTCGCTCGGACAGAAACTCAGTAATAAATGTCGTCTATGTTTCATATGATGTGTAAAATCTATCAGCATTTACCGTTTAGATCACATATGAAAGAAATGCTTGTAGAATCCTTGTTGTATTTGTATTGTTGATTTAATGTAGAGAAGGTCACATAAAGCTCAATATTAACCTGTAATGTGTAATATACTGTTGGAGGTAAGCAGGACTATTGTTGTGGGACATTTGAGGAGTTAGGTGGACCGAGAGGGCTTTTTTTATTGGTTAAGTGGTCCTTGCTCTGAACAAGTTTGAGAACCCCTGGTGTAGAGCCACAGGAAAAGGTAAAACATTTAAATGTTTTAATAACTGAACTATTATAATAGAGCCTCAGTCCTCCTAAAAGCAGGAGAGGATGTTTTCCATGTGTGCAGTAAAGGATTAAAGAGTTTCATAAGCCAAAGGAAAACTAACTTTCGGCTTCCTGTTTTTTGCCATCTTCTTTGTGTGTGAATTTGTCAGAAAACACATAAAAAAAATGTTTTTTTAATTCATAGAAACATTAATGTTGCAGCAGGTGAAGAGGCGGCGGGATGTGAAAACGACGCACGTTGCATAAGCGTAGCGTTAGCTTTCTTGCTTACAGTGTAAGATCAATGTAAATGCACTATTTTGTTCACCATGATGCAACACTCGGGACTAATGGAGGAAATAGTATAACTTCCTGTCTCGTACTACCAGTACTTTGTTATGATTTATTCATGACCACGATCTTTCTCTTGCCTCAAGCAAACCCTTAAAGGGAAATGACGTGAACTTCTTTAAGACTTGCTTTAAGAATTATTTGAAAAACACAGGCTGCTCTGATCATATGGAGAAAATATCTTCTGTATTCTCAGATAAATGTATTTCCTGGGATAAAATCGTTGCACGTAAGCATAATACTTGCAAGATATCGTTTGGTGGAAAAATGTCTTTTTGAGTACCTTGGAACCCGACGTGTAATATTATTAAACCCAAATGGCCGATGTGTCCCCGGGGGTCGCTGACTGACAGATCCGCAGCAGGTTATTGTTAGAAACACTAAAATGTCCCCGGAGTTCATGTGTTTTGCTTTGTTCCTTATTCCTGTCAGCTGGCCTGAAGGGAGCCATGCTGCTTCAGAGACCTGCTCTCATTGGACCTTATCTTCCCCCGCAAGCAAGATAAGGCAAATAAGCTATTTGCCTTATTAATACACACACACACACACACACACACACACACACTCTTTCCCTCTGCTCTCACATTTGAGTATTATCAAACCGTGGTGCTATCTAATCACAGATTAGCAGTTGACTCTGACATGCCTTTTGTTCGGCTTTCTCTCGTTGCTCGTATCTCGAACTTGTTCTCCTGTCAATCAAATGTTTTGTCCTATTTTATGCTGTTTTGTCTCTTATTTTTCTCTTCCTGTCATCTCTCCTTAAAATGTTTAGAGAGAACTTGTTTCATTTTTGTCCCGGACATCTGGTCCAACTCACTAAGTTCTGTTATCCTGTTTGAATGACTGGACAAGATGAATTACATACAGTGTTTACTGTAGAATCGATCTTCACTGCATCAGTGGGCAGTGTATCTCTGAAGGTGGCTCCAGACCAGTAGAGCACTGAATCCCGCTGGATGACCGTTTGAAATGTAATTAACAAACTTGCATTTCGAGACGATGGACTGAGTCATTGCAGCCCAATATTTAAGGTCTGCCTTTAGGCTTTTACACTCACTTTTTAAAACAGTTCCAGCAAATGCTCTGATTAAAAAGCTATTGACCGAAACAGTTTCACTTTTCCCCGGCACAGGCTGTGAAATACCAACCAGGTCAGCGTGGTATACTCTGTTTTTTTCTTAATTACAGCTCCAGCAAGCGAGCTGTAAATGTGGCATTCGAATGTAGCTGGCCTTTGCTCTGCTCAACGGCATGAAAAGACCAAGAGTTTCCTTGGGCGCGGCTCGAGGGCTGCAGGCTTATCCATCAGGCTGCATCTCTGAGTAGAACTAAGGACAGCTAGCCCAGCATAGCATGTCAGATTTAAAAGATGGATCTGGTGCTGTTCTGTATTCGTCTTATTGTCAACAAATCCCTCAGAGAGACTAAAACCAACAATTGATCCTGCTAACGAAGTCTGTCGTATCTTATTCCTGGATGCCGTAGAGCTCCGTTATCGTCCAAAAACCTTTAAAGACACATGGATGAGCCGCAGCCTTACACTGGGTGACATGTGCATTATTTACCACAAACCTGAGCATTAACCTGTCGTTAATTTCACTCATTACTGCTCAAAATGTGTATTAATCCGCCACTGAAAACAATCCCCAACAGACCTTGTGTTGTCTTTTAATGAAGATTGATGTCTTCATTAAAAGTTTATGTCTTCAGTTTGAGGCTCAGTCACAGACGGGATGGATTTAAGCATTTTAAGACGGATTTATGCATAATTTGATTTGGTCTTTTCAAAAGATTTGTTGACATTAAAGAAAATAGATGTTTTTTTGTTTGACTACAGAAGTAATGAAGATTTTTTTTTTTTTTTATTATGTGTAAAAAGTTACAAGTTATGAACTTCATTAAGCAGCAATAAGAAACAAAAGTCATTTTTTAATGGATTCAGTCGTGCATGTCCCTCCCTGACCTCAGTTGTTGCTCCGGACGCAGAGGTCTTCAGGTCGGCTTCGGCTCCAACCCGACTCTGTCCATATTGTCTTATCTCTGCTTAGAGACAAAAAGAGTGCAAATTTCGTTGGGTGAAAGTGCGCCGTGCCCTGCGGCGCTCTGCTCAATATTAATGCCCAGCGCAGACTGCGTGCCTCCAACTCCTCGCCAGGCAACTCACTGCTCTATGGGACTTACAGTCCAATTACATCAGCTCTCTCCCAGGCTTTGTTATCGTGTGTGTGTGTGTGTGTGTCTGATGTCTTTTTGATGTTACACTGGTGCTTTTCAGGGCTAATACAGCAGGCCTGTCTTTCTGTCGTGTCTAACCTGGCTTTAAAGACAAGGAAAAGTTAGTGTGTGCGTCTCAGTATGTGTGTGTTGTCGAGCTGTGGAGATCTGAGTGTATTCTTTTTTTCTTCCTTGCATGCAGCAGTTTGACAGGTAGCTTTGTTTAACATGCGTGCTACACAGCGCCTTAAAGGTCTTTGTTCTCTGCTCAGCTTGTCTGTCTGACTGCCTCTCTTCCTAACAGCTCCTCTGTTTTTTGTTTTTTTTCACACAATACCTCTTTGTTTTATAACCAAACTTACCTGCTTGATTTCTCTCTCTGTCAGCCGTCCCGTGTTTCTGCAGGATTTATTCATTAAATGATTAACTTTAAAGCGGCTCTGCATGTTCAGTTCTTGTGGAGGCTAACGCGTAACACGTTGTCATGACCCGAGGAAAAAGTTGCACTAATCAAATCACATGATTTCCTCTCAGCTCTACAGAGCGTTTTAAAGTCTTTTAGCTCATTGTTCTTAGCTTTTTATCCCACAATTGAAGAGCTTTGTCTCACTCTGTTGCTCTCATCAACTATCAACAGCAGACAGCTGTTAAAGTTACAACCACTGAGCCCGACCTGCTCGACACCAAACAGTGAAACAAAGTTAGTGACTGGTGAATGTAGAGGAGCGTTTAACAGCTGAATACCCAGATAGTTCCTTTGGGAGTTGGCGGAGACCAAAACCGAGCTAAAAGGCGAATGAATAACTACCACTCATCTTTTTAGCCAAGCTTTTTTTTTTTTTTTTTTTTCTTAATGTAGCTTTTTGCTTGTTTTCTGTATGTAAAGTGTCCTTGGGTTAAATGAAGGGCGTTTTAATATTAGCTTTACTATTATTAACGTCGCTCCGTGTCTGCTGGATGTGTCAATAGCCAACTGTTTCTAATAATTTTGCCAATTTGAAGTTTATGAGATGACGATGTTTCAATGTTGTGTTTACAGCTTGTTCTGCTGCCTCAAAGTGGCCCGACAAAGTGAAAGTAAATACTGCTTTAACTTCCAGAATGTTTTATATCCTGTATCCTGTATCCTGTTCTTACGCGTAAAGAAATATTAGTTTTCTGATAAACAATACTTGTTGAAAGATTTGTGGCCATGTCTTTACTGTTCGTGCTTGGATTCATAATGGACTTAAGCTGCAGATAGGTACAGGTTTGTGAGATTCACTTACAAAGCCAAATAAAACAAAGTGCTGACTCACAGTCGTGTTCACAACGTGGCACTTTTCTCTCATGTACCCACACAGAGGTTTTGTTCGGGCTTCTGTTGTTGCGTTTGACTTGCACGTCAGTATGTTGCCCGCCCTATCAGTGAGTTAAAGCTACAATAGAGTTTTATATCTGTAACAACCTCTCTTTCGGGTTATTACACTCAAAGACGATATGCTTTTGGCTAGATATGTTTGTGTCGAGGAGTGAAAGTAAATTCCTCAGAGCTGTTGTGTTTTCAAAACAGCCTGAAGGAGGAGACATTAGATTTTTTTAAGCCATATTGATTTTGTTGTCTTTCGTCTAAATTTACTAGCAGTCTAAACAAAAACTGTTCTCTGAAGACTCAATCTGTCACTTGTAAGATTTTCCTCTATAAAGTGTTGTGTTTTTGTTTTTTTGGCACACGTTTTGAAGATATTCGGGTTTCCTACAAAAAAGACAAAACTCACACAGTGATCCCGTCTCTCCATCATACACCAATCCAGATCTTTTATTTTGTAGACTATTTTAGAAGATTCACATGGGATATTAATACGCACATAACACATGCAGTAACTTTATTTGAAAAAGCCAGTGCACAGATTATCAAAATGCATCCATCTTTTTTTATTCATCATACTGTCAAACAGGGCCGCCCTTGAGGGCTTATTTTTTTATTATACACCTTCAACATGAAGGTCTTGGCCTCAGACTTTTGCAGTGACTGACATTTGTCCAATTATCAGTACTAAATCATTCCTTGCCTTTTGGAAATTAGTTCTGGTACTGATTTGTCATGAAACTGATGAACCCATCTGTGCCCAAAGACTATTTAGTATGAAAAGGAACATTTCTAGATTTGGTTTAAAGTCTTGAAATCTGGTATGGATATACTTTGTGCAAGTATCTAATAGTACAACTTTGAACTTTTTGGATCACATGAAAAAAATAACACTTTTATCAACAGTTAAAGTAATAATTTTTGTAAAAGAAAAAGATTTTTATTCAATGTCTTCCATATGCATTTGAGGGTTTTTTTTTTACAGTGCATTTGTGTGCACATCTCATATATTAATTCAACTTGTTATGGTTTCTACCATTTTCCATTTTTTTCCTAAAATATAATTAAACTAAATATAGTTAAATTAAACTCAATTATTAATTATAATCAATTATATTCATTTATTATTATTTATTTAATCAATTATTATAAATTAAAAGTAAACTCACTTTTCAACAGTGTGACTCATTTTCAAAAAATGTCTTCAGATTTCTGTTTAGTTAAGCCCAGAAGACTCTTCCACCAGGGAAAGTCTACATTTCAGATGCGGGCACAAGTGTCCCCAAGCTGCCTCGTGTGTGTTAAACATCCTAAATGTGGTGCAGGTGACACCGATCTTTGGTCTTTATCTTTGCCAGGCGGACGTCAGATCGGTCTCTTTACCGTCTGTGGCCTTGTTGAACAGTTTGAGTGAATATTTGACATTTTCCTTCAGATAAAAGCCTTCTAAGGTTCCAGCTCAGGCTTGTTCTCTGACAACACTGTCTGTCCACTGGGACACTTGAATGGCACTTTACTTAGCTCGTTCTCTTTCTCTCTCCACCGCGCACTCCTTCACTCTCCATTCTCTGTCTTCTTTCTCATTTCTACTTTTAGTCTGTTGTTTCAGGAAGTATATTCTTCTGAAATATTTATTGTTGTCCCCACCAGCATCAGTTCATTTTCAGCGTTCTATATTTGTCCCGCTACCCTTCCTGATAACTCCCAATGTGGCTGCTGAAGTGAATGAATGTCGGCTTCCCGTAAATAGCCTTCTCATTGTCTTAGTAGTTTCTGGAAAACTTGAAAGTATTTCAGTGACTTGGGCAGTGATATTGTGTATATATATAGTTATTAATATGGTAATTATGTGTGTTTTGTGCCTTAATGTTTTTGATGTTGTCAATCATCAACCAGTTTTAAGTAGGTTAAGTGATGTGTACCGAGCTGGAAAATCCTTCATTATTTCAGTTCTTTGATCACAAATGTGTCCGTTTCCGTTTTGTTGTCGGGTAATTATGTCTCCATGGCAACTGCCTCAACCCTATGAACTAAGCTACTGTCGCTCCTGACCAATCGCACATGTAGTTATTACCAGTAATCTTAGCCGTGCACAAGTTTTCCTGCCTTTTCAGGGGAATTTCAGGTGAGGACAAATACCCCTGTGCCTCCATTGATGTCCAAATTATCTTTATGTTACAGAGCAAAACTGTTTTCCATTGTACTTTAATCCAAATTTCCACCGCAATCCTCCTCCGAAGCAGTTTGGCCGGAGCGTACACGTGTAGTTTTCTGTTTTGTCAGCAGTTGTATTTTAATTTTTTCCCCCACAGATAAAAAATCAAATGTGAGCCGGGAAGCAAAAAATCACAAGTGGCCACTTGAGATTGCATTTGAGATGATGCATCTAAATGTCAGGTGTGAACTGCAATCTGTCTCAGCTGGATCAAGACACAATCTGGTGATGAGATATTCAGCCTGAACAGATTCCCACTCTCCCAACAGACTTAATGCTTAATTGCCCTCTCGCACAGAGAGAGTTATAAAACCGTGTTGCTGCTGGAGAACATGCAAGATCCTGTGCTTCTGCCTCACTTTTTAAATAGACATCTGACTATTGTTGAGGTAGTTTTCCACATGCAATAAGCTGTTATTAATGGGCGCATTGATGTGAATTCTGGCAAAATTGACTCGTATTGTATTATAGCATTAATCTCAACTCTCTGCTTGTTGCTCACATTGCAGTTTTTATCCCCGCAGCCCATCTAAACGTGCACTCCTCCCCTGTAACTTTCCTACCGAGACGGCAATTTTCTATGTAAATTCACTTTCCCCGAGCTTCTTCATTTCCATAGCAGCACCGTCAAAAGGGGCTGACTGTCAAAAGTGTGCTGAGTTAGCACCGACCGTGCCATCAGAGAGAAGAGGAAATAATATCGCGAGTTAATTCTCGTTGCTTGTGCATGCATGTGTGTGTATTACTATGCAAAGGCAAGAGCGAGGCGAGGATTGCGAATACTGAGATGAAGGATAAAGACAAAGCATTTTCCTTTTCTTAGAAAGTGTTTCTACCTCTCTTGTCAAGTGTCTGTCAAACTCAGGAAAGGCTTCCAGCGGTGATACCCAGAGGAGAAGGGAAAGTTCTGACCTGTCGTCTCAGTGTGATTTACGTTATCTCCACCGGCTCCATTCTTCTGCATTGTGGGACAGTTAAAGCAGAATTGATGGAAATTGGCTTTAACTTTAATATTAAATATCTTATTGGATTCGTTATGTAATTCTACACTCTTGCGTAGTGTCAGCTACAGCATATTAGATATTTAAGTTGTGATATGAGACCCATGATTTACGCCAGATTAATGAGAATTTAGAGTATTAAGCAGCGTGGATGCACGGTGTGTGAAATTATTGCGACAGAAACAGTGTGAAAAGACTGAAATTAATGGAAAACATTTGGTTTCAAAATGAAACGTTGCTGCTGTGGATGGCATGTCTTTCACAGCGTGTGACCTGAGAGTTGCCATTAAGATTTGTTAAAAGGTATTAAAATAATCGAGTGGAGGCAAGTTGTGTGACAACGACATGAACACTCTGGTGAGTTTCTCAAGATGTTTCCGGTTGTAGTGCGTTGCACTCATTAACCAACAAAGAAAACACCGCAATTATATTTGTTCTGCCAATTCATACTATCAAAATGAACTCAAGAAAGGATGACGTGAGTTTAGCTGTTCTACACACATAGGAGCTGAGCTGAAAGTAGGCAGGAGACAGTAAACATGTCTGAATATAATGAGCTCAGAAGTCTGTATTATCCAGCAAACACCAGTCTACCATCTAGGTTTGACGTCTGACCCAAGTTGTGTTGAATTAGCTCGATAGATTAGTAACTGTTTTGCTCTCCCACAGAGCGGCATCAAACGCAGCTCACTTGTGACTGCATGACAAGCCCTGCTATTGTCAATAAAGACACGATGTTGTGCAGAAGCTCCCTGCACACTGTTTGTGCTCGTTTATTCTGCTTTT
The DNA here is from genome assembly GCA_943590825.1 of Bovichtus diacanthus. Classification (NCBI taxonomy): domain Eukaryota; kingdom Metazoa; phylum Chordata; class Actinopteri; order Perciformes; family Bovichtidae; genus Bovichtus; species Bovichtus diacanthus. The sequence goes on from CALSBV010010705.1 coordinate 9,121,950, forward strand.
CCTGCCGGCAGCGGAGTCTGTTGGGCTTTTAGTTTGACTTGAAATCAACATCGGAGTCATGTTTGTGTTAATCGATCAAGATGAACTGAAACTGAATGGTATGATTATCAATATCTCTAGAAGCGTGCAATATTTCTGAGAGTGAGAACATGAACTAATGAATCCGGAGCAAACAGGAGCAACAGATATAGTAACTTATCCGTGTGTGTGTGTGTGTGTGTGTGTGTGTGTGAGGAAAAGGTCTTTTACTGCGGCTCCAACTAAAGATTACTTACATTATATTTGAATCTGACAATCTTTTGTTCTATATATTAAACAACGGCCATTACAATTTCTAACCAGCAATCAAGCCAAAGGTGATTTAAAAATGTCTCGTTTTGTCCGACCAACCACACAAAACCCCAACATATGATATTTAGAATGATTTAATACTGTGAAAACCAGCAAGTTCTTGCATATTTGCTTAACAATTGAGTTCAACGTTTACTCCATTATCAAAACAGTCGCCGATATTGTTGCAGTTGCACTTTCAGCTCTTTAACGGAATATTTATACATGAGAAAAGATCTTTAAACACACTTTTCACTCACAAATCCAACAGGCTTGTGAGTTTGTGAAGGAGAAAGATATTTTCAGTTTGTGTTGCAGGACGAGGCTTGAGGTCAATGCTCCTCTTCCTCCAACACGTTTTCTCTCTGAATGTCAAACCCTATAAATCTGTGTGTCCTCACTCAGGAGTTGATCTCTCCCTCTCGCTTAATTTCTCCATCCAGTCTCATCAACATTCAAATAGCTTCACCTGCAGCGCTGTCTGGTAGTTGAGGGGGAGTCAGAGTTTAATTATTTTGGGACAGTAAAAGGTATCCTTGAGAGGCCCCCCCTTCTTAACTCCACAGTGATTTACGCAGGAACATTAATGCTGTTGGTGTGAATGCATCCAGCTGGCCTAGAAAACCTCAGAAGGAAATGTTGCTGAGGTTACATTTTTACCAGTATTTCCATATTCTTCAGATATACAGTATGTGAGTTCCATGTGAAGCCGTCCATTACCTTGGTAAATATTCCTCCCTGAGGTGTTCTGCAGGGGCAATGTTTTTATACCTTCCAGACATTTGCATCACACCATAGTGAACACCAGCGACGCTTTCTGCTGCTGCAGACCATGTGAACAATACACTATTGTAATATGTGAAGCTCCTTGTTCTGCATTTTTCTCTCTCTTTCCCTTCCTTTCCTGTTTCCTCTTCTTTCCTTTCCTCTCCTTTCTCTCCTTTCCTCGTCCTGCTTTCCTTTCCATTTCTTTAATTTGTTTCCCTCTCCTCTCCTCTCCTTTCCTCCCCTCTCCTCTCCTCTCTTCTCCTCTCCTCTCCTCTAATCTCCTCTAATCTCCTGTTTCCGCTCCTTTTCCTTCCTCGCCTGTTTCCTTTTCTTTCCTTTCCTCTCCTTTCCTCTCCTGTCTCTCCTTTCCTTTCCTCGCCACGCTTTCCTCTCCTTTTCTTTCCTTTGATTTGTTTCCCTCTCCTCTCCCCTCCCCTCATCTAATCTCCTGTTTCCTCTCCCCTCATCTAATCTCCTGTTTCCTCTCCCCTCATCTAATCTCCTGTTTCCTCTCCTCTCCTCTCCTCTCCTCTCCTCTCCTCTCATCTAATCTCCTGTTTCCTCTCCTCTCCTGTTTCCTCTCCTCCTCTCCTCTCCTCTCCTCTCCTCTCCTCTCATCTAATCTCCTGTTTCCTCTCCTCTCCTGTTTCCTCTCCTCCTCTCCTCTCCTCTCCTCCCC
>CALSBV010010705.1:9124207-9135892 GCA_943590825.1 Bovichtus diacanthus
TTTCCTCTCCTCTCCTGTTTCCTCTCCTCCTCTCCTCTCCTCTCCTCCTCTCCTCTCCTCTCTCCTCCTCTCCTCTCTTCTCCTCTCCTCTCCTCTCCTCTCCTGTCTCCTCTCCTGTTTCCTCTCCTTTCCTTACCTCTCCTCTTCAGTCTTTCCTCTCCGGCCTCTCCTTTCCTTTCCCCTCTTTCTTTCATCCCCTCTCCTCTCTTGCCATGTGCTTTGCTTTAATTATTACTAATGTGTCTCCTCAAGCCAATGTTTATTTTTCTGCCACCTTCCATTCTATGTTTTCTCTCTCTAAAGCAAGTTATTAAACCCAGAGAGAGAGTGAGGGAGAGATTTTGACGACAGAGAGGAGGACAAGAGCAACCATTCACACAACAGCATGCTTCTTAACCACTGAAAGCTGTCACCTCCTCAGAGTGGTGTGTGTGTGTGTGTGTGTGTGTGTGTGTGTGTCTGTGTGTTATGTGTGTAAGTATGCGTGTGTTGCCTAAGCCTCTCCAATACAGCTGTCAGGGCAGCAGCCTGCAAACTTGCCTTATTCAGCCGGCTTATTGCTTCCACATTTAGTCTTGCCTGCACGGATTCATTAATTCATGAAGTGAAATATTACACTTCTGCACTTGAAATAGAAAATAATGAAATACATGACCAGTTTTGCCAGTCCTGTGTAGGCTAGTGTTTTGGTTTAGGGTAAGAAATTATGAATTTCTTTTGCCTTTTTTTGCAGATTTTTAGCCATCTCAGTCGTAGCAATTGTACAGGAAAAGCACCAGGTGTTAGCATGAACTTTATACCAGTGTGCATCTTTGGATAACACTGTTGAACCATCCTTAAGCGCATGCCTTTCTATGAGTATGCAAAAGACAATATTCGGACTCATAAATGAGGTTATGATGCCACAATATAAACGTGTAGTTAATGCCTGATAGATACTTGTGGTGCTGCCTCCCCATATAAATATAAATGTAAATAGATGTTTGAGAAGCAGATCAGGAGGCAGGACTCTATTATTAGGAAAATATTAATGAAACTTTGATGGAAATTCAAGAAAAATAATTTAAAATTGAAGAAAACAAAAAAAAACTGTTTGCTATGTGTATGTAAATACAACTAGATAATCATCTTATACATAGATTTTCCAATTTTGTGTGTGTGTGGGGCAGTTAAGTAAGAAGCAGATAGATAAGACATCATAGATAAATGAATAGGAGTGAGAATTGAAGAGGAGGAGGAGGAGGAAGGAGTTTCAGGAGGTTTCCTGGAGTGACCGTCAGTAAAAGATGAGGACAAGGAGCGATGAGGGAGGACTTGATGAAGGGCAGAGGGGGAGGAGAAGGGAGAAGAGCGCAGTGTGTTGGGGTCCAGGCGGAGGAGGAGGAGGTGGCAGGCGGAGGTGACGGCAGGCGTAGCTCGCTCTGTCCCCACAGATGCTGCTGTATTCTGGGCCACACGTCTCACAAGGCCTGCTGGGTCATTCATCTTAGTTAGGGAGCTGTCCAGGCAACTCTCTGCAGGCTGTAACACCTAATCACACACACACACACGCACACACACACACACACACTGCCACATACTTAAAAAGTTAAAAGCCATGTAGGGACCTTCCACTACCATCTTATCAATCTAAACACAACCTAAGCCATATTCTGTGCGGGACTTAAACCCTAATATAAGCTTTAATCCACGTAATTTATCTTCATTGACCGATTCATAAATACTGGTCCCTACACTCAACTATGCTGTTGTGGGAGTAAAGCAGGGGGAGAGCAGGGGTTACGGCGGTAAATTATTCTCCATTTAGACATTAATCCTCAAAATAAGGTGGAAATAAACCCATAAAACCTGCAGTAGATCTTTAGATAGTTTGCTCAGGTTGAGGGGGGATCACCTATAAACTCTCTGACCTTAGAAACAAGCCTTATTATTCACAATCGTGGGCTTTTCTTCTGCACGTTTGACAGTCATTACTCGCAGGTATAATAACATTTTGCTCGCCGGCCACACTGCAGTAAACGTTGAGATTGACAGTCCATTCTTAACCTTCGGGAGAGCAGTTGACAAAACACATCTAGGGCCACGACAAACAAACATTTTCTCCATCAATTTATTCATTGTTTGGTAAAAAAACAAACAAGAAAAACTAAAACACATCCACCACAGTTTCCCAGTCGAAGGGGATGTTTTCAAATATCTTGTTTTGCCCAAAATCCAAATAAATTCAGTTCATAAACAACTAAGACAATCAGTACATTTTCAGATTTCTACAGCTCAAAAAACTATATTTTTTTGCAAGTTTCCTTGTAAAAAAAATAGCTAACAAATAAAACAATCAAGTCGTTAATTTAAATTTAAATACATTTTCTGTTAAGCGACAAATCCTTTCAGCTCTAAAACAAGCTCGCGGTGCTCGTTCATCTGAAGCAAGTAGAGCTTGACTTTACATTTCCTGCTGTTTCCAAAATTAAAAAAAAAATGAACCAGGAGCTCAACCTTTAAGTCCATATTGATAAAGTCTACATTTTCGCGGCTGCTGAGCAAAACTATGGAAGCCCGTGAGATTCTATCGAACGCTGGAGAACAAGCGAGTGAGAGAACCTTGAGTGGAGATTGTTTTCTAAATCGTTAGAAACGGTCCAATTCTTTTGGAGAATATATGTTATTATCCAGACTCTGTTCTTCGTGTCTTTTCATATGTTTTTGCAGCACTAATACCTTCCTGTCGACTTTGCCCCGCCTGAAGATTTTATTATGTTCACGTCTCTCCGTTACATTTGAATTTATCTAGATCATTTGAAGGCAGCGGGGATTTGCTTACAACCTGCTTGTGAGTTGTTTTTATCCATGTTACTGCGTCTCCACGTCTCTATAATTAAGTTAGTGTATTTTCACCCCATAGCTGTTTCGATAGTTACCCAAAGACATAGCAAAATGAGACTTTCCTTCTGTAAAGTAGCCTCTCTCTGGGTGGATCTGTTTACATTCAATGTATTCCAGTTATTCTTTCTTTGTACAGACACGGCAGGTGTGCTTCTGTATCCAGTGGACTCCCTTGTTCACATTGTTCCCGCCAACATAGATATTTTGCGTCATCGTCCTTTTCTTTTTCTGAAATTTGAATCTCTTGTTTGCTACAAAAAGTCAAAAAGCCACGACAGTGACTCCGCCCGTAATGTGTTTTACGCCTCACTGACTAGTGGTGAGGACAAATCTGCACCCTGTGGAAATGCATGGTGTTTGTGTAAAAGCTGCATCGTCTTATCTGATGTACTCTCGTCCCCCAACCGTCCTCGCTGGTTTATGCTTCATTTAGTGACTTGTGACAGTAAATATCCTACTAAGCTTCACAATGGCCTCCAGAGAACTTGTCTGGACTCCAGCTCCTGGGTTTTAATGTGCTTTACGGTAAAAAAAAAACAACCACAGAAAAACAATCAAGATTTAATTATCACATTATCACTTGTGTTTTGCATTGAGGCTACTGGTGTTAAACTCATAAGTGGTTAGTCTGGAAGCCACTAAAATCTAGTGTTTTCTGTTAAATGCGTTGACCGGTTGGAATTACTTACTGCTGTCTCTTATTTCTTTTTCTTTGTTCAGGAAATATCTTGAAACCGTCTTATCCTATATTTGGAGTTAACCCTAAGACAGAATAGCAGCCTCAGAATACCACACAGAGGCTGAAATGTCAGTTCATACAAACACACTCGTTACACACACAAGAAAACATGGGTTTACAAGTTGCATGGATGGAACCACATCCTGAATAGAGTCGTCGTTTGGCTTTCTTCGTCTTTTCTCCCTCTCTCCTCTGCTCTCTATCTCTCTTAAACACACTTTATTCTCATTCTGTGGATTAAGGAGACTTTGTGGAGGGCGAACACGGCCAAGACTTCCGCAGTAAGGGAAGTAGAGCAAGTGCTTTTTCTTTCTTTCTACCTGGTTTCTCTTTTCATTACTCCTCTCTGGAGCTCTCACCCGCCCGGCTGCGTCTCTCTTCGTCTTTTCAAGGATTTTCTAAACAACCCGTCACAAATCTGGATTTAAAAAATGACTGCTATGAAAATGATTCACCTTTGTGTCACATATTGTAGAGACATTCTGATTTGAGGCTGATATTGGTTTTCAAAAGCCTACAGTAAACTTTATCAGTTAAAGCTGAAGCGAAAAGCTAATATTGTGTTTTGTATTTAATATGTTTTAAATGCATGAACACAACTATTAAGAGATTCTCATAGAAAGGTGGAACAACCACTTCAGTTATTGTGAGACTCTCCAGTAAAACAAAAGATCCTCATACTACTTCCTTTAAAATAATAAAATGTATTCAAACATACCTGTACATACATTTTATTAATGCATTTATAATCAATCAAAATGCGTCAGATTAGGCTAGAGCCTGATTGATACTTCAGGCAATACAATATCCATATTTATGATGTCTAAAAACCTCATAATTGGCCAATATTCTGTCTTTACAACACACAAAACATAAACATTTTTGATCCCTCACATTTGGTGAATATGGTAACCAAGAAGTTGCCAGTGTGCTCGGTCCTGTTTTAAACATATATTCTTTTATCAGCCCCCAACATGCATTGCAACTGATTTTAAGCCAAGTCATAGTCAGACTCTTACATTGATCGGATCTTAATTTAAAAAAATAAAGCACCACATCACCCTCCCATGTCGGCTCAACACCTCCGTACTGTTGTCTCCTACTTTACCGACTGACACGTAACGCCGTGTTTATAGCAAGAGCTGTGTGGTTACTTGGAGTAAAGTGTTGAACACGATTCGCAGGAACAGCACTCGTCCCAGTTGCATCCCATTAGAGTCACACGGCGCCCCTGGACGACAGCACAAAGTTCTTCCTGCTTTCACTTCTGTTTATCTGCTGACACATTATGAAACGTCTTCCGCTCTCCTGATCACAACATGACAGGTACTCAGAGGTACATCACTTATTCAAGTAATAATCATGCACACTTTCTCACTCTGCGAACATCAGTCAGTCCAAAACTGTGACTTACTGTCACCGATGATAGCAGACGCTGGTAGTTACTGGGATTAACTCTAAGGTAGTTAAAGTGCACAGGTGTGAAATGTGATCATTACCATCGTCACTGATGACATCGGCCACAAGCCTCGTGTGTGTTCCTCGCTTTCTGTAGCATTCAGCTGCTTATTACAGCTTGTTGGCAGTTTGCTTGATGGCCTTGGACACGGGGTGTGTTTAATTTATTCTTCTGTGCGTCCCTGGGAGTGTTTTTATTTCCCCCCTCAGTGTGCTCTTGGCATTATTAAAGGCATTAATCACCGGGATCTGACGCCTTGTTACGACACAATCCTACTCCCACAATTTCCCACAGTGCTGCCCGAAACACAGACACACACACACACACACACAGACACACACACATAGTGGGGTAATTGGTGGGGTGTTGACAGTGTCACCACAAATTTTGGTGTGAAAAAACGTTATCTCGTCCTTTTGAAATACCATATAAATATAAGTTTCGTAACATGAGGACATTAGAAACAGACGGACTGTGTCTCTGTGAGGGAGTGTTAACATTATTTTTTCATGAGATTAAAGTCCACACAACAATCCATAACCTCCGAGGTGATATTTTACTCGTGGAGGTGTTTTTTTCTTTCTTTTTCTCCAACACCAACAACTTCCGTCTTCGTTTATCGGCCCTTGATTACGACACTTAAAAATCTTGACGTACTTCTTCAAACAGCATGCGGTGTATGCTGAGGTGGCAGTTTTTATTGGGATTTATATTTATATTTATGTAATTTATACAAACTACTTGATTTCGCTGACTTTGTCTGCTTTTTACTGCTGCCAAGAAGCTTACAGTTAGTGTAAAACACTGAGAGGAGCTGCAGGGTCGAGTGTTAATGCTCTGTGAGTTCTTCACTAACCCTTTCACGTCACACAGAATCATTTCATCCATTGGCCATATAATGTTGGTTAGAGGGTTATAAGGTTATAAGGACAGTTGAGAATCCAACAAACTCATTATACATCGATGGAACCAAAGATGTAAAGAAGAAGAAGAACGTTTGTGTCACTGAATTCCTGCAGCAACATACAACAGAATTAATTCTACAAAACAAAATACGGAAATATAAACATTGTCATGACTACTAAGTCCTAGATTTGTTTAATTTAATGTAAATGCTCCAAATGAACAGTATCACGTATGTGCCGGGTGCAGAAACGTCACATGTGGCATCTTAACAATGTCAAACATATGGACATTTTGACATCTTCTCACCCACAATGTTTCATCTCCGACTGTCACTCCTCATAAATACCAGCTTCCTGTTTCCTCTCTTCCTCGTCCTGCTCACTGTAACCTTTTCCTGCCTCTGACTTTTGAAGGAAAAGCTGTCAGGAAGCCATATTGTTTTGACAAGTAACCTCTCGAGCTTTTACTTCTCCACAAATCTTTTTCCTCCCCTGTCTCTCTCACCCTGCTGTGTGTGTGTGTGTGTGTGTGTCTGTGTGTGTGTGTGTGTGTGTGTGTGTGTGTGTGTGTGTGTGTGTGTGTGTGTGTGTGTGTGTGTGTGTGAACGGTAGTTACAACAGGTATTTAAATTGGGTTTGTCAGCTGTGAATGTAGGAAACACTGAGAAGTTTTGCTTTCTTCTATTTATATTCCCCCCTCCGTTGTCTCATGCGTGTGCACGTTGCAGCACTTGATGCCTCCTCACAATGTTTTACTGGATCTCCATGATTTCCTTCCTTGAAAAAGTGTTTTGTGTTTCATAAAGCTTGATGTCACACCGCTTCTTCAAAGATACTTTGATGATGTTTGTAGAGCTGAAACAATAAGTAAGCTGAATGATTAGTCTACTGAGGGAAAAATAATCGCAAACTATTTTGATAAATGACAAATCGTTTGCTGTTTTCATCCCCCTTTACATTTGGAGATTTCCTGCTTTTCCCTGTTTGATATCATATTAAAGTGAATGTCTTTGACATTTAATGACATCACTTTGGACACTGATAAACTGGGATGGTTGTTAGTTGCAGCCTTTAATAACTTATCTGTCATCTCATATGACTGTTGTGTAGGTCTCTGTTTCTGTCTGATGACGGGTTTGACATTTTTTAAATTCCAAATTTTAAATATTTCAGGGGTTTTATTTGCCATTTCTGGTGGACTAAGCCTGCGGCACAGGTGCATTCCCACTCAAGGGTCAGGGATAAAAACAGGCCTTGTGCATGTGGACTGCAGTAGTTAAGAGCAAATCTAAACCAGACGTAACGTCATTCTCACTCTTCTCAGTGGACAGCAGCAGTTCTGAGCGGCTGAAGCCTTGGCAACAGTGTCAAACAGTCCACTTCGTCTTGGTCCAAATCCCATTTTATCTTAACTGCTTGACTAAACCCGTGCCAGGAGCCAAATATGGAAGTACTTCACTTTTAAAGCCAACAAAATCAGACACCTAAGAGACGCCATAACCCCTCGGCTAAAGCTGCTAAAAGCTGTCCAGTCAGATATGCTAACACAAAAGCTCGGACCAGTAAATCACATTCAGTCGCTCTTGCAGCGGATAATAGTTCAGGGTGAAAAATGGTGTTGTATTGCAGCAGAAACCCTATAATAGTAACATCACAGAATGAAACCAATAACGTGATTAACACTAGATTGAAAAAGGTCAAAAATCATCATGATTATGAGTCCGTAATCAGACAATACTCGTGTTACAAATAGTGACACAAAAGAGCCACTTATCGAAGAAAAATACAAATCATATGAACTCTAAAATCTCATCAAGACAAAGGTCAAAAGTCATGTTACACATTTACCTGAAATGTACTTTTATAGGACGGCGTCACTTAGTTTTATACAGGACCTTCATCCAGGTGCATTTGTTTTACAGTAGAATATTCATGAAGTTATTTAAAGCAGCAACGTTTTTTACACACTGGTGCTTCCAAGTAGAATAGAAAAAAAATGAACTTCACTACTGTAAAGATTGTGTAAATGTCAGTACACTGAAGTCCAACGCACGCTGCTGTTTACCTGCTCAGTCTGTGATGTCTTATTCTAAATGATACCAAAGGGATGATACAGTAAAACATCAAACGTAAGCGAGTCTCGGGATGGAGGGCTGACTTTTGATGTTTCTAATTTACGAAGGTTAAGTTTTGTTGCCTCTAGTGAGCGGAGAATCATTATAACATCCTAATTTAATTCATTTCTTTTTTTAGCAGCAAAGCTTGAGATCCAGTCGTTCTCTAAAGAACTGCACTTTGAAATATTCAACGTACAGTATGTGTTCTTCTTATTTCTAGTTGTGAACCCTTTTACTGGAAGACGTCTTTATTTACATCCATAGTTTCATCTTTACATAGTGCAAGTCACCGTCCCCAAAAAAAAACTAAACGGGGTAATAAAAAGAACCTCTGTAATTTGTTCTTCAAATTACAGATGGTAAACGTCAAAGTAGCTGCGAGCAACAATAAGGCAGCCAGGAAACGATGCTGGCGAAAGATTACAAGACCGAAAGGAAAGAGACAGGAAAGAGGGAATAAAGGGATAAAAAGAGTGGAAGGAAGGGTGAAGGGTGTACATGTAAATAAAAGGAGTTTTATTTGTAACGTCTGACGCACTATAAAGAATTTGACATGAATTCAGTGAGCTTGGACTTTACTTGTCCTTGTTGTTGCCCTGGTTGAAAGCACTGGAAGTGGAGTACGTCCCCCGGTGCTTCTGCTCATGGTAGTTATTTTTAAAACATGTTCTAAGACTAGTAAACCCATTAAAGAAAGTTTACTGTTTTTTTTTTTTTTACTATCGATTTGTTTTCTATAATACGTTTTCTCTGTATAAATGTCACTTGTGAGATAAATTCGTATTTAAATTTGTTTCTTTATCTCCGAGTCAACAGACACGGTGAAGGATTATATTAAAGCTGCATTACATTACATTAGCTGTCGCTTTTATCCAAAGCAACCTACAATAAGTGCTTTCAATCATGTGGGTACAACAAAAAGTGCCAGAATCAAATATGCTGATCTACGTCAAGTGCTACATTTACCATATTTTCATATTTAATCAAAATGTGCTGGTTTCAGCTTCTGAGCTGTGAGGATGTTATGTTTTTCTATGTCCTTGATGATAGGTAACTGCATATCTTTTGGGTTTTGGACTCTTGATCTAATAAATCAAGCACCTGAACACTTTTAACGACAGTAACAGTGAGTTGTAGTCCTGAAACAATTACAGTTCAATGGCTTCCATTTAGGTTGTGTGGTGTGTTCATATGGTCAAATAACAACCAAACTATTCTGGAGTAATGGGTCTAATACGTGTAGAAATGTAGTCAGCGACTTTCTTGTTTTTTCCTTTTGTGGGATGCAGTGTGTTTCTCAAAGTGTTGGTCAAAAAGAATATGTGGAATCCGAGGGAGAAGCCTCTTTTCATGAGATGCTTTTTTCTTTCTTTCCCAGGTATACCGTAGGAAGGCGGTGGAGCTGGGTGAAAAGCTGCTGCCAGCCTTCAAAACGCCCACCGGCATCCCCTGGGCTCTGCTTAACCTCAAGAGGTAGAACACACACACACACACTCGCTCTTTCACTCTGGTGGTATATGAGGCAGCAGGTCTGTTTTTATGGTTTGATACTTAAAAACAGCTCTGTGGTCTGAGGCTTGATGTGAGCCGGGTGGACACAAGCTCCTCTCTATTCCGCTCTCACACACGGGGCTGAGATGTTTGAGCTTTACATGACAGAGCGGGCTTGTCGGACAGAAGTTGTTTAGTTTTTCGTGCAGGAATACATGCCAGAGGCCGGCTCTTAAACTCAACTACCACTCAAAAGACAAACCCAAAGTTTCCGAGTACTCTGACAAGGTTGGAGGCCACAGTGGGCCGTTCTTGATGCGCTGTGGCACGCTGCCATTTCTTGTGGAAGAGTGTTCTTCTGACTGGTTTATATATTTAAGGACTTGGATTTTTGGAATTAGGAATTAAAGTGCTAAAATGTAAAGCTACTGTATATGACGGAAACAGAGGTTTGGAACTGGTGCATTGAAGGATATGAAAGGAAATAAAATGCTGAGGAGAGAAAAACCAAGACTAATGCACAATTACATCATTAAATTACATTTCAGTACTTATTAACCTTTTTGTTACAGATAACCCTAACCCAAAAATACATTTTAAATTACTAGTAGTAAGTGTATTTGTAGTGAGTAGTAAATTATCCGTTGTACATCCAATAAGAATTGCTAAAAAATATATTTTTATCTATTATTCCGTTTACGTAGTCTATAAATTCTCAAAAAATAATAATGATACATGCCCATGAAGATTACCTGGATCTCATAACTACATTCTGTTTAGAAGCAGGAACCAGCAGCCACGCACCTTAATGGCAATATATTCTGAACCTAAACAAAGTAGTTCTAGTTGCCTAAACTGGACCATAGCTTCACTATTAAACGTATTATATTGTAAATATATATTGTATTAGTAGTAGAAGTACACACGCTGCACTGTATCAGTATCGTAGCGAGCGCTCGTACGTCTGCCAGCCTCCACTTCCTCTGTCAATCACAAGTGATGAGGAAAGCACTTTTCTGTCTGCCTCCATTTTCTTTCTATCAGTCTTTCCCCAGAGAGACACACGACACCGCTGTTTGTCAGCCGTTAATTAAAGGAAGGTTGTCACGACGATAAACGTGCTGTGACAAATTAATTTTCTAACTGTCTGTATGGGTGAATGGACTCTGCACCCCCCCTTGTCCTCCTCTCTGGAGTGAGAAACACCCCAGGGAGAGACATTGTACGTGTGTGTGTACGTGTGTGTGTGTCCGTGTCCGTGTCCGTGTGTGTGTGTGTGTTCATGTGCATGCATCATCCCCTAGAGGCCTGAGCAGATTGCTGGTGATGATGACTTTACCTGCATGACTGAGCTATGATAGCTTGGAAACACACACACACACACACACACACACACACACACACACACACACACATTACATTGGCTAATGCATCACTGAGCAGGGAACTTAAAGTCCTTATTCTAGCTGAAGGATTTCTTCTTGTATGCGACATGTAAACACAGAACAAACCATTTGTTTGTTTAAATGCATGTTTTTCAATTCCATGTACCGATTCTTAGAAATAACTTTATGGGAGCGAAACTCCGACCCGCCACTTGTTTGCTTTAATTGCGGGTTATGTATGCATCTCTGCAGCTGTATGTTCAGTGTTTACATTATGGACTGGAACAATCCCTTACAAGCTTCATGAAAGAGAGCAGCGATGCAGCAACATGGCCCAACATGACCAAAGGTAGTAAAGCCCGCCGTGTTTTTAATGTCCAAGGTGGTCCCCAATCAGCTGATGCTAGTGCGTCCAGCGCAGGAGACAACAAGTATAAAACAGTGAACGTACAACGAGTGCATATTTAGATATTTTCTGTATTTTAGCTTTGAGGTAGTTTTTGCTTTCAGGATATTTTTGTTTTGTTGTCAAATAATATAAAAGATGAAATAAGAAGAACGTAAATAGAGGAGCAGAGCTTAACCATCATTAAGTATAATCTCTGAAATGTATACAATACCCACATTGAGCTATATCATAGTCATTTAACAAGTGTTATCAGTGTAGAGACTAAATGATTGGCTTTATTCTAGTTGTTTTATAGAA
>CALSBV010010705.1:9136292-9156199 GCA_943590825.1 Bovichtus diacanthus
TGTGTGTGTGTGTGTGTGTGTGTGTGTGTGTTGAGGTGTCTGGATCTGTTCATTCCTCTGCAGGCATCATGGTGATGATTGTATCCCACACAAACATACACTCTCAAAAATAAATTGACAATAAGAGGCTTGAAAAATATAATATGCAAATGTCCTTTGCTTAATTTCCCCCAATGACAATCAGGTTTCTTATTCCGACTTTACTCTCACAGAGAGTTAAAGAGCTACATAAACATTGTTTACAGTTAGCTGCCTACCGTCAGCACTGAGTTAGTACAGATTGTACTAACTCAGTGTCGTCTTTCCGGCCAGATGGCTGATAAAAACAATGTCATCATCTTAATGACGCTGCAAAGTTAAAGTCTTTTTGCCCGTGCTCTCTTTTCTTATCTCATAAAAGAAAAATGTTTAAAAAAAGATTTACTCCTTCAGCTACAGGCTCTGAGGCTGAAGCAATCAATCCTGAGCTCTCGGGGTCTCGGAGTTTGATTAATAGGCCTTGATGGAGAATAGCTCTATTAGCACAGCCTAGAGAAGTTGTCACACTGGGCGACCCTGTGAAGTGGCACTGTGTCATATAGCCGTTTCTTCTAGATGTGATAGGAAAATGAAGCGACTTTGCTTCGTAAGGACTGATGACAGCTTAGCATTTAAAAGCAGCTGCTTTGGATCCTCATTTAGATCTACTTTAAAGAGCAACCGCAGAAAAAAAAAAAGCTATTAGCACCTAAAAGGAAAGTAGTAATGTAGAAATGTGAAATGACACAAAATCCATATATCTAGTGAACTAGTTCCCAGGATACCAGTGCAATCGCTTGAATATGATTATTTAAAAATGTGTTGCCAAGATACGTACGCAGTGGGACATTTTACAGATGAAAAGTAAACTTGTCAGTGTTCTCCGGTGGTCAAACTATGTCATGGTGATACTGTTTCAAAAGGACTACAAATGCATACTGCTATCTCTGGTTATTTATCAGCTGCCGTATACAGAAATAAGCATGTTATCACAGATGAGATAATACTGGGCGATATATTGATATAGATATTTTTGGTGAATTTCTGCAGCTTTCATTTTCAGATTTCAGTTATTCCATTTTTAGGATGTGTGTGACGTGTAAGCCTGGTTAAAGGGAGTCACCCATAATGATATTCCTAATATAGCCACAGTTATGAGCACACACATATACGTACAGCAGACACACAACCACGGTATTGGTAGTCACACACTGCCTCACTGCCAACAAAGAAAAGTCTTACAATCAGGGTATCCAGAGATAAAAAAATAATAATGTTTTTAAAGCAAACACACTCACACACGAACACACACACTTGTTCTCAATGCAGCTCTCCTCGGCAGTGACCTACGGCAGTGAAAGGCAGCCGTGATTTAAGGCCTCTAATTAAGTTGCTAACTGTGAATCTATCGCAATTCACATTTTCTTTGCGCCCAGAGGGGGTGAAGTGCGATAGATTTTAGGACGAGAGGGGAAGAGATATTGAGGGGAAGAAAAAGCAGGAGGGAAACGGAGGTCATGGCATGGATGAAGAGGAGGAGGACACAAAAACATAGACTTCATCCAAACACAGAGTAGAAATGGAGTAGTGCTTTCCAACATAACACTAGAGGAGCACTTCCTGGTGTGACATGCTAATTTATGGAGATGGAAAGCCTTTTCTGTTTTTCCAGGTTACTGCTTGGCACCACAGAATTAAAATCAATGCTGTTGGCGCTGCAGAATGGACTGGAGGGTGTAAAACTAGCAGGCTAGGATTTGTCATTTCACAGATGGCCAGGAAATTGGCTCTGGGTGTGAGAGGTTGAATATTAAGAAGATTGGACACACCAAAAGGACAAACAAGGTAGACACCAAGAGGACTGGAACATGCATTTCACACTGGCATCAATCTGTAGCGACAGTTTTCTCTGGGTCGAGCCTTCGGATCCATATTTGCTTTATGGACACGTTGAGCCTTTTTCTTTTTTTTGCTTCTTGGCTGAACAGCAGGACAGAATATATGATGTCAATTATCTCGATGGACGTTCCCACATAGGTTGTTGAAAAGCTCTTTAAAAGCGTTCATGAGTAGTCCAGCTGTTACAGAGATGTATAATAATATTATTATTATGGCACTTTTTGTAATACTCACAAGACACTTCACATGTAAAATGATCATATACTCTAAAAAATACACAACACACAACATTAATTACACATTAAAAGCAGTTCTGAACAGGTGTGTTTTCATAAGGGATTTGAATACTGACAGATTGGTGCACTCTCGGAGGTGTTTGGAGGGGGGGGGTGAGTTCTGGAGTTTATTCAGGACTTTAGATGACGTGCCATGAGTTGCAGTAGATAGTAATAGTAGTAATTGTGTGATGTGATGAATGCTTTGATTAAAGTTTCGACAGCAGAGAAAGGAGAGTGGTGGGCGTCGACGGGATTCTTTTTTTTTTTTTACGGGGGAAAAGGGCATTTCTGATGATCTGATTGATGTGGCGTTCGAAGGAGACTTTGCTGTCAAAACTCACTCCGAAGTTGCTGAAGTGAAGTGAAGGAGACGGGTGAGTTATCGAGGGTGAGGCAGAAGTTGTGAGTGGTTTTGGCGGGGCTTTTGGGACCGAGAGTTCAAGCAAGTTCTCAGTTATGTCTCCTGTATGCTCCAGCGTATATACTGTAGGTTTTTCTACAGCAACTATCTTGCATCTGCAGTTTGATCCCACGTAAGGTCTTAGCCGTAGTTTTGTCGCTTTTCAAACTAGTTTTAGTCTGAAATTGGACAAGTGTAGAGGCTGAAGAAGAAGAAGTGTATTCCTGACCTTGGAAACGGTAATTGAAAGAACAAGGTCCATTTATGATCTTCCTCAGCGAATGCAGTTTGCCCAGCTGTCAAGGCATTATTGAAAGCTTTAAAAATGTCTTTTTTCTTCTTTCTTTTTTAGCGTTTCAGGATTCGTTTCTGTCTTAAAAGTTGAGATTGAAAATTGTGCCCAAATGTCCTAAATTAAACAAAATGTAGCATATGATAAACTATCATATTTAAAAGGAAGGTAATAGTTAACCAAAAAGATCATTGATTTGATTGTGACTGGCCTGATTTCACATCTTCAAGAAAACTGTTATGAAACGGGATGAAATTGATTAGAATCTATGGGCGTGGACTCCTATTGGCCAAACAAACTGCATCACACCAGTCCCATCAGAGGTGGATGATGCTGGCTGATCTCTTCCTTTATAATGAAAGTTCAATATCAGCTCAGATACATTGCTCTAAGCCTTGCATAATCTGTAAAAAAAAAAAAAATAAAAAAAAAAAAAAAAAAAGTCCTCTAGTTCTAGGTCACCATAACATTTAATTAACTTTTGCAAAGAGAATTACTTTGTGTTTTTCCGCGTGCTGCATTACATTACTACTGTTTGGTATAAAGCGTGATGACGAAGAGAGAGACACCACTCTTCCTCCTGTTAGTGAATTGAATTCAACAAAATAGGACTTTTTATTCAGCCGGCTTTTGATATGAATCTTCATACGCCCGACTGTGAAATTGAAGCCAACCGAGATCACAGAAGCACAGTCAACAGTAGATATCATTTTCTTTTATCACTGCTAGATAACGTCTTCAAATTAAGACCAAAGCTACTTGAGGCTTCTATAAGGATACATCTGCAAACCTTGACCACAATTGTTTTATTGTATTTTTTTCTTTCAATATTGCACGAGAGTCCGTAGTGCAAGGAGAGGTCATAAACCACACAGCGTTTTTATAGCTCAGAGCTTGTAATAACTCTCATTACATCCCATGTGAGAACAGGGATGTAGAGCGTGCTAGTTGGTAACAGTGCTCTGGAAACTGGGCCACAAGGACATCTGCGTCAGTAGTCAAACACAACAGTGGACTCCCATCACATGGACTAATACAGTTGTATTGTGCTGTATGTCAATGGATGAATGCCATTTTCCAACCCCAGTGCGCACGGGAAGTGACTGTAACAACAAAGAGTTCCATCAGGAAACAGACTTGAATGGCGCTCGGTAGCTATTGAAACAGGTTCTTTTCACCCAAACCCGACGTTGTTATTAGGTTTACCAGCAGTAATGTATTATGTCATTCACAGTTCATCCCCTGTGGGATGTTAATGCGAGTGAGGTGCATTTTTATTCCAGACTCGAGCTCATCTCTCAAACACCAGTGATGGTTGTTGGTTGGTGTCTTGTCTGGTTTCCTCTCCCCGCTGCAGGTTGTTACTGTCATAGGTGTTGTTTAAACAGCCCGGGGGAGATGGAAGTTAGGGTGTCACTAGAGTTCAAAACTAAGTTGAAAAAATCTATTTGAATTCATCTAATTTACTCTAATCCTGAACGTGGTCGTATTTGATTGTGAAGTTTAAATTTAAACGCGTGATTACAGTTACACTATTTCATTTCTTCCCTCAATTGAAAAAGGTCACAGCTTTATTACGCAGCCTCCTTTACTTCAGAGAGACTTTATGTCCCTTAAAGCGAGCCTGTGTACAATGGTACAATGACAGGTTAATAATAAATAGTAATATATCTATCTAACCTTTGCTAACATTAGCCGTCTTCAGGTAACGGTCATACCAGTCCAAGTAAGGCTGAATCCATCACGGGTGAGTTTTATTCCTTATAAATGCAACTTGTATTTGTAAGAGCCGAGCAGAGCAGTGTTTTATATTCTTTGAACAGCTACATAGTGTTGATTAAAGTAAATTCCCACTGTCTCATTTTGCCCGAGTAGTTCCATAACTTCAATAGCTGTGATCAGACAAATAGACTGTGTTTGACAGCTCTGTTTTTTTAAAAACCTTTTTCATTTTCTAATTAAGTTCCAGCTGGCATTATAGACCTCAAAAGTCTTACATGTTTCTGTGTGTAACATGCAGACACCCTGACCAGATTAATGAAATTCCAAACGCGTCCTTGTCTATTTATCTTACTTTATATCTTCCCTTCATTGGTCCGTGTCTGTTTGGTTCATGTAGCTTCTCCCTGCTGCCTTTAGTTTATTTCTCCTTTTTAGAGGGATTTTGTTTTCCTCGCAGCAGGGCTTTGGGAGGGATTGCGGTGGACGGGTGAGTTGGAAAGGTGTGTGTTTTACCTTCACAACTCCTCCCTAACCACGAGAAGGGATTTATCTTTCACCACAGGGTTTATAAAAGGATCGAAGAAGATGGACGGACAGATCAAGCCTACAAGTTAACTGAGGAGGGTGGAGCATGTTGTGGAGATAAAGGAATAATGTTCTTCTGGGTGTAGCAGGAACACACCGTGTATTTTCTATTTACGTAACAATACGTCCAGCTTTCTGTGCAGGCAATCGTAGACTTCACTGATCTGTTTTAATGCCTGCATTAGTCTAAAGCAAACGAAAACACAGCTCCCAACTTAATCAGGTCTACAGTGATGGGATTCTCCCTCTCCATATTATGTTCTCTGACCCTGATCTCCGTCTCTCTGCTGCGGTGGTCCTCTCTGTGTCTCGTTGGCTTGATTTAAATCCGTGGTGTAATGGGAAACAAATTATGGCTTGTGCAGCAGGATGTGTTGAAGGGGGGGGATAATTAGTGTGTTCATCCACCTCTTTGAAGCGACATGTGAGTGTGTTCGTGTGTGTTTATGGCTCTTCTCCCAGTTCATACTCCTCCTCCTCCTCATCCTCCTCCTCCTTCTCCTCCTTCTCATTTTTTGAATGCATCCCATGTGTGTGTGTGTGTGTGCAACTCATGTCCACGGGTCCGCATGCAGACGTTGTAGCGCACACGCATCCCGGTTGTGTGTTTCACAGTTTAGTGAATTGTAAATATGTATTCATGAGAAGTTACTTGATGCATCGCCACCAGAGTCTTCAGTCCTGAGCCTGGAGGTGATCTGTCAGTGGCTCTCATGATCACACACACGCACACACACACACACACACACACACACACACACACACACACACATATGCACCCTGTTGCTAGGTCTTCTGTCCTTGTCAAGCGTGCTAGAGGTTGGTAACTTTCACATATGGCCTGAGAGTTATGCAACCTCAGGGGAGAGGGTGGGGTCCATAAGTGCTGATTGACTGACCTCGAGACACCGACAAGGGTAATAATTGCTGCCTAAGTCGGATGTGTTGAAAAAAACAAACGAATGCAGCCATAAATATGACGGATGGAGTGTGAAGTTAGCTTTTAGTGTCATTATTGTAACTCAGTCGATGTCCTTTTTTCCAAAAATCTTTTTGTAAATGTCACCGACGCAAAAGATGGCTTTCTAAAATAACGTGTAAATTACGGGAACATTTTAACAGTGTTCACAATTTGAAATATGACTGCTGAGTCACTGCTGAGGGTCTCGAGCTGACTTTTCGAGGATGTCTCGCCTCCTTTCAGCTGTCAGTTTAATATCGAGACGAGCAGGTTTTGCTGTGTGCTTAGAAATTGCTTTTCTAACATGACTCATTCTCTATTCTTATGTCTTTGTTCACAAACAACTTGTGGGTATTAGTAAGACTTAGGATGAAGTATACACAAGGTACAACAAGTTAATGTCCTTCTGTCTGTCATTATGGAGCTCTTTCACCTGCCATCTGTGCTCCAGTCGCTGTCTTACTCAGAAACCTCTTGTCTGCTTCTCTTTTCGTCTTCGTCCAGTGGTATTGGGAGAAACTGGCCCTGGGCATCAGGCGGCAGCAGCATCCTGGCAGAGTACGGCACGCTGCATATAGAGTTCATGCACCTCAGCAAACTCTCGGGGAATCCTGAGTTTGCACAGAAGGTAACAGACACACATGAGAATAAATTATATTACTTTTTTTCACAGGTAAGTTCTGCATTTGCGCAGGATTTCCACTTGCACTCTTGCACTTTAGACGTGACTGTAATGTCAGAGAACTTGGAGACGTGTGTTTCTGTAAGCAGAAATGAGTGCAGTGCAGACCAGTCTCTTTAGTTTAGTTTTACATACAGATATGAATTCTACCACATTTGTAACTGTGACTCTTCTGAAGAGTGTTGCACATAGTCTCTTTACTTACTGTATTTTCATTTGTGGTGTTTCAAAGTGAGCTTTACTCATTGCATTTGTGCTTTATTCTTTTAATCGTTAGGTTATGAACATCAGGAAAGTGCTTAATCGCCTGGACAAACCTCAGGGACTGTACCCCAACTACCTGAACCCCAACAGCGGCCAGTGGGGCCAACGTAAGTCCTCTTTTACGCCCTCTATTACGTCCCATCCAATTTCTTCTGTCTCCTACATTTCCCACTTGTGTAGTACTTGAGCATCATGACATCACCTGTGTGGGAACATTGCCCTTCAACTCAGGAGTCTTAGATGCCGTGCCATCTAGCATTTTGTATTTGTTTTGTCTAAACGCTGCCACAAAAATGTTGCAAGACAACGGATTTTATCCTGAAGATACAATAACTGATCCCTGTTCAGATGAGTAGGGCCGTACTCAAATGAAGAAACTAAGACTTTCATTTTGTCCATCAGTTGATTTAATCCAAAAGCACCACTAACGACCAGAGATATGCTCGCAAGAAAATAAGTCTTTCAGCATAAACAAAAGACTAATTAACAGAAATCTTAGTCCTGAAAACCATCTCCTACTAGACGCCTGCATGTTGAACACGTGATCAGTGCCGCTCCCGGTTCTCTTCTGAGAACTCGATGTTCCAGTGCGAGTCAACACTCGCATAGAAGCGGATTTAAGTTTTTGTGTTTTGGGATTCTCCTATTCATACTGCTTTTTATAGAGGTGAACCGCCTTATTAACTGCCAGTAAAACGTGTTGTGTTCTCCGGCTCTTAAATAGAGTAAACATGGGCAAATGCTTTCTGCCCTTTTGCCACATAGTGCCGAGACAGATAATTCACTCCCGAACGCTGTGTAATTCAAATGAAAATCACACGTTGAAATCTTTGCGTTACCAGTAACCTGGACTCTGAGGAGGATATCAGCAACATTAATAAAATTTGCATTTATCACTTGAAGAGTGTCACCAAAGTTCGACCTTTTCTTTCCCAAAGATGACACTGAAACACTAATGCATGCAAATGACCACTTGTCTGGATTACTGCAGTGCTCTTCATTCTGCTCTTTCAGAGGAAGCTATTCTACACCTGTAATTTGTCCTGACTAAATCCAGGAATAAAAATATATTTCTTCCCGGGCTCCCGCTCAGATTTTAGAATTGCAAGAGTGAGGAACTTGCCCCCACTTGTTGTACATAGTGATCTCCTGTCACAGCTTCTAGGTCTTTTATTTACTTGACAATGTTCCAGCAGTGGAGGCTCCACCTCACGTCTTCTCATCACGTTTTCCATCTGAACCTTGTTGACTCTCTTCACCTTGGTGTCATTTTGAATCTTCAAACCGTGTCTCTGAGCAGATGTTGAGGGTGAATGACAGAGAGGTGAGACTTTGAGGAGTAGGACATGATGGGGTTGTTCAGGAAAACAGGAGAGTAACCTATGGAGTTACAGAAAGAGAGATATCAGATGGAGAAGGGTGGTGAGGTGAAGTTTCAGGGCAGTAAAAGCCTCCAACTTATGCCTCGTCATATGTCGGAGACAACTGCCAGCTGAGTAGATATAATGAAAGTGACACTGACAAGTGGCAGGAGATGGGCTGAATATCAAAATCCATTTCCCCTCCATTCTTAAAGCAGCGTTAAGTGATTTTTGACCACTAGAGAGCAGAAATCAGAACAAACTCAAAGTGACAAGCCTCGACGTACTGTAGCTACTATATCAAATGATGGGGTTCCTTAAAGGAATACTTCAACTTTTTTTTGGTGAAGTTAGAAGACTGACACCACTTTATCGTCCGCACAGTAAATATGAAGCTGCAGCAGAGACTCCAGGAACTCACTGCGCCCAGACACGAAATAGTAAAAAGCGTTAGATGTGCTGCTTCCAGTCGTGATGCTAAGCTAAACATCTCATGACATCAGTCTCGTATATAATGGACAGACGTATGATTACTATCGATCAAGCCAGGGAGTGTTTTTGCAAAAAAAAAAAGCAAAAGTATGTTTCCCAAAATGTCAAAATCTTTCCAACTGCAACCTGCAGCAGAGTGACATTAGAGTAATATTTCTCATCACCTGTCGAATGAAAGTCCAATTTTCAGTTTATCAATATTTTAAACGGGCTTTTTCATCAGCCACAGGACCTAAACACAAACAAGAGGAACATCAGGAAAATGATCTTTTCGCCTGCTGTGTTTTCATGTCGGGCTCCTACCAACAACTGCAGAGATTAGGCAAATTAGACCAATAATGGAATGAAAACTGACTCTGTTTGAGACAGTTTCTTTGCACACAAAATAGTACAGAAACATTGTGTTCTTTATTTATTGTTGTGAGACTGTGGTGTTGGAATCAATAGGAAAGGAAACATGCAGAGGTGGGAAAAGGAAATCAGCAGAAAAGCTGAAGTTCAGCTCAGACTTGAAATGAATGAAACGTGTAATATGCTTTAACACCTGTTTCACCTTGTAAAGGTTTCACGTTTGTTCAGTCACTGTTCTACATAAAATCGGGGCATATTCCTCTTGACTTCCACAAGAAAGGTGTGACATTAATTAGAGATACTTTGATCCAATTTTATTATTTCGGTTTTTTTATACCCGCTGATATGCTTCGGAGTTTCTGCTGTTTTGACCCAGCCCTCGATTTGGAGGACTGTTAGCATCAGTGCTGGTTAAATATGAACCTGCACCTCTGGGTCTACTTGCTTTTATTATCTGATGCATAAAACATTGACTAAAGCACATCCACAGTTATAATAGTTGGCATTTAGTTGACACTCTTAACCAGAGCCGATAAAATGTGTTTTCATCCAAGTATTTTATGCAAATTGTGACATAATCAATTAGGGATGGTAAATCGAAACAGCAAGTTTGAACAGAAAAAATCCCCACTCAAAAAAACAACAAAAGAGCGAAACGCTTTCATGCTTGTCTTAGTCAGAGAGAGTTTTTCCTCTAGAAAGACATTATGCAATAGTGATGGGAATGCATTTGCTAAATAAATTATGACCGAGGGATGTTTGCAACCTAATGTCGTCTGAAAAATATCTCTCCTCCGCAGCCTCACAGAAAAGCTCCTGCATAGACACAGAAAACCGAGTCATTTTTCAGCTTTTTGATGTTCAACCCAAACAGCTGTTATGTTGCCATGTGTGGATAAGACATGCTGAGTCATAGTTTCCACCCTCTCTCTGCTTCCAAAATATCTATCAGAAATGTGTTTTTTTTTGTACGCTTTTCGTGACTTTTATTATCAGACCGCTCTATTTTAAGCCAGCCATCTCTCTGAGACGCGCTGTGCTCTTGTTTTAATAGTGAACTCGCAGAAGGCTGAGGTACTTTTTACAAACCAACCCGTCTTCAGAACCCGCCTCTTTTCTTTTCACTTCAACATGATCACAGCTGACATTTAATCTCTGCGCTCCACAAACAGGGCTGGACTCTGTTAATGACACATGCATATGTATGAGCCTTCACTGACTATCAGCAGGGCGAATACAAAAGTGCAGCCCGGCTGGCAGGAGGCTACGATAACAACACACACATATTACTGTAGTATATCACACGTATATCTAACCCTGTCTCATGGGAGGATGATCTATGGATGATCCTACAGGTGTAATCTAAATCAGCGTACATGTAGGAGGCCTGTGTATGTATGTGTGTGTGTATGTATGTGTGTTATAATCTTTGTTTGTCTGTGTGTTGCAGATCACGTGTCCGTTGGTGGCCTAGGTGACAGTTTCTATGAGTACCTGCTCAAGGCCTGGCTGATGTCTGACAAGACTGACGAGGAAGGAAAGAAGATGTATTATGAGGCCCTGCAGGTAGCATACACACACACACACACACGCACACACACCAGAATTCTCTTCAGTCAGGGTTGAGGTGACTTTGACTCTTCGAGGAATAATCTGGTTGTGGAATTATTCTTAGTTTCAGTCATAGACTTCCCTAGAGCTGCAACAATGAATAGATGGAGAGAAAAATGATCAACTATTTCCATAATCGATTCATCATTTGAGTAATTTTTTAAGCAAAAATTTAGCAAACTGAATATCTTTGGGTTTTGAGCTGTTTGTCAGACACAATAAGACATCTGACCTCTCTCTGGGCTTTGGGAAGTTGTAAAGGATATTTTTCATTTAACATTTATAGTCCTAACGATTTATTGAGAACATAATCGCTAGTTGCAGCCCTGGACTTTACATGTTACCTCTACTGTTTGAGAGAACGGGACATATCTGTTAACGAATTCTCGTAGCAACAATCAACTTATAATTGCAAATGTTGCCTTTTGAAGGCTGAAGTTATTGTAAGAATAGCGTACAATGTGGAACATTACCGAAATGTCACACCACTATTCACCTGACATGTTAAGTTAAGTTTATTTTGAGTGTGAAATATAAATAAATAAATATATATATATATATATATTTATTTATTTTTATTTATTTTTTATTTAATTTTTTTATATATATATATATATATATATATATATATTTATTTATGTATTTATATATATATTTATTTATGTATTGATATATATATATATATTTCATTTAATATGAAATAAAACTCCATATTTCAGAGGTTGAAAACATTATTTTCTGCTATTTTTGCATTAAAAAAATTACTTTAAGATAATTTTTCTGTTAATGAGTTTTTCTCCCGACAGCTGTAATTGTACGACTGAAACAGAAATCATTATTTGTCACCTGTCTTAAGGTCCCTAAACGCACCATCTGTGAATGCTGTTAAGCACCTTTTCTGTCCCGACCATCACATCATGTTATAGCACTGATCTCTAAGGGCTGTAATTTCCAATCTGTTGCACTTCTATCACTCAGAGCTGCAGTCTGGTGCACGGCTGAAAGTCACGTAACACTGCACTATATTTCAATTTCCACGTCGGCGTAACAATATGTGAAAATGTAAACACTGCATGGGTCACGCCCAACAAGACAACTACGAATGTATAAAATACATCCAGTGACCTCGAACTGGAAACTGTTCTCATTGAACGTCCAAAACCAGTGTTTGAACATGTTTACAGATGGTGAGCTGCATGGATTTTCTCCGCGGGGTTTTGCTTCCCTCATGCACCCACTGAGTCATAATAAATGGCTGCTTGATAATAGTGGACAACAGACATGAGGGCAGCTTTAGAGATTGAAAAAAGGGCTTGCTGTTGAATTTATTCCTCCCTGCAGGGGATATTAAAAGAGTCTAGTCACCCAAATAACCTTGAAGCTGCTACTCATATGAAAATAAAAGCAAACACTTAAACGATGACCATGTTATTACCATAAATATTTTCTGGGGCGACTGAGATTGTATCTGTTATTTGGCTAAATGAGGCTCGATTTATTTTATTTTTTTTGCGGCAATTTTGTGATTAAACGCTTTCTTTCACTTTGACCACTGCTGTTGCAACACTGTCAAATATTCAGCGTTTCGTCTTTTATCCTAAAGAGCCCGATAGTGACTTCCAGCAGATGGAGAGACGATGGCAAGGACAGAGAAAAACACATTTCCATATAAGTAAACAAAGACGGCAGATGAATCTACAGCCTCCTAAAGTGAATAAATAGACGGCAGACACACACACACACACACACACTTGCAGACAGAATTTCTAAACAAATTGTCAAACTAAGTTATGGTGACGGGTCTCAGCTGGAGAGAGCTGACTCTCAGATTGTTTTTCTGTAACACACTGGGGAGCAAATATATTACACCGCGACTAAAATGCAGAATTAACCATGCAGGGATACTTCACCCCTAACCCCCCCCCCCCCCCCCCCCCTCCCGATCTCCAAGGATTATAGTGGCTCTTGATATTTGTGCCAAGAAGAAGAGCGATGGCAGCAACAGGGGGAATATCTGAGTCGCAGCAGGAGACTGATATGATAATCTGCGCTGGTTGTTTACAATCTGCTCCGTGTTAAAAGGGTCAGTTCACCCAAAATACATCTGTTACTTCGAGTGCTACCCATCAATCATGACATGGTGACCTGTGACAATCCGTCAACCTTGTTGTGTGCGGCGTCCTTCAGATTTGGGTTTTCATACAGAAGTTAGCACACATTGTTTATAAGGAGGAAGAAGCGCTTCGTCCTGTCACACATCTACACTCATCTCAAACGTTGTGTAACTGGTCGTAAGGTTAAGAGGTCAAATAAAATCGTATTTTTAACAAATCAACCAGCTGTCTTTGAAATGGAAAGTTGCAGTTATTTGACAAAACATACATATGAAAAATAA
The DNA here is from genome assembly GCA_943590825.1 of Bovichtus diacanthus. Lineage (NCBI taxonomy): Eukaryota > Metazoa > Chordata > Actinopteri > Perciformes > Bovichtidae > Bovichtus > Bovichtus diacanthus. The sequence goes on from CALSBV010010705.1 coordinate 9,149,604, forward strand.
TTAATAGTGAATTGAAACCCTTTCATCACTCGTTGTCTTTCAGGCAATAGAAACTAACCTGATGAGGAAGTCGAGCGGCGGGCTGACCTACATCGCGGAGTGGAAGGGGGGGCTGCTGGAGCACAAGATGGGTCACCTGACCTGTTTCGCAGGCGGCATGATCGCTCTGGGTGCTGATGGGGCGCCCAGCGACAAGACGGGCCACCAGATGGAGCAGGCCGCCGAGATCGCCCGGACCTGTCACGAGTCTTACGCCAGAACCGGTAAATATGCACACACTCACAGGATCAATGTTTTCCATTGATCTGGTCACTGAGGTTTTAAGTTTGACGGACAGTTTTGATTAAGTAGCAGCAAGTTTAGTCACATTTCCTTCAGTTTGTTGTCTTAAAGCTCTTTTTTATTAATTATTTCTATCAAAATGTATCAGAAATGGTGGTTTTAGTCTAATTTTTAAAGATTCACATTAATATCCAGATCCACGTTTGACGTATTGGGAACCAAATATGTTTGTAATTACTGGCCTATTGTTAATTTTGAGAAAGTTATGAATTATTGCATTATAAAGTCATATTTCTTATAGTGACAGCGTCTTGTTTTTTCACTTTGTATTTAGCAAATTAGTGTTAATTCAAAGAAAAGTGGTCCTATTTGAAAGAATCTGTGTTGTATATATATTCATTTAATCAGATCCATATGGAAAATAATGTGTGGGTGTAAGTTGTCATTTTTCATCTTCAATCCAATTATTGTATTTTTTTATGAGTCAGTATTAAAGGCAGCCCTGTCTAACATATCACATAAACGTAACATCATGTCGACATGGATGAATAGAAATAATATAAACAATAAAGTCAAAAGAAAGAAAATCAGTCGCGAGGCTGCGCTGCTATGAATTTTACATAAAATCACATTTTCTCTTCCAAACACTTAAACCAGCGGTATATGTCATTTTGATAAATTCAGACTGTACTCTCTGCCTCTTCATATCTACAATATTTCCTCCCCTGTAGCGTTGAAGCTCGGCCCGGAGGCGTTTCGTTTCGATGGCGGGGTCGAGGCCATCGCCACCCGCCAAAATGAGAAATACTTCATCCTCCGTCCCGAGGTCATCGAGACCTACATGTACTTGTGGAGGTTCACCCACGACCCCAAGTACAGGGAGTGGGGCTGGGAGGCAGTTCAGGTACTTTCCTTAACTAAAATTGTTATTATATTTAGAAAAAGCTCATTTTATCTCATATAACCTTGAGCTAACGAGACAGGAATGTATTAACTTGTTTTTATATTTGGCAAATATCCATCCTGAGCTTTAGTAATACTGTAAGTATCCACAAAGAGTTTGATTTATGTGTATTTATATTTACACTGAGTCCTCTATCACAGGCTCTGGAGCAGCACTGTAAATTAGAAGGAGGCTACAGCGGCGTCAGAGACGTCTACGCTTCGACTCCCAACCACGACGACGTGCAGCAGAGCTTCTACTTGGCCGAGACGCTCAAGTAAGACACGCACCGCAGACGTCTTTACACGCACGCTGCTTCACTTCTGTCCCCTTATGATTGTGCTGTCATTGCACTTTATGGAGGGACAAGGCCCCCGCATCCCCAAACTGACAGAGATGTCACACTCACCAAGGATGATGTGTCGTTCATTTGGACGAAGCTCCAGAGAGTTGCTAAGGTCACTGGCAGAGTTACTTCACCACGCTCTCACACACGCAAACACACATTGAGTGAATCTAACACACTTTGGCAGCTTTACGACATCTCTGGACTGTACTTTTAAAGATCGGGACGCTTCAAGCTCATAAAAACTGTGGCCGCGGTACATGGTGGTTTATATGATGGCGTTTAAATCGATCCATAACAAATATCTAGAGCATTCATTCTTTGCACAGCGAAAAGCTAAGGCTTCTGTTACGTGCCGTGCAAAACCGCGTGGCAGCGGCAGAGGACGTGTTTCCACATTTAAAGAGAAATGACGTCACAATAATCACAAATACTGGAGGAGCATTTCTAGAGTTCTAGAGTTGAAACAGAGTAAAGAGTTACTGAGTTACTTTTCGTGGGTTTTGAGATGGTTGACACAAAAGCTAAAAGGAAAAAAAAAGAAAATGCTTGGCTACACAAAACACTATATTAAAAGTGTCTTTGCCTTTTCTTTCATTTTGTTTTATTTTTATTTTGACTTCTTTTAAGGCCTCTAGAAATTATTCCAAGTTTTCCAAGTTTCCATTACTCATAAACATGCAGCTTAAAATGAGACGGTTACACGTAATTTATTTCAAGTATTTTTGGGGCATTTGTAAGCCGTTGTCAGATAGTAGATGTAGGAGATCTGACAGGAAATGAGATAGAGGGAGCAATGGGGGATGACGTATAATAAAGGTCCATGAAATGTTGCTTCAACACGTCGACCACCAGCCAACATCGCTTTATGTTCATCAGTCTGATCTAGATCAGAACATTATACTGCAGGTCTATTAAAAGTGACATAAAAGTGCATCAATAAAAGACCAAGGCTGCAGGCTTCAAAACACACAAAAAACATGTTTGTCAGTTAAAGTACAGTTGTACAATAAAATGAAATGCATCTGCCCTGACTCTCTCAGCCCTTAAGGACTATATATAATAAAGAGTAAATACAGGACAACAACAATAATAAGAAATGTTACAGTAATAAATAAATCAGTGAGTTATTTCAAGAGGCTGCTGTTCAGCGGTGCAACCCCTGAGGTTAAAGCTGTGTTTGAGTCGGCTGTGCTCTGTGGGCGTTTTCCTGAGGGAGGCACAGGGAACAGACATGTGCTGGATGTCTGCTGTCCTCCAGGAGACTCAGCCTTCCTTCAGCGGGAGTTGTGAATGTCCTGGATCTCTGGCAGTGATGTTCCTCTCAATTTTCTATTTTTTTTTCTAACTTACCTCCTCAGTTGTTTGCTGTCTTGTTCACTCAGGTTGCCGGTGAAGATGCTTTCCAGGGTAGCCTGATAGAAACTGACCAGGATATTTGTAGACATTTCTTTCTTCTTCTTTCTTTTTTAAAGGCATCTCAGAGAGTGAAGCCTCTGTTGTGCCTTGAGGATAACTACGACTTCCTAATGCACCAATGTCTGCACGCTCTATCTAGTTTCATCTAATAAACGAATGATTTCACCTGTGAGACGTATAAAAATATGAAAATAATTAGTCAAAAATGTAATCGAAGTAAACCACTCTCACTGCGGCTCATATTCACACGAGTAGACCGGCTATTACTCACATGTTGCAGAAAGCCCACGTCTCTACGTATACACTTTACACACGACTCTAGATGGACGTGAAAGACTGTGAAAATCACCACATGCCCCAACACAGCACAGGCAGCTCCTAATACCGTCATTTCCGGACTATTCAGCGCATCTGAATATAAGCCGCACCCACTGAATTTTAAAAAAATATGTATTTTGTACATAAATAAGCCGCACATGTCTATAAGCCGCAGGTGCCTAGCGGTACATTGAAACAAATGAACTTTACACAGGCTTTAACGAAACACGGCTTGGAACAAAAATAAATAGGCTTTTAAACGCCTTCAACTTGAAAGCTGCATCATATGCCTTTCTCCGTGTCTTTGCCATGATGAGGGTGACAACATGACCGTAATCAGAATCATGACCATTCATAATGTCGACATGAAGCTTGTGAAAGCGGAAAAAATCCATAAATTAGCCGCGTCATTGTATAAACCGCGAGGTTCAAAGTGTGGGAAAAAAGTAGCGGCTTATAGTCCGGAAATTACGGTAATCACTTCCTCCTAAAAGTGCCTGATAATTTTTACTTAACTGCCCTCTTGTGCATGCCTGAGTTAATGTGTGTGTGTGTGAGGGTGTGTGTGAGGGTGTGAGTGTATGTGTTGCTACTAATGGCTCTTTAAATGTGTTGCCACACAGTGTGATGTCTGGTGGCTAATCGGGCTTCTCCCTCTCAGATGTCTCCAACTGTGTTCAGGAAGACAGTCTGCTTTAAACCCTGAAGAAACATCACAACTACAGTTCAACAAGTGTGTGTGTGTGTGTGTGTGTGTGTGTGTGTGTGTGTGGGCGTGTGTGTGTGTGTGTGTGTGTGTGTGTGGGAGTTTTACTGGTTTACACAATGAACATTAATGCACACGTTACGCAAATAAATTAAACACAATAATATTACTAGAACGTCTACGTTTAGTTGATCGATGGAATAATAATTTATTAAGACATTTTTTAATAATTTTTCATGCAAAAATGTCTCTCTAATATGGAGATTTACTGCTTTTCTCTCTTTTGTATCATATTAAGTCAGACTCTTTGGGGTTTATGCTGACAAAACAAGACATTTAAACACTTTGGACATTTTTCACTATTTGCTGACTTTTTAAAATGAATAATCCTGAAAATAATTGGCAGATTATTCAAAGATGAAAACAATTGTTAGTTGCAGCTCTAAATGCAAGGAGTGCACGTTTGCATTTTGCAATTCTTTTGACAGCGTTTAAATATTCATGTATTCACTCGTGCTTTTTATATTGATTTAATTATTCAATGACTTTTTTTAGTTCTACAAAGTCGTGTACAACAGAGTAGAAGTGAATGTGCAGTTATTAAAAGTATTATTAAAAAAGACTGAGAAAACCAGCGAGTATCAATGTTTGGAACCAGAACTGAACCTTAAAAATGACAAACAATTAATCGATCGTCAAAAATAAATCGGATTCATTTGCTGTCGACTAATCAATTAGAACTTTTTCTTCAGAACTTCATTTTAATTAGACATTAATTTATTCGATTTTTAATTGGTCAACTAACCTTCACCACCCTGTTGTTTCCACATCTAACTTTCTTCTTTTGTTTGACAGAGCTGGTGTTTGAAGGCATGTTAATATATATTTAGTTATTCATCTCTTTTCAAAGCTTCTTCTTCACTGAAGGTTGTATTTAATCCAGTAAAGCTCCCGAACTCTTCTTTCTCCCACTCTTCCTCCAAATTTATTGCCCTCTCTGTTTCGTTTTACTGTTTATGGCCTCTCCTGCGTCCTCAATCTCTCCCTCCCCCGCTCACCTCCTCCTCCTCTCCTCTTCTTCTATCACCTCCCCACCCCTCCCCCTCCCTCAACCCCACCCACGGCAGTCAGCTGTTGACAGGAAGTCAAGGTTAGCCTAACAGAGCCTGATGGGGGCGAGGTGCCATCCATTCCAGCTTTTTTTTATAGGCAGTAAATTTTAACAAGCGTCACCTCCACACTGCTGATTACACCACGTACACACACACACACACACACACACACACACTCTCAAAGTAAGACGCTGTGATTCCTCTCGCAGGTCCAACACGCTGTGACATGCAGATAAAAGTATCTTTTTTTTTATGTTGATCTTTGTCAGAAGAAAAAAAAAACAACCTTATATGCACATGAAAAAGTCAAAGAGTGATATGAATACATCTTTTTATGCGTGATAAGAAATAAAAAAATGTTTTCCAGGGGCAGCGGTACAAAAAGAAAATGTCTCGTTAGCCTCCCACAGACAGAAAGGAGGAAAAATGCGAGTGTGAGTGATCACCAGCCTGGACAGCAACACAATGATTGCCTCATCAGTCACATCCCATGCACGACATCAGAGACGGACCTGAAAATATCAATCCCATTTAGCAGCAAAGCCATAAGTCTGATCCTCCTAATGTTACTCGGGGATCTTGGCAGCGTGCAGAGCCACTTCCAGTATCCATCTTGGATGCTGCCAAGGACACGGCCGTACCTCACACGACTGTCTGCCTTCGATCCCTCAGTGCTGTCCTGCAGGAGGAACGGGGACTCGTTGTGGAGGTGGAGGGCTTCCTGTACGAGCTCTGCTGAGTCATTACTTTTAGTCAGCTGACACACGTCTTCCCTTTTTTACAAAATAACATTTGCTTTCTTTTTCTTTAACTTCCTTTTCTTCGTTTTTGTTTTACTCTTCATGATGAAATCTGAAGTCAATCACGCTGGACCTGCACCAGTCGAAAAACAAACTTTCTGAAACGTACTTTTTTTCGAACCCGTCTTTTGATTGATAATGTTGTTTGGGAGTTGCTTCATAACGTCTGATGACATCGGGCCGAAGAATTTCATCACTTCAGGTTCCATAAACTGTTCTGAGCTCGAGCCGCACCCGCCTTTCTTTCTCAGTTCCACATCTATTTCGTATTGCTTTTGGCAGGACTGCCGATAAATATTGCAAAAGATGAACACAAAATACTATCTCAAAGTAAACAGACGCCAAAATGAGTCAGTTTCAGCATGTTTATATAATACAAACATGATTTTCCCTCAAGATTTCATTGGAATTGTTCTTATCTCAGTGCTGATGAATTGTCTGCTGCATAAAATAAATGATGAGGAAAAAAAAACGTTTGACAAAAAACCCCAAATCCACTTACAAGATTACTCTGTGGTATGTTCTACGATAGTATAGAGTATAATCAGCTTTAGGAACATTAAAATAGATCTTATTTGATCGGGAACCTCCAGTAAAGTCATTATGTGTAAGCCTGTTTTAAGTGATGTTTTTTATACACAATTCAGGGACTTAAGTATTCTGCTTATAT